>CM031241.1:335448255-336048255 GCA_018340775.1 Taxus wallichiana var. yunnanensis | reverse complement strand
AAATTGCCTCACGAACACATTTTCAATGGAATCCGATGTCAAAACATTTAAATTTGTTGAGGCAAAATGTGTGTAAAAAAAATTGTCTCACAAACACATATTCAAAGATGTAGCTATTTAAATTTTAAACTACACATACTAAAGGATGGAGGCAACAAAGATAGAAGGTTGATCTACGACCTCTCCTTAGTCACTAGCAATGAGGACACAAAACTACATCGTGGCAAACCTATACAATGTCAAATCAACTAAAGCTGAGAACAATTTCCAATCAGCAACGGAGATTGTCACATATTGTTCGTCTTTAGACTCAACAATCTACAACAGTGGCTACATTCAAAGACAACGAAGATTGTGCCCTCATTGTTACTATTTGAGTCCCCATTATTACTGTTTTCGTGTTTTTAGTGGTGTGGATAAACCACTATGGTGGCATCTCAAAAAGAATTGTATTTTGAAGAACCTTGCTTTTTGAGGGCAGGAGAAGATTCTGAGGTAAACTCAATATGGATTGTTGTCCAAATAGTTTGGGAGCTTGATATTAGGAATCTTGGAGATTTGGAATTCAAGTGTTCGGGGAAAGGAGTTTGGGAACCTAAGGAATTCAGCTCAGAGCTACACCTTTACAAGGGTTATGAGACAACTTGATGGAGTTGTACTGGTCTACGCATTGTTTTAAGAGAAGCTTTTTGTTCGAATATAATTCTCTTCTCCTATGTGCAAACTAGGGGGAATGTTAAAAACATCTTGATTAGTGCTCACATGTATGGGTTAACAAAATTTATTTGTGTTATGTAAATGGTTTAAGTGGTTTAAACAACTTACATAAAATAGTGTTTGTGAGAAATAATAGGGGAGATTGTTGGGTTTGTTAATAGAAATGAACTTATTTCTAGGAGCTACATTCCTATATAAATGTAATCGTATTATGTTAATAAAATTAGCATTGTATTGTGTGTTTAATTTTAATTGTTGGGTTTGTTAATAGGATGAACTCCTTATTTCTAGGAGCTACATTCCTATATAAATGTAATCATATTGAATCAATAAAATTAGCATTTTATTGTGTTTAATGTGCAGTCTGTAGCAAAACTTACAGAAACTTGGCACAAAAGATTATTAAAAACAAGAAATGGAAAATTAAAGGTATAATAATTTACATAAAAAAACATCTGAGGCTTTAGCCATAAAATGTGCCACTCATGCCAGAGTTCGCATGTAAAAAGTTACAAAATCAAATTACTAGGAGCAAAGAATCAAAAGGATAAACAAAACCGACAATTTTATTCAACAACCTAGTCATCACTGCCTAACAGATTTGGCACGTCTGACTAACCACCCATTTTACGAGACAAAAACATGGTCAGCTAGTGATGTGTAATGAGGAACTATGCTAGCAGATGCACCCAAGTTCTAGAATGGTTCCCTGTATTCATACCCCCATGTAAAATCGAGAGATCATAGCAAACAACAAATAACAAACACAGACAAAATGGTAAGTAGAAATATCACTTACAGAATCAAATGATAGGAAAAACTCATCTTTTCTCCAATGTGTGAATCAACTTTGATCTCATTTGCACAAGTTTAGACTGAAAAGGTCTGTTTTACATATCTTTTACTCAATAATATTTTTCATGCTCATTTCTAAAATATATTCATAAATGCCATATGCAAGCTGTATTTACTATCATAACCAAGATTATCTCGTATATAATATCCATACTGTATACGAATAGAGAAAGATAGATACCACATAACTAAAAAGGCTGGTGTGTTCCCCTTCAAAAACTGGACATCAGATCCATGATTCATTCCTCACAAAGGTGATTCTATATTTAGATACAACGCACCAATTAATTAAAAATAGCCACTAAACTCCTGCCCCATAGTTACTAACAGACATAAGATACAGGTGCAGGGACATTGACATTTCAAACAGGACACTGGAATATATGAATACGGTATGCATGTATGAAATTTAAAATAGGCATTAAAATAGGCACAGCTATGGAGATGTGGTCCCGTCTCTGAACCTGGATTTCTTGGTGACATGCCCTGCCTTAACCAAAATACAAACGCATCACCACAATAAATTCCCAACACTGTCAACCAAATAGACCACAAAATGCAATTAATAGATATGTAAATACAACAAAATTAATAGATGTAAAACTGTGTACCACATCTACACTGATAAGGCATTTGAACATGCAGTGGAGTCACACTGAAGAATTAAAATATGTACCTTGTGTTACTGTTACTAACCCAGAACATGCTTAAGGTGCTACACAACCTTAGCCAGAATTTTAAAATTAAAAAGGGGAAATAGAAACAAGATAAGCGGCATCTGAGAAAGAGAAAACAGTGTACCATATCTACACGGGAATCTCAAAAGCTCCATATTCCAATCACCACCAAATTCCAAAAAAACAAGCCCATCAGCAAATCCTCCAATCCCAGCATCGCCATAAAAACACGAAAATAATCGAGCAGTGAAATCTATTCAACATACGAATGGTTTCTACTAAATTCACCAAATTACCATTTAAGAAAAAACCATCTATCAATGGAAAAATAGCTGGGGACAACACATGAAAGCAAGGAATTTAAAATGAATAGCACGGCCTTTAAATTAAGCATAGAATCATTCATAAAAACCCAAATAAACAAGGGGCCACTCGAAACCCTCTCTATTAACAATAAGACCAGATATCACTCATCCCTCTGCAAAACATGTATCAACATCAGATCAAGTCATCATCTATACAACCTCCATCAAGAATAATAAAGGATAGAAACCTAAACCCTAAATCTAAGAGCAAAAATTATTTAAAAACCCTTGGAAAGAAAGTCAAAATTCAAAATGCTTCTAGGTTAAAACAAAACGAACCCGAATGCCTAATTAAAAATGAAAACAGGCCAGAACGGCACTGGTAAATGATAAATGAAGTGTGCTCACCTGATAAGAGCAATTAAAAAAACTAAACACTAAACTTTCCGAAATCAAAAACACATCTAGGTCTAAAGAAACAAGCCCACGTATCTATATGTCATGGGAAATGAAATCGGACCAAAATGTTAGTCAAAACGATGAATTAAGAGCTAGTAACCTGATCGGAGACATTGCATACAAAAAAAACCTAAACCCCAACTAAACCCTCAAATTTACCAGAACATTCTAGGTTAAAGCAATCGAATCCGCATATTATAAACTCATTAAACAAGAAAACCGAGCAAAAGGGTGTCGAAAAATGATGTAATGAGAGGTACCCACCTGGTCAGAAACAGTGAAAAATGCTAAGACGGTGGCACCACCAAGATTTTTCGACGATCCAATCCAAGGTTAATAGTATTATCCTCCTGCCGACAGCCTCTTTGCGTCAAATTCCAGCACAAACAAATACTGATATGTATAAGTAGAATCCAAACAGATAGGCAACCGAAAGATTTACTAGCCTACAGTCTCTACCAGGTTCATGTGACCGCCTGCTATCGTTTTCTATAATTGTAATATGAGTTATTTAAATTTAAGGTCCGCGAGGGCTAAGGTGAAGGTGGAGTTTTTAGGTCATTCTCTAAACCATCTAGCCAAATTGGCAGGTTATGCTCTCATTAAGCATGGGCGGGTTTTTTCACCTTACATGTTATGTTTGTATGTTTGAGTAGAAAATAAAGTTTTGCTTGGGTTTATTTTGGCATGTCAAATTCTTTTTGTTGTCTATTTGACCCTTTTTCTTCACACACACACACCACCACTCCGACCTTTTTTAAGACATGTGTGTACTAGATACGTCGTTATTATTAGCATTATTGGGGTCGGTCAAATCTATAAGTATGCTCCTTGTTTAGTTAGTTGCAATGTTTGTGGTAAAAGGCACCGAGAACAACACATAAGTGAGCATAGAAGTTTGTTTTAAAAGTATAGGATGAGCTTTTGAGTTGGTGGCTCTTTCTCGAGTTAATGTTTTACTTAAAGTTGTTTGTGTTGAACTAATTGTTAAATGGTATGAAAATAATGATCGTATTGTTTATTATGTTGGTTATATCCCTTTGGAGGACTATCTTTAGATGTGGATTAAGCAACGTTAGGAACCCAATAGGATTTAGGTATCTCGGAGTTAGAAACTTCACCGAGGGTTTTTCCTCTTTTCTTTCAAATAACCCTCGCATTGCAAGCCTTGCTTGTGAAGTCCAGTTATTTGTTTGTGAGAAATACCACAATGAGTTTTCTCCATAAACTCAAGACTTTAAAGTCACCAAGCAAGTGTCCCTTAAGGTCACTTTGTTTGGGTTGGCCTTTTCGCCTCTCTGTCCCACTTCATTTTTCATACAAGATATTGTTAAACCTATTGGCATTATTTGTAATGAAACCGACTACTTATAATGTGCTTGACCAAACAGATGGGTTGGTATTGAGGTTGACCTCATGAAAGACTTGAAAGTGTAGATACTTAAATTTAGACCTATCGACATTTGGAAATTAATCATTGGCATTTGTCGTAGCCCAATACTCATTGTGTAATTAATTGGTTTATTCTTACACGTGCCTCGCTCAATAAACATTATCACCACCGAGTCACACTTGTTATCGATCATCGACCACCAAAACCTCACTCTTAGAGTATACAAAGACATCTTCGACATTTCACCACCATCTCAAATAGATAGTTTGCATTACAATGTGCTCAAAAAAATTTGTCCATGCCCGAACAAAGTTGGCTCGTCAACTTCGTCCAAAGTTAATGACTTCATCCTAAAAACCCTAATGGTCATGTTTTGTATCCATAAAGTTACCCAACATTCATGTGTCATTTGAGCGAGAAATCTCACTACAACAATCGTCTATACAAGCACGTTAATTTAACCCATCAGTAGGTCTAGTACTAAACATCTCTGGGCCACCTTGAGATCACAACAAAACACCCACTTGTTAAATATGTCTCTCAATCATATCTAGCTAGTTTTGAGTTTACATACATCATATGAAGCTTCCCGAGTCATTTGTAAAGTTAATCACACTCCAAAGATATTTTATTAATTTTCATAGGTCCTAATAGAGTCTTTATTGCCAAAACACATTGTGATATACATCTTGCACACATTCATCAAGTGGAAGAACTATGCGGATTTGATACCTTTTCTGAGTAGTGCTATATCGGGCATGGTGGGTGTCGCGTAACCTAAAAGTGTTAACCCCTTTCATGTCCCTAAATAAAGAAAAAGAAGAAGAAACCCTAATCAACAACATAACTATGATTGTAGAGGTTTAACCACATAAGACATTGATAATACAAAGCTATAGACACAAAGGAACACAATACCAAAAGAAGGATCCAAATCAAAGCTACAAAGGAAAAAACCATTCAAATATGATATAGGTAAATGGGTGACTTTTTTAAGACATGCGACTTCATCCTACTTGCAAAATTATATTCAAGATAGTTTGATGACAACATGCACACCCTTCCTACACATTTTCATATCATTGTCATTACATCTTAATCAAAAATTAGTGCAATCTTCTTTAACCCTAGTTTTTACATTCTTAGTTAGCTCATTTATATTGGTGTAATCTACCATATTTCACCCAAATATGATTTAGGAATTGAATTTTTGTTGTATTTACTATAATTTAATCTCATCTCATTAATACACAATTTTCTAATTCTTTTATGAATTACGTTTTTGTGAACCCACTTATGTACTAAATTTCCAAATTAAGGTTTCCTTGTTTGCCCTTAAGGTTTCAATATTGGTTTTAGGGATGATATTCAAACTATTATGGTTGTTCAAAACTCTAATTCCCTTATGAGCAAAACTAGATGGTAAGTTTGTATGCCATCTAAGTAAGCTAAATCCACAACTCCAACACATCATAAAGGTGCCCAATTAGGTGGTAATCCAATAGATCACATCCAAATATCCCTGCTTCCTTAATGCCATAAAAATGACCCTTATTAAGGATCCTTTATTTTCTTTAATCGAGATTACTCCTAGCAAAACTTACAATATAATTTTTTATGTTCATGGTGATTCTACATATATTACCAAAGATAATGTTATTGGTGAGGCCATGCCTAACTATGAAGGTGAGTAATCTAAACCTAATCCTAATCAAATTTCTATAATTCAAAAATGGTGCTTATCATTGAAAAACAAGGTCTTCACACAAACACTTGAGCACAAACCACGCCATATTTATCATGTTCTTCTCATATTTCACATTTCCCAACCACAATAAAAGGTGTAAACCTTAAGTGGTATAAATCCACCATATATGGGATATCCTTCCTCCTTAGGTGTCACCACGCAAGTGTTCAACATACCTTCACACACACATAATGTGCCAATTATGGGATCATCACAAATGGCTCACAAACTACTGCATATACACATTGTATAGCTTCTGCTGAAGGACCTATCTCATCCTATATGGCTAATTTTATTCCTAATTTCCTCTAACTACAATAAATATAAGCACAAATAGCTCTCTTAAAGCAAACCCTGGTCAAAATTCACCATGAGCTCAATTGGGTTCCTTGACAATCCTTTAACACATTAAGTTATCAATTACTCTATACCTCTTGGATTTACTCCATTAAAACTTTCCTCTTACAACGTAATGACCGATCCTCGACAACATCAAGTTATGCATTCATGGCCTACTCTATGGATTATATGCATGATGGTACATTACAAACCGATTTATTTGCATTTAACATCTCAAGGAGTACAAACTTGATTGGTTTCACACACTTCCTTCGGGTTCTATATGAACATTCCAAACTCTAGCTAGTAGTTTCCAATATTGGGAAATGTTTAATGTTTACACAAATTACACAAGTTAAGAACCAAATACATGAAATGGTGGTATATTATATATAGTATGTTATAAGAATAAATTTCAATCAAAACCCCCATAAAAGGGTAATTCAACTAAGAATAAGAAAGTTGAAACTATTAATGTCATGACACCTTCTACTTCAAAGACCTACTACTATGAATCACGCACAACATTACAACCATTTACCGCAACATCCTCGCATTATCTTACTCAAGTTACTCGAGTGTATTATACAATTACCATCACCTATTATTATTAATACAACCAAACAATGAGGCTCTAGATTTGATGACCAATATGATTGTAATCATCATCAATGTTATGGTCAAATCAATGTTTTAGACTACAAAATAAAATCCAATAGCTACTGATGACATCACCATTTATGCGCAAGATCTTAATCCACCTACAAACACAACAATTTCTCAACCTAATTCATGTATATGCTTATTTACAAATCCATTTCCTAATCATGTTGAAACAAATAAAGTCAACGAAGTTCACACGGCTTATCACATGGTTACTCCTCCATCTATTTATACATTTGATACATGTTCAATCAATATTATAATTAGTGGTGTGGATAATACATAATAAAATATACCACCTATTACATTCTCCAATTTAGAGATTCATCCTAATGAAAATGAAGCATCTTCACTTATCTTTGTTCTTGCATGTGATTCAAAACCAATTTAGAGCATTATTATAGATAATGGCTATAAACAAAAAGAGGTGTTAGTATGCAAATGAAAACCAAGAAATTAACCAAACTAATTCCTAAACTAACACTTCTAATTGTTACCTCAGATAGAGAAAGATGGAAAGGAAGGAGAATATAACACATGTACCTACCTATAAGATTCTAAAACTCCTCCTTGTTGTTTTGGATGTGCTCTTGATTGATTGATTATGCTTGATTAGTGGGATAATTTGGATAGCATCTTCCCTTTGATTTAATGAATATTGCTTGATAAATATCAATGCATGGATGATTGGATTGATCAAGATGGATTTATAGATTGATTGAGTGATAAAAATGGCGAGATTTGATATGAATTTGTGACTTGGCTCTCATGGAGGAGGAGAGCTATATTTATAGCTGAGGAATGGATAAATGGAGGGTTGAGATTGATCCATGTAGGATATGGATCAATGGTTGAAAATGCATGAGAATGAAGAATTCTCTAGAATTAGAAAATTCTAGAGATTGGAAGAATTCTCCATTGAATTTAAAAATTCAATGGAGGGAGGCACATTATTTGAATATTTGAAAATAAAAGAGGGAAAATAGTAGAGGCTTCTAGAAATAGAAGCCTCTAGATTTAGAGGTGAGGATATGATTAGGATTAGGATTAGATTAGGTTTAAATAAATATGATTAGGGATGTGATTTGATGGAAAGGCTAGGTGTAGGGATGTGTAGGGTAGGTGGTAGGTGAGATGTAGGAATATTAAATTCCTAGAAAATATTAACAGGATTATAATAATTAAATAAAAGGGATTAAGGATGAAATAGGACAAATGATAAATGATGAAAGGGTATATGTGATAAAAGGGTTTAAATAACAATTAATATTGCAATTAATTATTATATATAGTTTAAAATGGATAAAATAATGGATAATGGGATAAATGATGAAATTAATTAGAATAAAGGAAATGATGAAATTAATGACGATGAAGGGATTAATTAGATAATTATATTAAGATGTTTGTGGGAAAAATTAATCGTATTAATTATGTCAACATTTTGATGTCTACATTTGCCCCTCTTTGAATGGTAATCAGATATAGAATGACCATTCAAAGAAAAGGAAGAGAAGATGTTAGGATGGTGATATGATAAAAGATGTTATGATGGTGATATGATGCCCCCTTGAGGGGTTAGGCAGGGAGGAATGAGTCGGGTAACCGCTCGAAAAGAGGAGAGGCCGAAGTTAGTTGATGAGAGAGGATGAGAGGGTGAGAAGATTTGAGGATTTAGAGGATGAAGATTATATGAGTGTAGGATTAGAAAATTGAGGATTTTTAAGATGAGGAGATTATAGGATTAGCGGATTAGAAGATAGAAGAGGGTATTATGGGAGATTAGAAGATTAGGAGGGATGATTAGAAGAAGTAGAAGAGTAGAGGAGAGGAGAGAGGATTAGAAGAAGTAGAATATTAGAGGAGAGGAGAGAGGATTAGAAGAAGTAGAAGATTAGAGGAGAGGAGAGAGGATTTTGAGATATCTTGGTTTCCCCATCAACGATGTATGACAAGGGTGACGATTTAGGATATTGGATTTGGGGATGTTAGATTTTGAGATGCCCTAGTCAAGGGGGTAGGATTTGAATATTTGAGGATGTTGGATTTGAATATGTTAGATATTGAGATGCCCCAACTAGGGGGCGGGATTGAAGATTTGGGATTTAGATTAGAGGATGTTTAGAAGATGTCGTAGCCAAGGGGTGAGGATTTTGGATGTTGGATACGCGATAATAAGATTCTAGATGTGGATATTGATTGATTGATAAAAGATATACTTGGATGGGAGGATGAGGATGTTAGATGGTTAGTGAGATGATGATGAGAATTGGGTGTGGATGATGATAAAAGGGGTGTGATACCATAAAGTGCCCACCAATATCATCATTAATAATCGTGATTAATGATATGACATAAATCAAGATGCACCAAGGTATTGAGACCATGACAACGTAATTTCCAAATGCCCTTGTCCTCATATCAATGGACAAATTAATAAAAATATGGTCCTCAAACCATTGGACTGTGCAAAAGAAAAAGAAACAAAAGGGGCCTCATATCATCGGCCAAAATGTAAATGCAGACAAACAAGCGAACACAAACAAACACACAGTGCATTTTATATTTTTTGTGAATATTTTGATTTTGGATGTTTGATTTTTAGATTTTGGATTTGTGATGTTTAGATTATTTGATGTTGGATTTTGGATGTTTGAATTTTTTTATGTTTGGATTTTTTATGTTTAGATTATTTGATGTTGGGTTTTGGATGTTTGGATTTTTAGATTTTTATATTATTTAATGTTAGAGTTTGGATGTTTGGATGAGTGATGTGGGGATGGGAAGGGATGTAAGGTGGGATGTGAATTTCTCCTATAAGTCCCAAAGTGTTTGGGTAGGATGAAAGGGAAGGATTGAGGGAAATTAGATAGGTTGGATAGGACAGAGGATTGGTTGATTGGTTAGAATTATACGGGATGTGGGTGGGAGATAGATATATATGGTGAGGGATGTGGTATAGGATAAGATGGGGGATATGGAAGATGATAAGATATGACCCCAAGTATAGGGGTGGATTGAGGGATATACGAGATGTGTGCCCCTAAGTATAAAATATGGTCACTGTGTGGATGGATGGATGGGTTTGATTTGCCCCTAGGTGTAGGGTAGGATGGGAAGTGAGGGATATCTAAAATGGATGATGCCCCGGTGGATGATAATAAGGTTGCCCCACCATGATGATGACAATTGAAAAAGGGACATGAGGAGGATGGGATGAAAAGAAAAGGGTCATCATCTTCCCACGGATGTTCAATCCAAAAGAATGTGGATGTGATGGATGGAATAATATTGTAAGCAAAAAAAGGTGTTAGTATAAAATTAAAACTAGTAAATAAACATTTAAATCTTGAACTAACACTTCTAATTGCTACCTCAAATCGAGCTAGATGGAAGGGGGAAGAGAAATATAACCGCACTTACATGTAAGTTGAAGTCTTCCTTCCTTGTTGCTTTGACGTGCTCATGTGGATGGATTGTTGATTGAACTTGATTGATTGCTTCAGATTTTGGAGACACTCGTGCAAAGCACCTCCTCTTGGATTGCTTGTTGATTTCTTGATGAAGATGATGAAAGATTGATTATAGATGATGGATTAGATTGAGCGATAAAAATGGCAGATATTTGCTATGAATTCTTAAGATTGGTTCTCATGGAGGAGGAGAGCTTGATTTATAGCTTGTGGGTGGAGGATTGGAGGGTCAAGATTGATCCAAGTAGGATTAGATCAATGGTTGAAATTCCATGAGAATGGAGAATTCTCTAGAATTAGAGAATTCTAGATTTTAGGAGAACTCTCCATTGAATTAAAAATTCAATGGAATAGTGCATGTTAATTTGAATATTTAAAAATGAGAGAGAAGAGTGGAGAGGCTTCTACCTCCGTATTTAGAGGTGTGAGGATGTGATTAGATTAAGATTATATTAGCTTGATTAATGAAGACTAGGTTGATTAATGATGATTAGAGGTGAGGTTACATGGAAAGGCTAGGTGTAGGGATGTGTAGAATAGGTGGCAGGTGAGGTGTAGGAATATTAAATTCCTATAAAATGTTAATGAAGGATTAAAATAGGATAATATGATATAATAATGAAATAAAAGGGATTAAGGATGAAATGAGATAAATGATAAATGATGAAAGGGTAAATGTGATAAAAGGGATTTTTAATGGGATAAATGATAAAATGGAATATTTAGATAAATGATGAAATATTAGAATAAAGGGATTAATGATGAAATTAATAATAATTAATCTTGCGATTAATTATTATATGGATTTAGATGATGTTTCTGGGACAAATTAATCATAATTGATCATGTCGACATTTTAGATGTCTACATTTTTCCCTCTTTTGAAGTGTTATTGCGAAGCAATGACACTTTAAAGAAGAAGAGAAGATGTTAGGATGGTGATATGATGCCCCCTCGAGGGGTTAGGTGGGGAGGAATGAGTCGGGTAACCACTCGAAAAGAGGAGAAGCTCAAGTTAGTATATGAGAGATTATTAGAGGATGAGAAGATTTGAGGATTATAGGATTATAATTTATGAGGATTAGAGGAATAGGAGATTTAGAAGATTAAGAGATATTAGATTTTGGATTTTGGATGCCTCGTCAACGATGTATGACAAGGGTGAAGATTTAGGATTTTGGATTAAAGGATGTTGGATTTGAAGATGTTGGATGACCTAGTCAATGATATATGACAAGGGTGAAGATTTAGGATTTTTAGATTAGAGGACGTTGGATTTGAAGATCTTGGATTTAGAGATGTTGGATTTTGAGATGTTGGATATTAAGATGCCCCAGTCAAGGGGGTAGGATGGAAGATTGGGATTTAAATTGGAGGATGATTAATTTGATTTAAAGGATTAGAGGATTGAGGATGTTTGTATGCGAGAACGAGGATTGGTTTTTGGATTGAAGATGCCCACCCAAGGGTGAGTATTTTGGATGTTGGATGCAAGATGAGAAAATTTAGATGTGAAGATTGGTTGATTGATGAAATGATTGATTGGATAAGAGGAGGAGGAGAGTAGACAATTAGTTGTATGATGATGAGGATTAGGTATGGATGATGATAAGGTTAAAAGATGATTGTTATGTTTGTGGAGCTGTTTTCATGTTAGAGTTTGGTACACCTTCCATGTGTTACACTCGATATTTTTACTGGCGGTCTTGCTCGCCGGTGAGTGGGTCAAGGGGATTTGGGGCGGCCCCGCCCTCAAGCAAATTTTCATGGGTGGTTTATTAACCCATGGGTAATGGGTAACCGTTATGGGTTGTTTTTGGGCCCATAGTTTTTCGGTACCCATTGTTTTGTAAAACTGCCTCTTCGGCTACCTATTGATGTACTTATAAATAAATGGATGTACAATAGGATTTATATGAGTGTGTTTTGTGAAGGTGAATAGTGTGTGTGAATTCAAGTGTGAATTCAGGAGGGTTTGTCGAGCGCAACTCCTAACACGATTTGATTATTGTAATTGTGAAGATTGTTGGCTTGTAATAAAATATGAGCAAGTGTTCTTGGTGGATGTAGCCCACATTGGGTGAACCACGTTAAATATTGTCTTCATGTTGTGTATATTTCATTTCTGTAATTTCTATTCATACTTCTTATTATTGCGATTATGAGGAATTATTCCACATTAGATATTATTAATTCCTAACAATTAGTATCAGAGCCTGGTTTGGTTTGCTGAAGTGTTGAATCGCAGGGAAAGTTTTTAGCTTGAGTGGGAGCTAGGCAGATGATGGAAGATCTAGGGTTGATAAATTCAACGGGCAAAATTTCAGTCTTTGGAAGATGCAGATGGAAGATTACCTTTATCAGAAGGATCTTTATACTCATTATTTGAGAAGGTGAACAAACCCTCGAGCATGATAGATGCGGAATGGGATTTGTTGGATAGGAAGGCACTTGGGACAATTCGGCTGTGTCTTGCATCTTCGGTATTATTTAATGTTTCAAAGGAAAAGACTACAAAAGATCTAATGGATGCATTAGGGAAGTTGTATGAAAAACCCTCTACCTCTAACAAGATATTTTTAATGAAAAAGTTGTTTAATATGAAGATTTCTGAGAATAGTTCAGTAGCATATCATTTAAATGATTTCAATACTGGTTGTGACTATGCTAGCTTGATTCATAATAGAATTTGATGAAGAAGTTAGGGCTTTAGTAATTTTGTGCTCTTTACCTGAAAGTTGGAATAGCTTGGTAATGGTAGTAAGAAACTCGGTTCCAGCTAACTCAATGTTGAAGTTTGAGGATGTTGTAGGGGTGATTCTAAGTGAGAAAATGTGAAGAAAATCTTCAAGGAATCTTCTACTTCAGGGAATGCTTTGATAGTGGAAAGTAGAGGGAGACGGAAGAATAAAGGAAACCGTGGAAAATCAAAAGATCGAGCAAGGTCAAAATCTAAGAGAAAGATTGTATGTTGGAATTGTGGAAAGTGTGGGCACGCAAAGAAGGATTCTTTGGGAGCTTCGGATAAGAAGAAACAACAGAAGAAAACAAGGAGGCAAATGTGGCATCGGGTAATGTATGCCAGATGCTTTGATTATTTCTTTGCATAATATTACTCAATCTTAGGTTTTAGATTCAAGGGCTTCTTTTCATGCTACTCCACATAAGCATTATTTTGTTGATTATGTTCAGGATTTGGGCATGTTTTTCTTGGTGATGATGAGCCTTGCAGATAGTTGGAAAAGGTTTTGTTCGTGTTAAGATGCGAATGGGAATACATGGCTATTGAAGGATGTCGACATGTGCCTACATTAAGGAGAAATTTGATATCTAGCAGAGCAATTGGGAAGTGATGGTTGTACTGTGATATTTACAGTTGACTCTTGGAAGGTTACCAAGGGTGCTCTTGTGGTGGCAAGAGGTAAGAAGGTTGGAACCTTGTATTTAACCACTAATAGTACTAATGATTGTAATCTTGTGGCTTCAGATGCAGATACAACATTATGGCACTATAGGCTCGGTCATATGAGCCATAAGGGCATGGACATCATAAAGAAGAATTTGCCTAGATATACAAAAACAAGTTTGGATTTCTGTGAGAACTGCATATATGGGAAATAGAAGCGAGTAAGGTTTCTCAAGGTTGGACCTACGAAGAAAGAGAGTAAGTTAGAGCTGGTACATTCGATGTGTGGGGGTGGATCGTATCATCTCTTGGGGTTCAAGTTATTATGTTACTTTTATTGATGATGCAATAAGGAAAGTTTGGGTTTATTATATTAGAAATAAATCGATGTATTTGATAGTTTTGTTAAATGGAAAGCCTTGGTAGAGAATGAAATGGGTCTTAAGTTAAAATGTCTCAGGTCAGATAATGGAGGGGAGTATTGCAGCAATGAATTTGATGATTATTGTTTTAAGAATGGAATCCGCAAAAAAATAGATGTTCCCAGAACCCCACAAGAGAATGGGGTGTCGAAAGGATGAACATAACAATAATGGAATGTGTTAGAGCATAAGGATACATACAGGATCGCCTCTTTATTTTTTTAGGCGAAAGCGGTGAGCACAAATGTATACTTGATAAACAGAGGACCCTCAAGTGCCTTGGATGGAGGCATACTTGAAGAGGCTTTGTCAGACGCTAAGAAAGTCAATTACTCATTTCTTAGAGTCTTTGGATGTGAGGTGTTTATTCATATTGACAAGGATGATAAGACCAAGCTAGAGGCTAAATCAGAAAAATGCACTTTTATTGGTTATGGTGGTGATGAATTTGGATTTAAATGTTGGAGTATTAAGGACAAGAAAATCATTCGGTCTAGGGACGTGGTCTTTAATGAGAAAGTCATGTATAAGCAACAGTTACAGGAAAACAAGGAAGAATCCAAGAAAGAATATGCAGTGGTAGAGGATCTTCCGGATGGGACAATGACCCATGAATCAATTCAGGAACCTACTCAATAGGAACCCCAAACTCCTACAATGAGGAGGTCTTCTAGGGTAAGAAAAGAACCTAAACATTTTTCTCCTTCTCTTTATTATTTATTACTCACTGATAGTGGAGAGCCAGAGAGCTTTGATGAAGCAATGCAGGTAGATGTCAGTAAGAAGTGGGAGCAATCCATGGATGAGGAGCATAAGTCTCTCATGGAGAACCAGACTTGGGATTTGGTGAAGCTACCGGAAGGCAAAAGAGCATTGCAGAACAAGTGGGTGTACAGAGTTAAAGACGAAGGAGGAAAGAAAAGATATAAGGCCCAGTTGGTGGTCAAGGGGTTTACACAAAAACAAGGTATAGATTTTGATGAGATTTTTTCTCCTGTAGTAAAATGACTTCTATCATAACTTGTTCTTGGAATAGTGGCAACAAAAGACTTGCACTTAGAACAGTTAGATGTAAAGACTGCATTTCTCCATGGTGATTTGGAGGAGGAGCTATATATGCAGCAGCCAGAAGGATATGAAGTCAAAGGTAAAGAGGAGATGGTGTGCAAACTGAAGAAGAGCTTGATAGCACAAACAAGCTCCACGTCAATGGTATAAGAAGTTTGATAGCTTCATGATGGAGCAAGGTTATATTAGATGTCATTCTGACCATTGTGTGTATACAAAGAAATTTGAGGATGGAAGTTATATTATCCTGTGTTTGTATGTTGATGACATGTTGGTTGCAGGTAAAAACATGCAAGAAATAAAAGTACTCAAGAAATAGCTAAGTGAATCCTTTGATATGAAGGATTTGGGGCAGCAGAGACAAATCCTTGGTATGAGGATAACTCGGATAGGAAGGAATGGAAGCCGACTTTATCTCGGGAAGAGTACATTAAGAAGGTATTGGATAAGTTTAATGCAGATACTAAACCGATTGGGACTCCTTTGGCGTGCCATTTTAAGTTATCAAAGGATCAGTGTCCCAAGACAGGAGCAGAAAGAAGCCGAGATGTCCAAGGTACCTTACTCGCTCGGTTGGCGCTTGATGTATGTTATGGTATGCACTAGGCCAAATATTGCCCATTTAGTGGGAGCAAAGTGAGTAGGTTTAGGAGTGATCCAAGAAATGAGCACCGACAGTAGTAAAGTTGATACTTCGGTATTTGAGAGGGACCATGGGTATTGTTTTGTGTTACAAAGGGATTAGACACTACTTTGTGTGGATATGTTGACTCGAATATATGGTGGAGATTTAGACAAAGCAGGTAGGAGGAGCACAACAGTTATGTATTTACCAGTAGGTGATACAAACAGTGAGCTAGATTTCACGATTCTGAAAGGTTGTGGCTTTATCAACCACCGAGGCCGAGTATGTTCTTCTTCAGAAGCTAGTAAGGAGATGATTTGCTACAACAATTGCTTGATGAGTTGCATGCATAAGCGAAAGTTGGAAAGCTATATAGTGATAGTTAGAGTGCTATTCACTTAGCTAAGAACTCTGTTTTCCATTCTAGGACAAAGCATATACAGTTGAGATATCACTTCATCAGGACAACTTTGGAGGAAGATAAGTTGAAGTTGGAGAAGATTCGTACAATCAACGAATCCTACGATACATGATGACCAAGGTGGTCACAAGGATAAACTAAAGCTATGTTCAGCTTTGGTTGGCCTTCACGAATGATAGTGAAGGGTTGAGAAGCTTGCTTAGTGGAAATCAGTCTCCAAGTGGGAGATTGTTATGTTTATGGAGCTTGTTTTCATGTTAGAGTTTGGTACACCTTCCATGTGTTACACTCGAATATTTTTACGGGCGGTCCCGCTCGCCGATGAGCATGTCAAGGGGGTTTGGGGCGAAGGCCCCAAAGCAAATTTTCATGGGTGGTTTATAAACCCATGGGTAATGGGTAGTAACTTGTTATGGGTTGTTTTTGGGCCCATGGTTTTTCGGTACCCATTGTTTTGTAAAACCGCCTCTTCGGCTACCTATTGATGTACTTATAAATAGATGGACATACAATAGGATTTATATGAGTGTGTTTTGTGAAGGTGAATAGTGTGTGTGAATTCAAGTGTGAATTTGAGAGGGTTTGTTGAGCATAGCTCCAAACAAGATCCGATTATTGTAATTGTGAAGACTGTTGGCTTGTAATAAAATTTGAGCAAGTGTTCTTGGTGGATGTAGCCCACATTGGGTGAACCACGTTAAATATTGTCTTCGTGTTGTGCATATTTCATTTCTGTAATTTCTATTCATACTTCTTATTATTGTGATTCTGAGGAATTATTCCGCATTAGATATTATTAATTCCTAACAATGATGATATAAGGGGGTGTGCTACCATAAAGTGCCCATTATTATCATCATTAGCAATTGTGATTGATGTGGCATAAAACAAGATGCATCAAGGTATAAAGACCATGATGACTGAGTTACCAAATACTCTTATCCTCATATCATTGGATAGATTAATATAGAAAAGATGGTCCTCATATCATTGGACAAAATAAAAGGGGCCTCGTATCATCGGCCAAAATGTAAATGTACGTAAACAAGTAAACACATACAAACAAAAACACACTCATTACATTTTTGTATTTTTTATTTTGTTTTGATTTTTAGATTTTTGATTTTTGATGTTTAGATTATTGGTTTTGGATTTTGGATGTTGGATTTTTTTATTTTGGATGTTGATGTTTAAATTGTTGGATTTTAGATTTTGGATGTTGGATTTGAAGATTTCGGAGTTTTGGATTTTACATTTTGGATTGTAGATGTTTGGATTTTGGATTTTAGATGTTTGGCTTTTGGATTTGAGATTTTGATAGGGGGAATGGTTTAGGATAGGTAAGATGAAAGGATTCATGATGGGATAGTGCATGGGAGGATGGGAAGGGGTGTAAGGTGGGATGCAACTTTCTCCTATAAGTCCCAAAGAGTTTTTAGGTAGGATGAGGGAAATTGGATAGGATGGGATAGGATGAGGATACGATGATTTTGGATTAAATGATAGGATGAGGATTGCTTGTTGTTGATGTGATTGAAGGATAAGATAAGGATTGGTTAATCGGTGAGGATTAGATGGGATGCGGGAAGGGAGATAGATTTATAGGATGGGGGAGGTGATTTAGGATAATATGGGGGTGTGGAAGATGATAAGCTATGCCCTTAGCCATGGGGGAGTGGATTAAGGGATAGATGTGGTGTACCCCAAGTTTATGTTGGTGTAAAACCATATAACAACATTGTGATCTATATCGAGATAAAATCATACAAGTAATAAATAAAGAATTTAACAAGAAGATATAATAAACAAGATAAAGCTAACACCGATATAACGTGGTTCACCCAAGTGTGGGCTACGTCCACCAAGAAAATGACCAATCTTATTATTTGGAGCTTTACAAAGGAAATACAATGAAGATCTATAATCTTCCACACCTCACAAGATGTACAATATTTTTTCCTCACCAGCTTCTCTTTCTTGCTCTCCAAAGAAACTTACATGCAACAATAGCAATTCACCCATCTTCCAACCCTAGTTTTCGTGCTTTTATACATATACTATTATTAAGGCAACTAGTTATGATTTTACAATCACTAAATCATCTTTAAAGCAAAAGATTAGATTTAACTCACGACCAAAAATAAAACATTCCACGCATAGGTAATCGATGCCGCTTCCTCCTTAGCAACCCCGACCAATGTTGGTTACTCCCCGACCGATGTCAGTTCATCCCTGACTGATGTTGATCACTGTGTAAACCAACAACATGTAAAAAGAGCTATTTTGTGAAGAAATTGAGCTCCACACTCAACAATCTCCCACTTGGAGATCAATTGTTGCCTTACCATAAAAATCCATCCTTGGATCCTTTCCTTGCCTGTTTCTCCTTATTAAAGTCTCAAACTCGAAGACCAATAGAAGTGGAGTGAAGCTCCAACTTCTCCTTTTCCAATGACTTCGTTAGCATATCCACAGGGTTCTCATTTATATGAATTTTCTCAAACTTTAGTTGTCAATCCTCCAATACACATGCGTATGAAGTGATATCTCAACTGAATTTATTTCATTCTTGAATGAAACACGCATTCTTTGTTAGATGAATCAAACTTTGACTATCATTGTACAATTTGCAATCCTCTTGCTCCTTTCCCAAATCTTCCATGAACCTACTCATCCATATCATCTTTTTGCTAGACTCTATAGGTTACAGAACATACTCGGCCTCTGTAGACAAGGCCACAACCTTCCTAATATCAAAATCTAGCTAATGTCATCCCACCTACTATGAATACATATCCAAGGTGGTGCTCCTCCCGCCATCCAAATCTCCACCATATCTGAATCAACATAGCCATATAAAGAAGTATCTAACCCTCCATAGTATAATCGCATACTAAATGTCCCTCTCAAATACTTGAGAATCCATTTGACTACTTTTCAATGCTCTTTACCTAGATTGGCCATAAATATACTCACAACTCCCACTACATGTCCAATGTTTGTCCAGTATAAATCCTAGCATACATAAGATCGCCAACCGTTGAAGCATATAGAACTCGTGTCATGTACTCGACCTCCTCACGTGATATAGGACACCGATCTTTGCTCAATTTGAAATGTCCAACCACGGTGTACTAACAGTTTTGAATTACTCGCATATTAAACCTTTCCAACACCTTATTGAGACAAGTACAATTTCTTATTCTTCATGTCTCGTGAATTTGCATGCTAAGGATTTTCTTTTAGCTGAGCTCCCAAATCCTTCACCGTAAATGTGTGAGCTAAATTTTCTTTAAGCTTACCAATGTTTTGCATACTAGATCATGCAAAGGTAAGCATATCATCCACATACATTAATAAAATAATATAGCTCCCATTTTCAAGTTTCTTGAAATAAACACAATGGTCGATTCACATCTCAAATAACCATGCTCATACATAAAATTGTCAAACCTCATATACCACTACCTCGGAGCTTGTTTGAGCCCATATAAGCTCTTTTTCAACCTACACACAAGTTTCTTCTTACCCTTGACTTCATACCCAAGCGACAGATGCATATATATCTCTCCATCCAAATCACCATGAAGGAAAGTTGTCTTAACATCAAGTTATTCTAAATGTAAATATTATGTTGCAACTAAACTTAGAACAATACGATGAAAGCCATTTTAACTATAAGAGAAAAAATCTCACCAAAATCAATACCTGATTTATGTGTAAATCCTTTTACCATAAGCCTTGCCTTGTATCTTTTCTATCCACCCTCTTCTTCCTTGATCTCGTAAACCCGTTTGCTCAGAATGTCCTTTTACCTATCGACAACTTAACCAAATCCCATGTTTGGTTTTGTTTCAAGAATCCATCTCCTCATCCATGTAATGCTCCCACTTCTTGTGGGTATTTACTGCATTAGTTCTTCAAAATTTATAGTTCACCACTATCAATCAATAATAAATAAGATAATGAAGGTGTAAATATTTTTGAGGTCTACTTACCCTTTGTCACCTTCTCACCGAGATCTAGGGTGCCAAAAGCTCAATCTATGTTTTTGTACATTTGTATCAATTTATAACAGTGACCGACACCGGTCACTTTGTAGCAAATCACTCGTTCGGCTAACGATGTCAATCGACTCTTCCGTAACCGACGCCAGCTCGTAATTGACCTCGGCCCGGTGTCAACTAACACCGATTACTATGTAGATCTATGGGAGTCACTTTTTAATCTGAGAATGGTTTTTCTTCCACAAACTTCCCAATTGGTTCATCTTTGGGTACTAAAACCTAATCCATGTACATTCTATTTTTATTCCATTCACTATCACGACTCCTAACAATTTTAGCATCTTCTAAATCCCAAAACCTAATCAAAATCACCAAAGCCATAACCAATAAAAGTGCATCTCTTGGATTTAGCATCCAACTTCTTCCTATTTTCTTTATCAACATACACAAAAGCTTCTAAACTAGAAAAGAAAGATCTACCTCTTTTACTGATCCAATCTTTTTTTGGTATTCCACCATCCAGTGCGCTTGAAGGCCCACAATTAATTAAATAAACCACCATGTTTACTGCTTCTACCTAAAACTGCAAGGGTAATCTAGCATGTATCATCATGCTTCTTGCACATTCCATGATTGTCTTGTTCATTCTTTCAGTAACACCATTCTCTTGTGGTGTTATAGGAACCGTTCTTTCTCTATGTATTCCATTCACTAAACAATAATTATTGAAAGCCTTGTTGCAGTACTCACCACCATTGTCAGATCTAAGGCATTTTAAATTTGAATTTGATTCATTTTCCACAAGGGCTTTCCATCTTTTAAAAGTCTCAAAAACATCATATTTACGTTTAATATAATAAACCCATACCTTTCTTGTGGAATCATCAATGTTCAAGTCACATAATATTGGAATCCACCATGAGAAGCTACAGGTTGGTCCCCACACATCCGAGTGTACAAGCTCCAATTTCGCTCCTTATTTGTTGCCCCAACTTTGAGAAATCTCACTCTCTTCTACTTTCCAAATATTCAATGCTCACATAAATCAAGATATAAATATTTCGAGTCTAATAACTCGACCCTTTGCCTTTAAGATCTACATTCTTTTTTCACTCATATGGCCTAGCCGATTATGACACATGCTTTCATTTGAATCAAGTAGATAGCACAAAAAGGAAGCAGAACATATAGGTAAACAAATAAATTTTCCTACCTTCTTTCCTATTTCCACAATAAGGGCTCCCTTAGTAACTTTCCAAGAATAGACGTGAATGTAACCATGCATCCAAATTCACTTATTAGCCCTACGAAATTAGATTTCTCTTGAGGCTTGGCACATGCCTCACATATTTCAACACCCATGTATCTACATTTTGTATTTTAAGACGAACTTCACCTTTACCAATTATATTTCATGGTTCATCATCTCCTAAATAAACATGTCCAAAATTACCCCGAAAATAATTTCGAAATAACCCTTATTAGGGTATTTTCCTTGAACCAACACTCCTTCTTTGCATGTTCTCTCTTTCCACAATTCCAATAGATTATATTTATGACTCGGATCTAGATCTACCACTCCTTGACTTTGATTTCCCGTTCTTCTTTCTCTTTGATCTCTCCTTTGAACTTTCCCTATTTTCCACATTTAAATCATTTCCAGATGATGATTATCCCGTACTTTTCCCGCGTATTTCCTCATTCAAGATTATACTAACCACATCATCAAACTTTAAAATATTAGAAGCAGACATTGTATTACTAACAACCATTACCAAATTATCCCAACTATTTGGCAAAGAGCATAAGAATAAGAGTGCTTTCACTTCATCATCAAACGAAATATTAACCAATTTTAATTGATTAAATATAGAATGGAAATAATTCAAGTGATTTGATACATGATCCACCTTCTTGCATTTTAGAATTAAATAACTTATTCATCAAATTAATTTTATTCAATGCACTTGGTTTTTCATATAAGTTATCTAAAGCTTTCATCAAGTCTACCATGGTTGTTTCATTATATTAGAAACTACAGATGCTTCCGACTCAATCTTATAGATACTGTGAGCGTTTACGCCAAGAATTTTCCATTCTTCATCACTATCATTGATGTAGGCTTCAATTTCTCATCCAACGGTAAATGTAAGTCTCTCTAATAGAAATAATCTTCCACCGGATCTTCCATAGTTCTTTAATTACGACCATCAATTTTTTCCACTTTATATTTACTATCTTCTACCATTGTTGTGCTCCCACTCAATCGAAAACTCTATGAGTAAATCTTATCAACACACAAACCCTCAAGCAAAGCTCGATACCATTGTTGGGGTAAACCATAAAATAATGTTGTACAAATCTATATAAGATCAAAGCATACAAGCAATAAACACGAAATTGAACCAAGAAAAAAATAGATAAGATAAAGATAACACCGAGATATAACGTGGTTCACCCGGTGTGGGCTACGTCCACCAAGAAATGGCCAATCTTATTATTCGAGAGCTTTACAGAGGAAATACAATGAAGATATGCAATCTTCCACAACTCGCAAGATGTACAATGTTTTTTTGCTCACCAACTTATCTTTCTTACTCTCCAAAGAAACTCACATGCAACAATAACAATTCACCCATCTTCTAGCCCTGGTTTTCATGCTTTATACATATAGTACTATTAGGGCAACTAGTTATGCTTTTACAATCAAGAAATCGTCTTTAAAGCAAAAGATTAGATTTAATTTGCGGTAAAAAATAAAACATTCCATGCATAGGTAACCGATGTCGATTACTCCTTGATGACCCGAGCGATGCCAATTCCTCCTTGATCGATGTCGGTTCATCCCTAACCGATGTCGGTCACTGTGTAAACCAACAACCTGTAAAGTAAGCTATTTTGTGAAGTAATTCACTCCACATTCAAAAGTGCAAAGTAGAGTGGCATGTGTGGAAGGTTGGATGGTTTCGATTTTACCCCGTGTAGGGTAGGGTAAGAAGTGATAGGTATCTAAAAGGTATGATGCCCCTAGAGGATATCGAAAAGTTGCCCCCAATCATAATGATGACAATTGAAAAGGCACGTGAGGAGGATTGGTTGAAAAGGAAAGGATCATCGTCTGCACACGGATGTTCGATCCTAAGGGAAAAAGGATGTGGATGTGATGGATGGAAAGAAAGTGACATTAGCGATGAACAAAAGATGAGCCTAACAACACATGTTGTAAGGAAAAAGTAAGACTAAAACAAAAGTGTGGCCAAGGTCTAAACAATACCTAGAAATATGCGAGCCTTGTCTCTCGTGAGATCAAAGTGTGTGATATTGTGATGGTTAATTACCGCTTGAAGTGAAGACTTAATAGTTAGTATGTAATGATAAACTATCCAATGTATAGGAGTGATTAAGTCAAGTAGGGTGATGAAAGGTGAACGAAAGGTTAAGTCGTGCATTGCTCTACTATTAGCTAGACGTCCATAGCCCTGATAGAGATACATCCGATTTTTTCACAACATTGCTCTAATGCTAGCCAAGCATACATAGCCTGTAGAGTTGTTGGAAACACCCCTAAAGAGAATCTTGAGGTGGATTTTATTTGATATTTTAAATTTTGATGTGATTTTTTTGATCGTTTGCTTTTTGATATTTTGATTTTTTTACATAAAGAGGATCCACTCTCTTGAGAACTCTCAAGGGTTAAGAATCACTAGTGGCTTGATGGGGGATGGAAATGAGTGTAGTGATGAGATTGGCTAGAGTGTCAAAAGGTGCACCCATGGGTCTTCACCACAATTTGATTAAGTGTGTTAAAGTGTATGGATCTCTTGGAGGACAATGGTGCTTAGATTTTGGAGATAATGATAGACCAAGGTTACATGGTTGTAATAGTTACTATTGTCTTACAACATGTGTGAGAAATTTGATCAAGTGTTCAATTGAATGGATTGGAAGAGGATATAAGTGGATGAGATGCAAAGGGGTGTAGATGTTGGATGGGTGGGAAGGAAAGAACATTCATGCACAAGAGACAAATTAAGTGTTCAATCCATTTTTAGGTGTTTGGTATTTAGAGGGGAATTAAATGATGTGTGATTAGATTGAGTGGATGGGATAGTAGGATCAACAAGAGGTGTGGTAGAAATGGGTTGTGATGGAGTAGTGGGAGGGTCATTGTTAATGTTAGGTTTATAACCTAAGCCTAAACGACTTAGATTTTGATGAAGGGAGATAGGTTCGCAAATGCCTTGTTCATGGATACCTAAGCCTTTGCCTTGATGTTTCATATTAGAGAATCTTTTTGGCTATAGGGTATGAGGTGGATGGGGAAGATGATGTCACGTGGTCATCATGAGACTGGGGTTGTAATTTTATCATCCGCTAAGAGGCCGGACTTAACAAAGGATGGGAAGTGAGATTTGTTTTGGTTTTTGGTCAGTGAGGGATGTTTGGATGTACGATGGGATTTGGATGGCTGACAATGTTTGGATGGCAGGTGGGATTTGGATGATAGACAAAGGTTAGGGATATGATGGGGATGAAAATGTGAGGGATAGAGAGGTACAAGGATAAGAATTCCTTGGTTAATGAGATTTTGGACATAAGACCTAAATTGCATACAATGATTGGTCGAATATCCATGGTTGCAGATGGAAGTCACAATAGTAATGTTCCGATACAAATATGGTTTGGGATGGTTTTGATTACATGATTTGATTGGGGATGGATGATCATATTGATTTTTTTAGACGATGGAAGATGGTGGTCAAATATCTCCTAAATGAGTGAAGTGGTGTGAGTTAAATGGTTTACATGGGGTATGAAGTAATGGTTTGGAGGGAGTAGGAAGTAAAGGTGTAGAATTATGTGGATTATGAGATGATTTGGTTGATTTGGATTTATGAGTTAGATTATATTGTTGTGGCTTGTAGGATGAAGGGGATGGATTCGGCTTGGGGGCGAAGTGGATGGTTTGGGCTTAGAGTCTGAAGTAGATTTGGATGATTTTGGATTGGTTGGAGTATGTGGTTTGGAGGTGGATGGTTTGGGATTACGATTAGAATGTGTGGAATTAGTATATTTAGATGAAGGAGGTGGGGTAGATTTAGATGAAGGGGATGGATATGATATGGGGGTCATATTAGATTTGGGTGATGTTCGAGATGAGGTAGATTTGAGAGATGGTTATGGTATAGGAACCTTATTATATTTGGTCGATTTATGAGTCATGTTTGATTGAGTAGGAGATAGGGTGGGGAAAATATTGGTATTAGAATGGTTAGGTTTAGGATTTGGTGCTCTAGGAGTCACGGTAGATGTGTTAGGATTGGGGGATGGTCAAGATGAAATAGGATTATAGGATAGGATAGTGTCTGGTTTAGGTGATGAAGTGGTTGAGATAGGATTAGATGTGGATGATGGTGGAATGAGAGCCACATCGATGGTTTGAAATTGGATATAGAAGGGGATAGGGGTGGCTTAGGAGTCACCGTGGATGATATAGTTTTAAGAGGATTGAGTTTAGGTGATGAAGGGGATGAAACAGGTTTAGAGGTTAAATTTGATGATGGATTACAAGATGTGGGACTATCTATAAGAAAGTTCGTAGGATTGATCGGGATGATGAAGATGACGAGGATGGAGGACTAAGATGAGATATGGGAATAATGATTTAGGATTAAGTTGTTGTGATTGTTGTGGATATGTGAATGGGACTTGATGATAGGTTGGATGATGATTAGATTTAGGGGTTGAAATTTTAGATGGTGGTACATGAGTTTTGATAGGAAGGTGGGGGTCATGATGATTGATAGAGATTTAGATGTTGGAATTAGGGATGGCAGTATAGGTTTGGGATTGGTGGCAAGATTAACAAGGACATAAAGGAGGTCCTCTTGGTCTAGGTAAAAGTTAGTGAGGTGGTCAAAGTCAATGTAATTGGCTTTTGGGGATAGATTCTTATGTTATTTAGGTCGTGGTGTGGATTGGGATGATTTGGTTTCCTTGAAGAGGAAGTCAATGGGGTGAGGGGTAGGGATATTAGGAAGGGAAAATTGTGGATGGGGTTGATTGAGAGATGATGGTTTAGGGGGTGATTGGTTGATTGAAGATTGAAGGTCGATATTTGTTGATTAAGATGTTGGATGATTTCTAGGATATTAGGATCAACATGGGATGGTTGATTTGGATGACAAGGAGAGGATTGATTAAGATAGGATGTTAAGTTTGAGATTTGTTTGTTAATGTGTTGGATAGTGTGTGGGACTTCATGGTCAAAGTGAGATGGTTGACTTGGATGGGTGGGGGATGATGGGATAACTTGGTTTATGGATTTAAAGAAGAGGTAGGGGTTTGGATGTTCATTTGGAAAGGATGGGGATTGAGGATCAAATGCCATGGTCAGATAAGATGTGTAGGGGATTAGATTTTGGATTAGGATTGATGGTAATGGTATTAGGATTGGGATTAAGTTGGTTAATTAAGGATGGTAATGGGATTTGGATTGGGATTGTGTGATTAAGGATGGATGGTTATGATAATGTTTGATTAATTAATATTTTAATGTGATGGGATGGTTAAGGGTGTTCATAAATAAGAAACAAACATGCAACACACACCCTAACTAGTCAAGTGGGATTATAATCGAGCTATAACTCACTTTTAATACCACACACCGATGGTGGTGCCACAAAATGGCTCTCCACCTATGTGCCAATGTGTGATTGGCTAGTGAGTGATCTTGGGAAGTGCAACCTCCTTACACTATAGTTTGATATGCAGCCAAAAGGGCTACCTATTCTAGGATAATGATCTCTCTAGGGGCATCCCCGATATACCCTGTGGTACATGGGGCCCAAGTTTGTGTTGCAAGGATATTGTCTAAGGCCTGGGTTTTGGGATGTGGAAGCCCCTCACCTCACGTAATTCTTAAAACAAGCAAGCTCTTAGCCAAATATGACAGCTCTCCAAGAATTTATATACCCCGCCAGGAACACGGGGTGTGTCTACATGCATGGAGGTGAATCTCATGGTCACGAGACCCTAGGACTACGATAAGTGCGTGGATGTCACTTCCACGTCACGTTACCCCCTAAAAAGAAAAAAATGGGAGGGAATACTAACCACTTTTGATCCTCAAGATCATCTTAAGACGCGAGAGGAGAGCATACATGGTGTCGTCTTCAGGGTTTAAAACAAGCAACACAAGAACTTACAAAAAGATACACAAAATAATGAAAATTAAAATTTATATGATGGGGGTCTTTGACAAGGGGACCTGTAAAACAAAGGATTAGTAGTTTTTTATTAAAATCCCAATGCTCTTGGACCGTTCGTGCTGCAAAACAAAGGTTAGTAGTCTTAGTTTACTTAATACCCTGCAACCACAAATGTTAGGCAATTTTTTTTGATCAAATGCTAAAACCGGCAGAGTTTCCCCTTGTCTCTGCAATATTTTTGCAAAAACAGAATGTTAGATTCTAGAAAATACTGCTAGAAAGCAAAATATGTGAGTTATATATATATATATATATATATATATATATATATATATATATATATCTTAAGGCAAAATAAATGCGCTATTATAGAGTAAACATGTTATTTCAAAGCAAACACTGTTTTGAAACAAACGCGCTAAAGTATTGATGTATGCGTTGAACCCGCAAAACACAGAGAGGTTAGTAATCACATATGCGCAAAAAAAAAATAACATACGCGATGCAATGTGAACAGGAGGGTTCAATCTACACAAATAAAATGTTAGTAAGTAAACATGCTTATTAAAGGAAATAAATGCGCCGCAACATTACCAAACATGTTGTTACAAGGAACAAACACATTGAAATATATCCCTATAAACACATAGTCAAAAGAGTGTGCATAAGTGTTATTTGATGGTATACGTGCTGTTACAAGTCTTGAACGTGTTATTCTGAGTTAAAAGCGCTAAACAAATTGAGACATGAAAATTAAAAAAATCTGGGTTAAATCTTAATGAAAATTAACAAAATTTGGACAGCTTTGTTATTGGTGTTAAATGCCACTAAATTATGCTAAAATCTAGAGGGGTAAGCCCCATGGTGGGCACCTAAATGTAAGAAAAAAGAGGTGTAAGTATAAAATGCAAACTAGGAAATAAACAAATTTTAATCCCGAACTAACACTTCTAATTTCTACCTCAGATTGAGCTAGATGGAAGGGGGAAGAAAATATACTTGCACTTACTTGCAAGTTGAAGTCTTCCTTCCTTGTTGCTTTGGATGTGCTCATGTGGATGGATTGTTGATTGAACTTGATTGCTTGCTTCAGATTTTGGAGACACTTGGGAAACACCTCCTCTTGGATTCCTCGATGATTTCTTGATGAAGATGATGAAGGATTGAGTGATAAAAATGGTAAAAATTTGACATGAATTCTTAAGATTGTCTCTCATGGAGGAGGAGAGCTTGATTTATAGCTTTCGGGTGGAGGATTGGAGGGTCAAGATTGATTCAAGTAGGATTAGATCAATGGTTGAAATTCCATGAGAATGGAGAATTCTCTAGAATTAGAGAATTCTAGATTTTAGGAGAACTCTCCATTGAATTAAAAATTCAATGGAATAGTGCACATTTATTTGAATATTTGAAAATGAGAGGGAAGAATGGAGAGGATTCTAGAAATAGAAGCCTCTAGATTTAGAGGTGAGGATGTGATTAGATTAATATTAGATTAGGTTTATTAATGATGATTAAGGGTGAGGTTACATGGAAAGGCTAGGTGTAGGGATGTGTTGAGTAGGTTAGTAGGTGAGGTGTAGGAATATTAAATTCCTATAAATGTTAATGAAGGATTATAATGATAATATGATATTATAATGAAATAAAAGGGATTAAGGATGAAATGAGATAAATGATAAATGATGAAAGGGTAAATGTGATAAAAGAGATTTTTAATGGGATAAATGATAAAATGGAATATTTAGATAAATGATGAAATATTAGAATAAAGGGATTAATGCTGAAATTAATAATAATTAATCTTGCAATTAATTATTATATGGATTTAGATGATGTTTCGGGACAGATTAATCATAATTAATCATGTCAACATTTTAGATGTCTACAAATATAAGTAATGAACGAAAGTCGAGCATAACGGCACATGTTATAAGTGTTGACTAAAACAAAAGTGTGACCAAGGTCTAAACAATACCTGGCAACATGCAAGCCTTATGTCTCTGCGAGATCAAAGTATGTGTGATTGTGATGGTTAATTACCGCTTAAAGTGAAGACTTAATGGGTAGTATGTGAAGACAAACTAGCTAATGTATAGGGAGTGATTAAGTCAAGTAGGTTGATGGAAGGTGAACGGAAGGTTAAGTTGTGCATTGCTCCACTACCATCCACACGTGCAAATCCGATGGAGATACATCTGATTCTTGTCACAACATTGCTCTCATCAAGCTAGCCAAACATCCGTAGCCACGGTAGAGTTCTTTGAAACACCCCAGAGGGAGTCTTAAGGTGGATTTCATTTGATTTTTTTATTTTGATATGATTTTTTGTTTTTTTCTTTGTGATTTTTGAATATTTTTGCATAAAGAGATTCCACTCTCTTGAGAACTCTTAAGGGGTTAAGAATCATTAGTGGCTCATGGGGGATGGAAATGAGTGTAGTGATAACATTGGCTAGAGTGTTAATAAACAAACCTAAAGGTATTCACCACAATTTGATTAAGTGTGTTAAAGTGTGGATCTTGAGGAGGAAAATGGTGTTGAATGTTGGAGGTGATGATCGAACAAGGTCACATGGTCAGAATAGGCACTATTGGCTAACAACATGTGCGAGCAAGTTGATCAAGTGTTTAAATGGATTGATAGAGGATATGAACAAATGTGAGGATAAGAATGGATTAGATGCAAGGGATTTGGATGATGGATGGAATGAAGATGGGTGGGAAGGAAAGAACATCCGTGTGCAGTGACAAATTAGGTGCTCAATCCATTTTGAGATGTTTGTAGTCATGTGGGGGATTAAATGATTTGTGATGGGGTTGAGTGGTGGGGATGAAAAGACCAACAAGAGGAGGGGTAGAAATGGTTTGTGATGGCGTAGTGGGAGGGTCGTTGTTGATGTTAGGTTTATACCCTAAGCTTAAACGACTTCGATTTTGATGAAGGGAGATGGGTTCGTGAATTCCTTGTTCATGGATGCCTAAGCCTTTGCCTCGATGTTTCATATTAGCAAACATATTTTTGGCTATAGGATATGAAGTGGATGGGGAGATGATGCCATGTGGTCATCATGAGACTTGGGGTTGTAATTTTATCATTCGTTAAAAGGCTAGACTTCACAAAGGATGGGCGAGGGACATGTTTTGGTTTTTGGTTGGTGATGGATGTTTGATATACATTGATATTTGGATGGTTGGTGATGTTTAGATGTTGAGTGTGATTTGATGGTGGGCGATGGTTAGAAATAGGATTGGGATGGAAATTTGGTGGATAGAGAGGTACAAGGATAAGAATTTATCGTTAAGGAAATTTTGGACATAAGACCTAAATTACATGCAACGATTGGTCTAATGTCCATAGTGCAATGGAAGTCACAATAGTAATGTTACTGATACCAAGATGGTTTGGAAATGTTTTTATTACGTGATTTGATTGGGGGATGGATGATCATGTTGAAGGTTTTTAGACGATAGAAGATAGTGGTGAAGGATTCTCCTAAAGGAGTGAAATGGTTTGGGTTAAATGGTTTGGATGGAGTAGGAAGTAATGGTGTAGGATTAGGTGGTTGATGAGATGTTCTAGTTGATTTGGATTTAGGATTTAAATTGGATTGGTGTAGTTTAGAAGATGAAGGGGGTAGATTAGGCTCAAATGGGCTGAAGTGGATGGTTTGGGCTTGAGAACAAAGTAGATTTGGGTGATGTTGGGGATGAAGTAGATGAAGGTGACATAGTAGTCGTATTGGATTGGGTAGGATTGGGATTGGATTTGTTAGGTTTAAGAGTTGATGACTTAGGAGTCACCTTAGATGTTTTAAGATTAGGGGATGGTGGATTTGAAAAGGGTTAGAGGATTGGATAGTGTTGGGTTTAGGTGATGAAGGGGTATGATAGGATTAAGTGTGGATGAAGATGACAAGGGTGAGTATGAGCCACATTAGATGGTTTAGGATCGGGGGATGGTGGATTTGAAAAGGGTTAGAGGATTGGATAGTGTTGGGTTTAGGTGATGAAGGGGGTATGATAGGATTAGGTGTGGATGAAGAGGATGAGGGTGAGTAGAAGCCACATTAGATGGTTTAGGATTGGGGTAAAAGGGGATGAGGGCAACTTAGGAGTCACATCGGATGAGATAGTAATGGGATTAGGTGATGAGAGGGGTGAAATAGGCTGAATTTGATGGTGGATTAGGGAATGTGGAACTATCTAGGAGAAATTTTGTAGGATTGGATCGGGACGATGAAGATGTCGAGGATGGAGGAATAATATGGGATGTGGGAAATGATAATTTTGGGTTAAGTTGTTCGGGTTGTTGTGGATATGTGAATGGGACTCGATGATAGGTTTTAAGATGATTGGATTTAAGAGTTGAGCTTTTGTTTGATGGCGGATTATTTGTATGAGTTTTGATGGGATGAAGGTGTGGTTATAATGATTGATAGGGGGATTTGGAGGTTGGGGTTCGGATGGTTGTGTGGGTTTGGGATTGGTGGCTAGATTAGCAAGGACATAAAGCAGTCCTCTCTGGTCTAGGTCAAAGTTGGAGAGGTGGTCAAAGTTGATGTATTTAGTTTGTGGGGATAGTGATTTATGTTGTTTTGTCGAGGTGTGGATTAAAATGATTTGGGTTCCTCAAGGAGAAGGTCAATCAAAGTGAGGGGTAGGGATTGTAGAAAGGGGAAATTGTGTATGAGGTTGATTGGGAGATGATGGTTTATGAGGTGATTGGTTGATACATGATTTAAGATTGGTTATTTTTTGATTGATTTGTTGGATGGTTTTTAGGATGTTAGGATCAACATGGGATGATTGATTTGGATGACGAGGAGAGGGTTGGTTAAGGTAGGATGTTAGGTTTGAGATTTGTTTATTAATGTGTTAGATGGTATGGGGGACTTCGTGGTCAAAGTGAGATGGTTTACTTTGATGGGTGGGGTATGATGGGATAACTTGGTTGATGGATTTAGAAAAGATATAGGGGTTTGATGTTAGTTTTGAGAGGATGGGGATTGAGGGTTAAAGGCCGTCATTAGATAAGATGTATGGGGAATTAGATTTGAATTAGGATTGTTAATTAAGGATGGTGATGGGATTATGATTGGGTTCACGTGATTAATGATGGTTAATTAGTATGATTACAATGATGTTTGATTGATTAAAATTTTAAAATGATAGGATGGTTAAAGGTGTTCACAATCACACAACAAACATGCAACACACACCCTAACTAGTCAAGTGGGATCGCAATAAAGTTGTTTATAAAAAAATCCATTCCTTATAAATCAATTATGAAGTACTAAAGAAAACTAAATAACCTTGAAACATGAGGGTTTAAGGTACCTCAATATGCGATGTGATGGATACGGGTGAAAAGTAGATGATAGATCCTTGTTGCAACCAGATAAACCTGCAAATAAGAATCACTAAGAAAGAGATTTGATTAGATGGGATATGAGGGGGTTGCCTAAACAAATCCAGATCCAATAAGTGTTAACTTCCTTGGATGTCAACCCCCATGTTTAGATAAAAGATAATAAAAGCAATAATGATAAATTGGATATTATGCAGAATTTGAGGCACACAAAAAATGGAAATGCAGAAATGTAAGGCACATACAAATATGATATAAATGGACATAAATTAAATGGTACTTGACTGGGTCGACGGTGACCCAAACTATGTAGAGGCAGGTCAACGGCGACCTCGATGTGTAGATCTGATCAACAATGTAAATATGTAGATTTGGATGCCAACTGGTAACTACAGGAGGTCAGAAATGCCGAATTCAACTCGTATAAGGGAATTAGGGGAAAATAAACTAGAATATGGTAGAAAACAAGGAAAAGGGGTAGATTGAGGATTGGGACCTCGGTCGATTTACGACTAGGGTGAAACGACGATGACCGGAGTGCGATAGGCGGGTAATGTTGCAATAAAGGAGCTAGACTATGGATATGGGGTCCAAATAGAAACAAAATATATACAAAGGCTAGGAAGGTTCGGAGATGGAAAATATGGTGACAGAGGGTCGAGTCGATGGTGAACCGAGCTAGGAAGCAACAATTATAGTAGAGTGAGTGAGGCAAGGCTAAAGAGAAATAAGTCTAAAGGGTAACTGCAAGTAGAAGCGGCCGATGGAATAGGCCGGGGTAATAGAATCTCATTTATTCTTTGGACTCAAAAAGGTTAGATTTGACAAGATAATAATAATATGATAACAATTGAATAGAATAATATAAGGATCATGATAATCTCATGAAAGAGGGTTCATGAGTGGTATAATCTAGGTAGAAGAAGCTGCGAAGAGATTTGAGTCAGCACAGCAGGATGCTTAGGCATGAGGAGAGGTTCACAGGGTTACAGAAAGTTCCAGATATATGCATGCATCTAATCATTACAGAGAGAAAGGACTTAGTTTAATAGGGTTGGCACAACCGAGCTGGTCGCCACCGACTACGGGGAAAGTTTCCCTAATGGGTGGATTTTTGTGCCTTTGTCGGGATTTTAGAGATTTTAAGGATATGAGTGAGTGCTTTAAAGCATTGTGCGGGATTAGGTTGTTTGGGGATAAATCATGGGTAGTTAGGGCATAAAAATAAATAGAAAGAAAACTAGGAAAAAGCATAAGATAGAGATTTAGGATAAAAGCATCCTAAATAGAAAGTAGGTTAGGGCATGATATGATGTGGATATTAATTAATTAATCAATAGGAGTTAATTAATTAAATGTGATGGGATGGGCATTTTAATTAAATTAAGAGGATTTAATTAGTTAAAATGGGACCTAGATAAGATCCTAGTAAAATATGCGCACACGCATGTAGACAAGGGTAGAATACTTGATTTTAGGTGTCTACATTTTCCCCCTTTTGTTGAGTAGTTTGCATTAAAGAAACCACAAGACAAAAACAATGAGATTTGAATGGAGAACAAGGAATTGGTGATGAGCTCCCCCTCAAATGGGGCATTGATGCCACCAAGGGAAATCAATGATGCATTTTAAAAAGGTAAATGATGAGGGGCGGGTGGGTGAAGAAAGACGGGTAGGAAGATTACCAAGGCAAGATTCCCCAGGCAAAAAGGATCGCAATAACAATAAGAACTATGGCGGTGACTCCAATATCACATTGGTAGGGGAAAATTGTGGTCTCAACGGAGACGAGCAACAATGTTCTATGGACTAATGAGTGGGTGAAGATCATTGCATTATAGATGTAAGTTAGGATTACCAATAGGTCATAGGCAAGTCATCAAAGTATGCACAACTAAATGTGAAAGGTATGCAAAATTATTCGTATATGAGGAATCGATCGAAAAGGTATGCGTCTACAAGGGACAAGGATAATGGTGCCGCAGGGGAGTACAAATATGGCCCATTAGGCAAAATGAAAAATGGATGGTGAAATAATATGCCCTAAGGGGGAAATAAATATGGCCTCAAAGGAGGACTTCGTGCACAGATTGGGTAGGATTGTGAAGTAAAATGCCTAAGGGAAAAGGAAGTATGGCCACAAAAAGTGGACTTTGAGAGTATAAAGGAATTATTTGAATGTAGAAGTAAAATTTCTGGAGGGAAAATAAATATGGCCACAAATGTGGACTTTGAGTATAGATTGGATGAGATTGAATAAGGTGTAGGATAAGATGCGACTTAACCATAGTGACATATATGTATGAACAATTCTATGTCATATCAAATAATGTGCGAGGAAAATATGCCTCCAACCGCATTGGAGGTAAACAAGAGGGGATCCAAGTAACGCAAGGCACATGCGACCAAGCATGGGTTAGCAAGTAACCAATGATAGTTATATCAAAGATCATAAAAGAATGTGGATGAGATGATCTCATGAACCTAATGTCGACATGACAAAGGGGTTTGAGATGTAACTTGTATGTGGGAAGAGGGTTCTCCGAAAGTGGTGTTTCCTAAAACTATGCCCCAATTCGGGAAGGGGAAAGAGCAAACTGATCAATGCGGGAAGTCTGCTAGAAGAAATTTGATCAATGTGAGAATATTTCTTAGGATGATAATAAAATGGAAGGTTGATCAATGTGGGAAGCCTTCATGCCATAAAAAAGAGTAGCCATCCTTCGAGGGTATGGTCTACTTTATACATAATATAGATGGCAAAAGTAATATATGATAGCCGTCCTTCAAGGGATCGAGTCTATTTCTCTTGATTTTTGCTTTTGAATTTGATTTACATGTATTTTATTTTTCTTCTCTCTTTTTTTCGCATGAACAGTTGCCCTTTAAGGGACCTGTTTGTTTTTGATAACTTTTATTTTGAAAAGAACATCCATGAATTTTGATTTTTATATGGGAGAGCTGGGACTAGCTAGGTAGACCACTTAGGAGGGACTAATAAGTGTACAAGAGACACCCTTGGACCCTTTTCATGGTTCCAATAGGTGAATAAGAAGGTGATAGATGTAATGATTTGTTATCCTGTAAAATTGACAAGGAAATTTTGCAGGTAACCATACCAAAATTCTATTTCGGTCCCCTGATAAGGTCTATTAATGTTCTGAATGGCCTAGAACTCCCTTCCAGAAAATCAACTTTTAAGAACTTGGTCATTTTCAACCTTTTTGGGTTGGGCGCAAGAACCATTGTTGCAACATCTTGCAAAATTGCACCCATCTTTGCCTTTGGCGCACTTCCTGAGTGTCAACACTCCAAATGTTGCGCCTCCCAAAGGTGTGCCAAAGCGCACCCATCATCCTGATTACACTTCCCAAATTGTGCCATGCATGCTGGAAAGGTGATGTCGACACATCCAAACCCGCGCCTAGGCGCAATCTCCTCCATGTCGACGTCTCTCCTAGTGCGCCAAAGGAAAAAGTGGTTGGCGCATTAAATGCAGACTTTTCTATATATATGCGCATTGAACCTATCATTTTCACAAGTTGAAAATCATGAAAATTATTCCTCTGCGCCTATCATTATCCTGTCAGCCCATGCCATTCGTTGTGTTCATGGACCCCACCTCATCCCTTCATCATTATTTATACCTGGGTAAGTGGTTCCTGCCATCCTCGTTATTGTTTTTGTGGTCTTTGTGGTTTTTATGTCAAAGTTAGGAGAATTGGGTTATGTGATAAAGGAAATGAATCTAGAAGAAAGGGATAACACCATTTGCAAACTAAAACCCTTCTCCTCCTTCCAGATCTACAAATCTAGAAGGCTCTGCCACAAAATGAGCCAAAACCCATTTGTCCCTTACTCCCTGCCTTGCTAGGTTTTCCCTCCTGGACATCAAAGTCTAAGCCAAAAGAGTGAAAATCATAAAATAGAGCAAACAGCCCACTATTTTCTTCTGGTGCGATCTTCATTCATGTTACATCAAACACAATGCCATAAAGGCGTAGTCCCCATGCGGCGATAAGCCTTTCCCGTGCCTTATAAAACATTACAAAATTCCCAAAGCACAAGCGTTGGCACCAAAGCAACTACAACAACACTGCATGTTGTGCAAACCCTTTCGCACCGCACAAACTAAACCCCTTGGTGCACTTGACCTTTGTGTTACACCTTCTGCAAATGCACTTGGTGCACCTCACCCTCATGCAAAGATTCTGCCACATCTCGCGCCAATGGCGTACCACGAGACCCCGCTTATGCCAAACAAATCTGCGCCCAGTTAAAGCACTTCCTATGGCGCAAGCGCATATTCCTTGACATCAACATTTGAATGTTGTGTGTAGCTAGACCGCGCCCCACGCCCCTTTTAGCACTGCTTTCCCCCATGCAACACTCCCTAAAAGTGCGCCTTGCTTTTCAAAACCCATGCGAACTGCGCATAAGAAGGATGCGCCTTACGCCCAAAGGCTCATAAGTTGATAATTTTTCATTCTGCAAAGCTTTTATGGACAACTTGATGGCTAACATGGCCCTTCTACGTTGGAACTCTCTGATTCTTCTTGCAGAGAAACAACAATCCTCGAGTGCACTTATGTCTTCATCGAGTAAGAAGCCAACCAAGTCCAAAGGCAAAGCCAAGTTGATGGAGCAAGAAATGAAGTATAAATACCAAAAGGTCAGGATGCCTGACTCACTTGCAGAGTGCAATCTCGATATTAGAGATTTAGAACTTGGGCATATAGACATGGACGACTTTTGGGCTAGAACCAAGAAGGTCACAGGCAGCCCGTGGATGGATAAATTGGTTGGCAGTGGTATGCACTTTGCTGCAGGGCTCCCAGTGAGCGCAATTGATAATGAATTCATCATGTTGGTGGGCCATTGTTACAACAAGGACACAAGATGTGTCAAAAATGAGGACGGAAAAGTGATAATCAACCTCACATCCCGACACTTTGAGAATATCTTGGGCATCCCCCACCACAGACATTTTGTGGCAGTAAGTCAAGAAGACTACATGAAGACTTGGACCGATAATGAGGACAAGTGCATGCGGATGATGAACGAGGTGTACCTCAAGAATAAAAAGGTGGCGAGCAGGTGGCCCCAAGTCATTCATCGCAGTGATTTTTCAGAAGAGCTGAGTGACACGATCACCTTCCTAAGCAGAGTACATGGGCTCCCTGATGCCCATTACTTTCACAAGTGGATGCTCAGGTATTTGGAAACAATGAATCAAAATGTTCCCGATCAGCATTTTAGAGTGGGGTGAGATTATCAATGATATAATCTCGGAACAACTTCAACAACTTTCAACAACTGGGAGGTTCTATATGAACTCCTATGTAGTATATGCACTGCCTCAGAGAGAGACTACCCAGGGTTGAATCAGTATGGGGTATGGCCCCAGGTCAAAATATACGAATACTATCCAGAGTTGAGGCTCGAGAACAACATAGCTCAGTTCATCAAGATCAATGATGTCTTCTTTTATGGTGTCATTTGCCTCTTGAGGCCCAACATGACTCATGGTCAGACAAGCAAAAGCGTGATTACCACCACAACAAAGTGGGGAGCGTTGTTTACGCAATTCCCCACCTTTACCTATCTCAAAGCTGCCAACTTCTTGGGAGAACCCACAAGATTACCGAGATATGTGGGGCCCAAACTAATCCTTCTGGAGCTATCAAGGTAGCTTATCACCTATCACGAGAAGTGTATGAAGAGGAAGAAGGGAGGAACTCCATTCCCCTTCACAAAGAGGCGAGTACGCGTGCCCCTCACAAAGTAAAGCTCGGGAGATGTATGCAGAGCTTGAATTACTCAATTTGAAGCATAATTTCTCGGCAAGGCCAACCTTCGATCCTCGTGGTTGCCTTCCAAGGGCAAAGATCGATCCTATCCACATTCCTCAGATCGAGGATATCTACATTGACTTAAATCATGAAGTCAAACTCAGACAAAAGGATCACTCTGGCTGGCCCTAACAGAGATCATTCAATATGGCGTGGCCATCATCCCAAAGGATTTCCTAGAAACTGATCAGGAAATTGATCAAGTTTACCTAGACACGATGGGGATGATTGGTCGTTCGTAGATATTGACAGGAACAAAGCACCCCAGACCATCCAAGAAAGGGTTCAACCTACTCTGTAACGCACCGAGCATTGGTGTAAGAAAAATGGTATCATCTATCTTGGGGTAGATTTTATCACATCTCCCCTGGGCAATGCACCCACCAGGCCAGAACACTTGCTTAGAGGCAAAGGGAAAGATAAAGTGGGAGAGGCAAGCACTACTCAAGAGAAAGCTCTTGAAAGCCCTCCTACTACCGCAGAAGAGCAAGTTGTGGACTTAGTGTCCTCGGAAAAGAAGAAGCGGTAAGTGCTCCAACAGACACATCCACTCAGGATGTTGTCACAACTACAACTGGCAAGGTACCAACCATTCCCTCTCTCGCTCCTCCTTCCCCTCCTCATGTTGCTCAAACAACCACTCCTTTGGTTGCTTTTCCTCCATCTTCTGCCGTCCCCTCTCCCTCTTCCTCCATCTTCTCTTCGCTTGCGGATATGTCCCCTAGCATTCCTTCCCTCATTTTGTAGATCCCTTCCGCCCCCATGGCCTCCTCTCTTGTAGTGACTCCTAATCTCGTGAGCATTGGTGTGTCGGCCTCTTTCTCCATGCCACCACCAAGTGTCTCGACACACTTCCCCGTGTCCACTGCAGTTGTTCTTCCTTCCACCCCTATTTCTTCTTCATCCTCTGGTCCCACTCCCATAAGTCCAAGTTGGATCTCAAACCACCTAAGCCAACACAAGAGGAAATTCCCCATTGCACCCATGGACTTCTCCGTCATCCCGGCTAAAGGACCAAAGAAGCAAAAGCTATAACTCGCTTCTCAAAAAGTGCTTCAGGCGAAAGGGTTATGGAGATAGCCTACCCAGATCCCATAAAGAAGAAAGAAGATCTGTCTCCTACAGATTTTACAGTGACCTAGGTCACAATGGGAACATCATTAGAGAGCCTGCAAGGAGAGGCCTTGTCAGCCGTGGATGCCCTTTGCAAGAAACTGCAAGAAGCAAAGGAGAAGAAGAGAATGTTAAAGGAACAAAACAAACATCTTCTCCAAGCTCTGCAAAGAATGGGCAATGCACCTCCTATAGCTGCCGCCGAAACTCTTGAAGTCCTTAGTCAGGAGAAGATAAGTGAATACGCCAAGATTGGTGAACAAGGTGCAACAGTGTCCTCCTGAGAGAGTAGATCCTTAGAGACAGTGAGGAAGTAATCATGAAGTTCACAGGCCTCTACCAAAGTATAGATAAGGCAAACAATGAACTCCAGGCAATAGCAGGACCCATCTCCAAAGAGTTGGACCATGTCAGGTTACAACATGAGACATTCCAGAAAATGGTCGACTACCCGACCGATGACTTGTTAAAATTCGGTGTCATTGATCACCCACGAGCACACAACAAAGTGCTTGTCGCTTTAGACTATCGGGTTGATCAAATGGAGTTTGTCCTAGAAAAGATAGACAAAATCAAGGAGGAAGCCCTAGACGTGAAACATCAAATGGAGCAGATTGTCTTGAGGATGTCTCCAGGGTTGCTTAGCGCATCATTCACCTTAAGAGAAGCAAACGATACTATTCAGCTTTTCAAGGGAATTGCATCACAAGGTTTGACGCCAGAGGTCACTTTTGACCGAGAATTTATTAACAACCTTCTGGTTTTCCACGATTTCGTCGGGTACTTGATGGAGGCAGGCAACAAATACTTAAAGCTCCCTGATAGGCTCAGAGATGAACGAGAAACTTGTGAAGTTATCAGAGATCGCACAAAGGGTCCCGATTATGATCAACTTCAGAAGATGATCAACTTCAGAAGATGATCAACAAGTTCATGGAGTATCGAGCTCAATATCATATCGCCTCTCCAGAGAAGAAGCAAGACACTCCATTCGAGCGAAGGGATGATGATGAATAGGCTTCCTCCTCCTAGGATAAATCCCATTTTTGTAAAATTATTTAAAAGTATGTTGGCACACGCGATGACATCATCCATGTTGCACCATGGGATGTTGTCATCCACAAAATTGCCCCAAAGTCAACATTTGACTTTTAGATATTTTGTAGATATTTTGTAAATAAGTTGTTGGCTCCTTTTTGTCTTCTTTCTCCTTCTCCTTCTATAAATACTTGGATACTTGTAGTATTCAAGTGGACAATCTTGTATGAAAAATAGAAGTGAGGAGAGAAAGACTTTGAGCTTTCTTGTAATAGAAGAAAACATTAATACAAATATTGAGACTTTGTGCTGAATTCATGTGTTATATGCATTAGATATTTCTTACGTCAGATTTGTGTGTTTATTCTATTAGATTCATATCTACTTTTGTCATTTTGTTTATCAGTATTGCTTTATTTGTTTATGTGAGTAAGTTTGGCTTTGTTTACTACCGCCCAAAACATAAACCCTCTGACCTTTCTACTTTGGAATTCATTTCTTTTCTCCCTTCAGATCCATCTTTCTTCCATTCCTTCCTTCATTCCTTTATGTTCTTCGTCGGAACTAACTCTACTGGGATGAGATCCCAAACCCCCGAAGGTAGAATATCTTTTGTAGGACTTACACAGTGTTTCGTTGGTAGAATAACAATAAACCGCTTTCGCTTTGTCTCAAAGAGGGCTATGCCCCGACACCGTTGGCTGTTGTCTATCCATAGATCTCGCCCACTCGGCGATTTTCAGACCAACATGATCGCAGAGTTATCACCGAAGGAGAACCTATCCATAAGGAATATCTTATAGCAGAGCCGTGGTTCCCATATTTAAGGTCGATGTAGGAAGTGACAGAAGACCACATAGTTCCAAATCATCACAATAAGAGATGGAAAAGGCTAAAATGGAGGAATGATTTGAAGATATGACTAAGGGAACACTGGTAAATGTGATAACAATAAAATTGTCTCAAGTGCAATGCGTTAAGAGGTTCCACTTCTGGTTTACCGTCAAGGGAGGCCAAATACAGGCTTCTGACCCATACTTGTTGTAATAATGTATGGTCCAATCTAATTGGGGGAAAACTTCCTGAGTTTGCTCCTTTTTAAGGTAGGAATGTTCGATTTAAGGTCGTGTTAGGATAGGATGATAGCTTGCAGAGGATTAGATGCGATAGATGAGTGAAAAATAAAAACTATGTCCTTAAGGAAGTGAAAATATGCATCCCTGACGAGAAGATGGCTACAGAGTGTGCTTAAAATGAAAATAAATGATCCCCTAGGGGAAGACAAGTATGGCCTTAATGGTGGATTTCGTATGAGAAGGGTAAATGGTCTCCTAAGAGAGGGATGAGTATGGCCACAAATGTGGACTTAAAATGAGATGGTATCTCAAGGGAGAAACAAACATGGCCACAGAAGTGGACTTAGATGAGAATAAATGGTCCCTCAAAGGAAGGAAAAATATGGCCACAATGGTGGACTTGGAGTGAAAATATGGTTTCTCAAGGAGAAACAAGGATGGCCACAATGATGGACTTAGGATGAGAATAATGGTTTCTCAATGGAGAAACAAGTATGGCCACAACGGTGGGCTTAGGATGAGAAGAATAAAATATTAAAATATGGCCATGATGGTGGACTTCAAGTGAGAATAAATGGTCCCCCAAAGGGAGGAAAAACATGGCCACAAAGGTGGACTTTAATTGAGATTTGGACTTAGATAAAATTTAGATTAAGATCGGATGAGATGGATTGGATGAAATTGGATGAGGTTAAATAAAGTGATGTCAAGAGTGAAGTCCCCCAACATAAAGGGAGGTTGATCCCCAGTGAAAGAGATTATATCACTATGGAAAAATTAGATGTGGATGAGTTAATGGATGTCGAAAGAGTTTAGATGAGATTGTCTTGAACTTGGATTGGATAGATGGTCAAGGATCACAAGGGTGATTAGCAAAACCAACAATATCAATAAACAAGGGAGGACCCTCTTTAGGAGGAATGGTAAGGGATGATGTGGATGAAGGATGAGATTTAGTAATTTTGGTGGATGGGGATGTAGGAATTGGATTTGGATTGGTTGTGGTGGATGGAGAAGAATGGTTCCCATGAATGAGGAAATCATCTTTCTCAATAAGATTATGGACTATAGTCTAAAGGCCTTACAATTCGATTGTCATGACCCGAGTACGATGATAAGCGCAAGCGTGATTGGGACTGAACCATGAAGGTTTGGGACTATTTGGATTAAAATATTTAACAGAGGGAAGTGTGATGGCAGATATTCGAGTTAGATGTTGAAGGATATCTGCGTAGGACCTGTTGTAGCCAAAAAGTAACACCTTGGGATTTTTGGTTATGGATCCCTACCTTTTGGACAACATTGGGTTATCTCTCAAGTTGTGGGACTTGCGGACTTGAGATAACCCTCCAGAGAAAGCCGCTCTTTCTCTAAACTAATTTCCACAATCTATTCTTATCATAGGAAAATCTATCCAATCCTAATCCTAACATATCAACAAAGTCGGGATATAGATCGTGCATCAAAATAAATCCTACATTAACAACGGTGATACACCAAGAAAAGGAGGATGTTAATCAAGAATCCAACTACCTGAAATGGGAAAAGGCGGCAAAGTGAAAATGGTGGAAAAAATGCACGATGGTCCAAAGGTAGATTCACACAAAACACCACTTCAAACCCATTAAGCACAACTTCCAAAACTTGTAGTGAACATTAGGAATATGAACAATATACCTACAATGAATAAAGGCAAGTAGAGACAATAAAACATGAAAAAGGATGAACAAAATGCATCATAAGACATTATATTGCTCAAAAATGTGCACGATACAACAACAACAGAAATAAACAAGAAAATTTCCATTGTAAGCTTAGGAAGAAGGCTTGAGCTCCATGTTCAAACCCTAACAGAGAAGAAAGAGGGGCATAAAGGAAAAAATGACTAACTCTCTTTTTGAATGAGCCCCTTATTACAATATATAGAATGAGAAAGAGAGAAGAGTCAAATCTCGAGATCTGTTTCTGCAACCACTTTCAAGTTGTCATAAATGAGTTGAAATGATAGAAATAGATTTGCAAAATCTCCCTCACACTGCTCCATGATCTAAAATTTGAGAAAATGACGACCATAATCATTAATTTCATTCCCAACTACTTTTAAACTCCCCCTTTGAACCGGGCTTATTTTCTTCAAATATTCATTAATCCTTGCATTTCTTGATTGTTGTGCGTTAAGATTGGATCCATGATTCCAACGAGACCAATTTTGTGTGATTCCGCTAAGGATGCTCAAGTTATGGGTATTTGAGTGCAGGTGGATAATTTGAGTTTCCACGAGCTTGCTTCATCTACACGGGACTATGCATTTAACTCTTTACTAGAAAAGACAAGTTAATAATTTCCTCTCCCTCTTCAATGTTTTGCATATATTTTAAAATATTTGGGCATTAAAATTCTGGTGGGCTTCAATATTACTCCCACGTTGCCTTGACCTGCCGCCAATCTTGATGCATTGGGCGTGAACTAATTTTTCCATTAACTCCTCTTGGCACTGTGTTCAACGACGCCACTGACCTTTTGTAACCTATTTTGGGTTTAGATCCCATCCATGTCGAGCTCCACATAGAGGCCCAATGCATCTTTATGGTCTCCACTTTTCTTGCATCTTTTGGAAGTGCATCGAGTGATATGTGGCATCCTCTACGACACCTTTTTATCTTCTATGAGTTTGTAATGAGATTCACTGCACATTGACACGAGGACCTTCTTTTTGGTGGGCCCATCACCATTCGATCCCACGTGGAGGTTTTGCAGGATCTTTAGGGTTTCATTCTTCCCTCTCTTTCTAGAATTGTGCCAGTGACAAGTGGCACCCTCTGCAGCTCTTCTCCCTCTTCGTGAGCTCACAATGAGACTCACTTTGCTAGCTTGTTTTTAATTTTCAAGTCCTTCCTTCACTTCTTCACCATAATTTGGCTAAGTCCTCACCCAAATCACGAGGGCTCGACTCATTATTTCTATGTCAAGACTTGACTCGGAGTTGGTTTGGTTTTGTAAAAGCATTCGATCGCCATAGAAGAGCTAGGCACTAATGCACAACCAGTTTGATTTATATATAAAGGGGGCTTAAATTATTGAACTCGGTGCTCGACATAGTCCCTTCAAAGAACAACTTGACCTCTTACAAATAACTTGATGGAATTGTCACCACAAGCTTATTAGTTATCAAATTTCATTGAGATGGCGAAATTAGATAATAGGACCCAATCAAAGTGTCAAAAGGAAGATAAATCTTATGGGTTTTAACATGATGTTTTGGCTTGGATTTAGGTACGAGATGTAGATTGGATGGGTAAATTAAGCACCTCGGAAGACGAATCAATTTTGGATTGTTTGGATTGGGATTTAGGTGTGGATGTAGATTGGATGGGTAGATTAGGTGTCTTGGAAGATAAATCAAATTTGGTTGGAGGATTGGATTGTTTGGATTTGGATTTATCGTTGCGAGATGTCCTTTCTTTGGAAGTCTTAGACTTGGATTTGGATGTGGATGTTTGGGATGTTGATGTATGAGCTGATTTGGATGTTGAGGATGGGGGTGGATTGCTTTGGGGTTTTGGTGTTTTTGTTTTATTTTTAGTTTTGGTTGATGATTCAGTCACGTGGACCGGACTGAGTGGTTACTCAAACAAATTTGATGGACAATGAAGGATCCTCTTTAGAAGAATTGTTGTTTGGAGGCAAAATGGCTGCGAAATTTCATGAAGAACGAGGGGAATTTTGCATTTGGATAGATGAAGTCAAAGGTGCGAGATGTTGAAGTGGAAGGAAGATATTAGTTTGGTTTGGGAAGGAGGTATCCTTCCTTAATGAATTTACAAACAATGGCTTGAAGTGATCTGTAATGTTCAATATCGTGTCTAGAGGTACGATGATATGCGTAGACGAGATTAGAATTAAACCGGGATGGCTTATTGTTATTTGGTTCAAAGGCCCTAATAGGTAGAAGCGTGATTGCAAAAATTTGTAACAAGTGTTGGAAGATCTCCGTACATGATTCAACCAAAGCGTTGGGAGGTGATTTATCTTTGTGGAATATCTTGGTCTTTGAAGAAGAAGTGAATGTTGAGGATAAAGTTCAAGCATGTTGATGTATTGATGGCCCGAATTCAGTTTTGGTATTGGTAAATGCCTTAGTGTTGAATGGTTCAGGTTTTAGTTGATGAAAAGGTTATCATGTTGGATTATTTAGAGGTAGGAATGTCAATTTCCTTATAGGAATGTATAAGGGATTTTGAGGTAATGTATTAATGGTTGTAGATTTTATTTGTGAGGTTACATCCTTAGGAGGAACGAAAACAATTTCCACTAGAGGATCCAGAGGTGGTGTTGGTATAGGCGTAGGAAGCAATATTTGTTTGATGGAATATAAGGAAAGTGAAGATTGATTCGATTGTGTTGATGAGGTAGAAGGATCATTTAAGTTGTTGTAAGTTGAAGTGCTTTCAAAGGTTCTTCAAATGATGTAGGAGGGGAGGACGATGTGGATGTGGTCTCAATGATTGATGTGGTAGGTGCAAGAACTGGGATTGGATCTATGGATGGTATTATGGGTAAGGACAGAATAGATGTGGATGATGGAGTGGATGAGGTAGATATAGGTGTGGAATCAATGGTAGATGTAGGTGTGGATATTGAAAGAGGTGTTTGATGTACAATATTGATTGAATAAGGATTGAAATTGTATGGTGTGGAAGGTAGAAATGGATATGTCGATGGTGGATCTGGGAAGGTTTGTTCAAAGATATCCAAGAGTGGAGACTGAATTGGTTAGGGGATTGTGTAATATTGGGAAGTAGGGACATAGTAGGATGGATGAGATTTTTGAGGTACATAAAGTGTGGTAGATGAAGCAGGGATGGCATTGGTATAAGGTGATGGGGATGGAGTAGGACCCTCTGGTTGACATGATTGAGAACTAGAGTTATAGTGAAAGTATTCGTAGATGGGGATAGAAGGATATAAACACAAGATATCGATCATGCTAGATGTTTGAGGAGTGGTAGTAATTGATGTGATAGGCATGGGGGTTGTAGTTATGGTTGATGTGGGTGTAGGATAAGTGTTGGATGGTCTTGGTTGTACAACATAAGGAGTGGATGGATAAGGATATAAAGCTTGGTGTGTTAAATTTGGAGGAGATGTTTGATAGGATGTTCGAGGTTGGATTAAAATATTTGATTGTTGGAGCACACGAGAAGTGTGAATGTTGGTAGATTGTGGTGATTGGACGGGTATTCTAGATGAAGCAAGGATAGGATTGATATGACATGATGTAGGTGTAATAAGATCCACCAATTGAGTGGATTGACATGATTGAGGGTTTCGAGGGTTTTTGACGTAGGAAATCATAGATGGGGCTAGAGGAAGGCTCAAGAGGTCTCTAAAGGAGTATGAGGTAGAGGTGTTTGAGGTATGGTATCGATTGAAAATGGGTTATATTTGTTTGGTGTGGTCGGTGAAAACAAATTTGTTGGTGGTGGGTTAGGAAAGGGCTCTCTGAAAATGTCAGGGAGTGGTGAAGATCGTATTGGTTGAGGGGGTGTATGATATTGGGAAGGAGAAACATGATAAGATGGTTGGGATTGGATGGGAAGATCTGATGTATGAGGAACAAAATGTCAATAGGCTGGACATGCATGGTGATGTCGGACAAAGTAGGGACAATCCAAGGGGGTGGGATAGAATCTACTAGTTAGTGTGATCTACGGAGTAGGAGTTCACGGATGGGGCTAAAAGGAGATAAGGATGAGATATCGATCGTGGTAGATGTTTGTGCATAACCGTTTGGGGTGAAGTTTTGTTCCATTTTAAATCAAGAAAGTCAAGAAAACAATTATTTTTTATGTTTTTATTTAAGAAAGTATGAAAAAGAAAAGGGGAAATGGATAATGAGGTACCTAGGAGAAGGCAATCTATGTTTGGTTTCAGTTTTGCGAAGTCTCGGGTGGCTTCTACCGGGTGATCAAATCCCAATCAATCTACTGTAAGGAGATGTTTTGATATGTTAATTGATTTGTGAGTTTTAGGTAGTGTGTGATAAAATGTGAGATGCAGAAGGTTAAACCCCTATTTAAGCTATGTGAGCAAGCATGATGTAGGAAAGAAAGGTTCCTTTTAAACCAAAATGAATTGTGATTTTTCGATGAGGACACACACAGGAAAGGGAAGTGTATCTTTAAAAATTAGATAAAATATAGAAACCAAAAACAAAGCAATTGATTCCTAAATCTAATCTATTCAACAATACCTCAAATTGAGCAATGGATTGAAAAGAGGAGAGAGATTATACCTGCACTTACCTACAAGATTGCAAACTCCTCCTTTGATGCTTTGGATTTTCTCTTGGATTGTTGATTGAACTTGGATGCTTCATATTTTGGAGACACTTGGGCAACACCTCCCCTTTGCTTGTATTAAATGATTGTTTGATTGATGAAGATTGCTTGATTGTGGATGAATAATGGATTGATTGGATGATTGAGTGCTAAACATTGCAGAGATTTGATAGGATTTGTAAGATGTGCTCTCATGGAGGGTGAGAGCTAAATTTATAGCTGAGGAGTGGAGGATTCAATCGCTAAGATCTTGCCATGGTGGATTTGAATCAATGGTGGAGAATTGATGAGAGGATTAGAGGATTCTAGAATGGAAAACTCTAGAATTTGTGAGGACTCTCCATTGAATTAAAAATTCAATGGAATAGTGTAGATTCATTTGAATATTTGATAATGAGAGGGAGAAATGGAGAATCTTATAGATTTAAAATCCTCAAGGTTTAGATGTGCACATGATTAGGATTAGATTAGGTTAAATAAATATGATTAGGGATGTGATTTGATGGAAAGGCTAGGTGTAGGGATGTGTAGGGTAGGTGGTAGGTGAGATGTAGGAATATTAAATTCCTAGAAAATATTAATAGAGATTATAGTAAGATAATAGGATATAATAATGAAAAATGGATTAAGGATGAAATGAGATAAATAATAAATGATGAAAGGGTAAATGTGATTAAAGGGATTTATAATGGGATAAATGATAAAACAGAATATTTAGATAAATGATAAAATGTTAGAATAAAGGGATTATTGCGAAATTAATAATAATTAATCTTGCGATTAATTATTATATGGATTTCGATGATGTTGCGGGATAATTAATCATAATTAATCATGTCAATATTTTAGATGTCTACATTTTCCCCCTCTTTGAAGGATTATTGCGTAGCAATGATCATTCAAAGAAGAAGTAGAAGATGATAGGATGGTAATATGATGCCCCTCGAGGGGTTAGGCGGGGAGGAACGAGGCGGGTAACCACTCGAAAAGACGAGAGGCCCAAGCTAGTAGATGAACATATGAAGATGAGGAGGATGAGGATTAGATGACGAGGAGATTAAGGATTAGGAATATTGGATTTTGGATTTTTGATGCCCTAGTCAATGATGTACGACAAGGGTGTTGATTTTGGATTTTAGATTTGAGGATGCCCCAATCAAGGGGTTGATGTTTTGATGTAAGGATCTGAATGTTGGATATTAGATGTGATGATTTGATAGGATTGATTGAAAATGTTGGATAGATTGATTGGATGAATAAGATTTGATGATTGGATGTTAGATGATTGATGAAGGGTTGGTTGGATAAGGTGATGATGATTAGGCTAAGTGATGATGTAAAGGGGTGGTGTTATCGTAAAGTTCCCACAATTATCATCATTAAAAAGTTTATTAAGATGTGGCATAGAGCAAGATGCACCAATGGTATAAAGACCATGATGTTTTAATTGTTAGATGCCCTTGTCCTCATATCATTGGACATAGTAATATTAAAAAAGATGGTCCTCATATCATTGGATCGATTAATTTAAAAATATGGTCCTCATATCATTAGACCATGCATAAGAAAAAGAAACAAAAGTGGCCTCATATCATCGGCCAAAAGATGATGCAAATGCAAAAAAATATAAACAAGTGAACAAGCACACACACACACACAAATGCATGCAAAAGTGTTTAAGATTTTATGTGCGTTGTTGATTTTTATGGATTTTTAAGATTTATTTAGATTTTTAGATTTTTAAGATAGTTTAGATGTGGTGGGATGAAGATGTGATAGGGATGGCCAAATAAATGAGGTGAATTCCTCCTTTAAGTCACAAGGTTGACGTGGAGAGGATTAGGGCTAAAGGGATGGTTTTGGATAGGATAAGGGATGTGGGATAAAGGGATGGATGGATAGGATAAGGGATGTAGGATAAAGGGATGATTTTGGATAGGATAAAGGATGTCGGATAACATGGAGTGGTTGGATAAGAGAAAGGATGTTTGATAGGATGAGGGATGTGATAGGGTGGGGTAAAGGATGCGGGATAGAAGGATCATTTTGGATAGGATAAAGGAGATGTGGGATAAAGGGATTGGTTGGATAAGATAAAGGAGGTTTGATAGGATGAGGGGTGTGATGGGACTAGGTTATGACTTAGTCAATTGGATAAGGTAGGATACAAGATGATTGGATAAGATAGGCCCCAAGGTAAAGGGTGGGATAATGGATGATAGTCTAGTTTGTTGTGCCCCAAGTGCAAGGAAGAGTAGGGGATGGTGCCCCCTAGCGCATTTGGTTAAAGGAAGAAAAAGGAGGATAAGATAAAGCAATAAGATCATCGATTGCCCACGGATGTTTGATCCAAGGGAAAATGGATGGGGATGTAAGGAATGGGTGGTTTGTAATGGATGATGAATAAAAGATGAGCTTAAAGACATATGTTGGAAAATAACAGTAAGTCTAGAACAAAAGTGTGACCAAGGTCTAAGTAATACTTGGCAACATACAAACGTGATGTCTCTTTGAGATCAAAGTGTGTACAAAAGTGATAGTTAATTACCACTTGAAGTGAAGACTCAATGGGTAGGATGTAAAAACAAACTAGCCAATGTATAGGGAGTGATTAAATCAAGTAGGCTGATGGAAGGTGAATGGAAGGTTAAGTCGTGCATTGCTCCGCTACTAGTCATACATCTATAGCCCCGACAGAGATATGTCTAATTCTTGTCACAACATTTCTCTACTACTAGCCAGGCATCCATAGCCCCAATAGAGTTGTTGGAAACATCCCTAAAGAGAGTCTTGAGGTGGATTTTTTTATTTTTGATATGATTTTTTTGCTTTTTTTTATATTGATATTTTTATGATCCACTCTCTTAAGACCTCTAGGGGTTAAGAATCACAAGTGGCTAGATGGGGGGATGGAGATGAGTGTAGTGATGACATTGGCTAGAGTGTCATAAGATGCACCCAAGGGTATTCACCACAAGTTAATTAAGATGTGTGATTAAGTGATTGGATCTCTAAGATATGATCGTTCTTGGATGTTGATAGTAAGGATAGACCAAGGTCACACAAGTGTAATAGTACTAATGACTTACATCATGTGCGAACAAGATGATTACATGTTCAAATGAATGGATGATAGAGGATATTAATGGATGTGAGGATAAGGATGGATTAGATGCAAAGGGATGTAGATGTTGGATGGAAGGAGGATGGGTGGGAAGGAAAGAACATCCGTGTGTAAAAGACAACCTAAATGCTCAATCCAATTTTAGGTGTTTGGGATGTGTAAGGGGATTAAAATATTGGGGATTGGTAGATGGATTAATGGGATGATCAAGAGAATTTGCAGGATTGGGTATTGTTAGTGGGAGGTTTATAGCCCAATCTTGAATGTCTTGATTTCGATGAAGAGAGATGGATTCGTGAATGCATTTTTCGTGGATGTCTAATCCTTTGCCTCAATGTTTCATATTAGTGAAACATCTTTTTGGCTATAGGGAATGAAGGGGGAGGATGAGGTCGTGTGGTCCTCGTGAGACCCAGGTGGTTGTAATTTTGTCATCCGCTAAGAGGCCGATTTAATGAAGGATGGGAGGAGATTTGCTTCGGTTGATTGTTGAGGAAGGATGTTTGGATTGATGATTAGGGTTTGGATTTTTGGTCAATGAGGGATGTTTGGATGTATGATGAGATTTGGATTGTTGATGTTTGGATGTTGAGTGGGATTTGGATGATGGACGCGGGTTAGAGGTATGATTGGGATGAAAAGGTGGTGGATAGAGGGGTACAAGGATAAGAATTCCTTGGTTAATGAGGTTTTGGACATAAGACCTAAATTACATCCAACGATTGGTCGAATGTCCATGGGTGTGATGGAAATCACAATAATAATGGTCCATATACCAAGATGGTTTGGGAAGGTTTTGATTGTGTGATTTGATTGGGGGATGGATAATTATGTTGAAAGTTTTTAGACGATGGAAGATGGTAGTTAAGGATTCACCTAAGGAGGCGAAGGTGATTGGGGTTGGTAAGAGAGATGATGTGGGTAATAAGGGTGGGTTAGGCAGGATATGTGTAGGAGTGGGTAGGATAGGAGAGGAGTGATTGGATTTATGTGGTTTGGATGTAGGTTTAGGATGTGGATTAGATGGTTGGGATTTGGATGGAGGATTAGCCTTGGGGTTTTAGGAGGTTGGTTTGGTTTTGGATTGGTTTGAGTATGTGGTTTTGAGGTAGATGGATTTGAATTAGGATTATATTGTTTAGGATTAGTAGATGTAGATGAAGGGGATGTGGTAGATTTAGATGAAGGGGATGGTTGTTATATGGGGGTCATATTAGAGTTGGGTGATGAAGGAGATTTGGTAGATGGGTGTGGTGTAGGAACCACATTAGATTTGGTAGGAGATGAGATGGGGAGAGGATTGGGATTGGATTTGTTAGGTTTGGGAGTTGGTGATTTAGGAGTTACGTTAGATGTTTGAGGATTGGGGAATGAGGGAGATGAAATAGGATTAGTGGATGTGATAGTGTTGGGTTTGGGTGATGAGGGAGTTAAGATATGATTAGATATATATGAAGATGACGAGGGTGGCATAGGATCCATATTCAATGGTTTAGGATTGGATTGGTTATTAGTAGATTTATTAGATGTGGATGGAGAGGATAAAGGTGGCATGGGGGCCACGTTGGATGAAGTAGGATTAGGGGATGAAGAGGATGTGGGTGACTTAGGAGTCACACTAGATTGGATGGGGTTAGATGTAAGTGATGGAGGCGTAAGAGCTAAAGTAGATGTTAGAGGAGGGGATTTGGGACTATCTAGAGAAAATCCAGGGATGAGGTTCATATGATGAGGATAGTGAGGATTAAGGACTAAGGTGTGATGTAGGGATAATGATTGTGGTTTGGTTTGATCTTGATTGATGCAAATGTGGATGTGTATGTAGAAGGTACATTATGATATGTTTTGATGACATGGAGTTGGGAATTAGGTTGTTTGATGAGGATTTCGGGGTCTTGGGAGTTATTAGGTCGAGGTCCGTAACAAGGAGGAGGATGATGATCCGGGAGACAATGATGACAATTGATTAAGTGTTTGTTTTGATGTTTGATTATGATAGGTTTTGGTTAGAGTAAGTGGGGATTTAGATTGTGGGATGGAGGATTTAGGAGTTGATGAAGGAGTAGGCTCGGATAATAGATTAGCAAATTGTAAAAAGAAGGTCATTAGATGTTGGTGGTGATTTAGGTTTTGATTGTGGTGTAGATTTTGGTTTAGGTTTGGATTTGGAAATGGGTGTGGTGGATGAATCATAATTGATTAAAGTTTGATAAAGTTTGAAAATAAGATATTTATTAGTGGAAGGGGATGATTTGAGTTGATCAAAATCGATGTCTGTGAGGAAGGGGAATGGTTAGGGATGTTGGTTGTTGTGGATGAAGGATTGGGTGTGATTGGTTGTGTGGATGGGGGATCATCTTGATCGATGTCAATAAGGTCCTCACTATCATAAGTGGATGTGAGGGGGATGGTTGAGAAGATGTTTGGTTAAGGCGTGATTGGAGGTCAAGAATTTGTTGGTTAATATTTTGAATGGTTGTGAGGATGGTGGGATCAACTTGGGATGGGTTAGGAGATTGTTGGATAGAAGATGTGAGTGTCATGATTTGGTTTTGTAAGGATTGGATAGTAAGAGGGATGTTTTGATCAAATTGGGAAGGTAAAGGTTGATAGAATTTGACTTTGATGGGAGCCGAGACGAGGAATAGGATTAGGTATGGATAGGATGTAGGTAAGATATGATTAAGATGGAGGGATTAGATGTGGATGGGATGGATTAGGAAAGGGGATAAGATTGGGATAATTAGATGGATGGATTGGGTTTGATTATGTTTGGATGGGGGGTTGATTGATTGTTTGATTATTTTTAATTATTGATTAATGTGTGGTCAAAATGATATGTAAGCAAACAACACACATGCAACACACAACCTAGCTAGTCAAGTAGGTGTGCAACACAAGCTATAGCCCACTTTTAATACCACACATGACAATGACACTCATTGAGCTGGCCCACCTTTACATCGATGTGTGATTGACTAGCGAGTAATCTTCGGTGGTTCCTTCCCCTGCACTATAGCTTGATTGTGGTCGAAGGCTACCTATGCTAGGATAAACAAGGCTTGCTAAGGGAGTCCTCTATATACCTTTCGGTACATGAGGCCCGAATCCGTGTTGCAAGGATGTTGTCTAAGGCCTAGGTATTGGGACGTGGAATCCCCTCACTTCACGTCATGCTTAAAACACGTAGATGCTTAGCCAATAATGACAACTCTCCAAGGATTTATATACCCCACCGGAACACGGGGTGTGTCTACGTGTGTGGAGATGAAGCCCATGGTCACGAGACCCCTAGGACTATGACAAGTGCGTGGTGATGAAATCCATGTCACGTTGCCCCTAAAAATGAAAAAGGGAAGAAGGTGGACCACTTTTGATCCTCAAGATTGTCCAAGGACGCGAGAGAGAGCATACACAAAATCTAACCTTCAGGTTTAACAAGCAAACATGCAAAAGATGAAAGATGAAAGATATAAATATTTTTTTAAAAAATAATTTAAATGATAAAAAGATGATTAAAAAAATGCAAAAGGGGTCTTCAAGAGGAGGCCCTACAAAAAGTGGATTAGTAGTTTGGAAAATAACCCCAATTCTTGGACAAACGTGCTACAAAACAAAGGGGTTAGTAGTTTTGGATTGATTTTTTTAATCTTTGGTAAGCGTAGGAAGTCTGCACACAAAGTGTTAGTAGTTTGTAACAAGAAAATATAACTTAATGTGTAGTTAAAATAACAAGATTTAGTAAAATAAAAACCATGAATAAATTATATTATAAAATGCTAAATTAACACCTTCATTGCATAGATATTTTCAATACCTTTTTGGGAAAAAATGGAGTCGTTTCGAGTTTGGGATCAAAAGTTATGGCTCTCGGAAGGTAGCCAAAATAAAAACAAAACAAATGCACCAAAACAATAACAAATGTGCCAATTCAGACATATGTGCCAAAACATAGGTCATATGCGTTGTTTCGTGCTAGAAATGGATTTTGACCTCAAAATTTTGAAATTTGAAGGTGTAAATGATAATGAAAATTCTTGAAACTTTGACAACCTATTCTAGGGATAGAATAAGATTGGAAATGATGAAAAATGGGGGGTAAGCCCACGGTGGGCGCCAAAAATGTATATGTTAAAAAGATTAGATAAAATCTAGAAACCAAAAGCAAAGAAATTGATTCCTAAATCTAATCTATTCAACAATACCCCGATTGAGCAATGGATTGAAAATAGGAGAGAGATTATACTTGCACTTACCTATAAGATTACAAACTCCTCCTTTGTTGCTTGATTTGATCTTGGATTATTGTTTGAACTTGGATGCTTTAAATTTTGGAGAGACTTGGGCAATGTCCCCCTTTGCTTGTATTAGATGATTTCTTGATTGATGCGATTGCTTGATTGTGGATGAATAATGGATTGATTTGATGATAGAATGGATGGTTGAGTGCTAAAAATGGCAAAAATTTGATAGGATTTGTAAGATGTGCTCTCATGGAGGGTGAGAGCTAAATTTATAGCTAATGAGTGGAGGTTTCAATGGCTAAGATATTGCCATGGTGGATCTGAATCAATGGTGGAGGATTGATGAGAATAATGGAGGATTCTAGAATGGAAATCTCTAGAATTTGTGAGGACTCTCCATTGAATTAAAAATTCAATGGAATAGTGTAGATTCATTTGAATATTTGAAAATGAGAGGGAGAAATGGAGAAGCTTCTAGATTTAGAAGCCTCTAGATTTAGAGGTGAGGATGTGCACATGATTAGGATTAGATTAGGTTAAATAAATATGATTAGGGATGTGATTTGATGGAAAGGCTAGGTGTAGGGATGTGTAGGGTAGGTGGTAGGTGAGATGTAGGAACATTAAAATCCTATAAAATATTAATAGAGATTATAATAAGATAATTGGATATAATAATGAAAAATGGATTAAGGATGAAATGAGATAAATAGTAAATGATGAAAGGGTAGATGTGATTAAAGGGATTTATAATGGGATAATTGATAAAACAGAATATTTAGATAAACGATAAAATGTTATAATAAAGGGATTAATGCAAAAATTAATAATAATTAATCTTGCGATTAATTATTATATGGATTTAGATGATGTTGCGGGACAAATTAATCGTAATTAATCATGTCAACATTTTAGATGTCTATAGGAAGTACGATGTGAAAGGAGCAAATAGGAAAAAAAAGAGGAATACCTGGATATATTTTTTCCTTTTTATCTACACTTTTGGTGATGAAAAATCCAATAGCAAAACCCAACACGAGCAAACAATAAAGCAACACCTCACACTCGCTGCGGTGTTAGTAGGAAATAAAGAAAGGAAAATATAGAAATACAAGGATCACCTGTAGGGGTGGTCCCACCACATGCCAAGAATGTTTATCAAGTTTTTCGTTCCTTATAAATCAATTATGAAGTACTAAAGAAAACTAAATAACCTCGAAACATGGAGGGTTTAAGGTACCTCAATATGAGATGTGATGGATACGGGAGCAAAGTAGGTGATAGATCCTCGTTGCAACCAGGTAAACCTATAAATAAGAATAACTAAGAAAGAGATTTGATTATATGGGATATGTGGGGGTTGCCTGACAAACCCGACTCCGAGAATCGTTAACTTCCTTGGTGGATGTCAACCCCCGTGTTTAGATAAAAGATGAAAACACCAATAATGATAAACTAGATACTATGCAGAATATGAGGCACACAGAAAATGAAAATGTAGAAATGTAAGGCACATACAAATCTGATTTAAATGGATGTAAGTTAAATGGTGCCTGATTGGGTTGATGACGACCAGACTATGCGAGGCGGAGTTGATGGCAACCTGAATGTGTAGATCTGATCAACAATGCAATTATGTAGATCTATGGGGATTTGATGCAAACCGGTAGTTGTAGGAGGTCAGTAAATGTTGGAGTTAACCTACGAGAGGGATCTTAGGAAAAGAAACCAAAACATGATAGAAAATAGGGATTGAAAAGGGTAGATTGAGGACCGGACACCGTTGTCGGCACAACCAGGTAAAATGGCGGCGGTTGGAGTGCGAGATAGGTTGGTAAGATGGTTGATATGGGTCCAAAAAGAAACATAATATATGCAGAGGTTGAGGAAGGCTTTGGAGATGGAAAAGATGGTGATAGAGGGTGAGTCGATGGCGACTGAAGTGCAGACGAAACAAATGTAACAGTGAGGCAAGGCTAAAGAGAAAGAAGCCGAAAGGGAAACTTGCAAGTAGAAGAGCTGATGGAATAGGCTGGTAATAGAGTCCTGACTACTACTTGGACTGTAAAAGGTTAGATCTGACAAGATAACAATAATATGATAACAACTGAATATAATAATATAAGGATGGTGATAATCTCATGAAAGAGGGTTCATGAGTGATGCAATCAAGTTAGAAGAAGCTCCAAGAGGTTTGTAGTTGTTGCAGGGATGCTCGGAGCACAAGGAGAGGTTTGCAGGTTATAAGAAAACTCTAGTATGTACATGCTTCCGATCATTATAGAGAGAAAGGACTTAGTTTAATAAGGTTGACACGATTGGGTTGGGTCACCGTCGACTACACTGGGAAATTTTCCCGATGGGTGGATTTCTTGTGCCTTTGTCGGGATTTTGGGATTTTAAGGATATGAGTGAGTTTTTAAAGCATTATGCGGGATTAGGTTCTTGGGGATAAATCATGGGTAGTTAGGGCATAAAAATAAATAAGAAGAAAGCTAGGAAAAAGTGTAAGATAAAGATTTAGGATAAAAGCATCCTAAATAGAAAGTAGGTTAGGTCATGATATGATGTGGATATTAATTAATTGATCAATATGAGTTAATTAATTAAATGTGATGGGATGGGCATTTTAATTAGATTAAGAGGATGTAATTAGTTAAAAGGGGACTAGATAGGATCCTAATAAAATATGTGCATGTGGGCGAGACAAGGGTCACGAGACCCTCGGGACTAGTCGCTTTTGATCCTCGAGATCATCTTAGGACACGAGAGGAGAGCATACACGGTGTCGTCTTCGGGTTTAAACAAGCAGCAACACAATTACAAAAGGATAATAAATACACACAAAGCAACAAAATTAATGATAAAGTTTATATGATGGGGGCCTTCAACAAGGGGGTCTGTAAGAAAAAAGTATTAGTAGTTTGTTTTATACCCCGATGTTCTTGGACCATTCAAGCTGCAAGAAAAAGGGTTAGTAGTTTTGATTAATCAATATCCTGCAACCACAAACATTAGGCAAATACTAATCGAATATTAAAATTGACAGAGTTTCCCCTTATTCCTGTAATATTCCTGCAAAAACAAAATGTAAGAACCTACAAAACACCACTAAGAATAAAAAAATTATGATTAGTTGGTTATTACTAATGCAAAATTGTTTACAGAGACCAAAAGCGTTGTTTACGGACCAAATGCATTGTTTGCAGGCCCAAAACACTAAAGTTAATCCAAAAATGATAAAATTAATCCAAACAAGCTAAAGTTATTCCAAATGCGCTAAAGTTGATCCAAACACACTAAAGTTGACCCAAACGGGATAAAATTGATCCAAACACACTAAAGTTGATCCAAACGCGCTAAAGTTGATTCAAACGTGCTAATTTATGACCACACATGCTAATTTTTGACCAAACACGTTAATTTATGACCAAAAACACTCAAGTTAATCCTTGCATACACAGAGGTTAATAATACATCGAAAATCATTGTTTCAAGCCCAAAAACATTGTTTTATGACCATAAGCATTGTTTGACAGTTAAAAGTGCTAAAAGAGGCAGATTTGCGAAAATTCAATATTTCAACGTGCGAGATCTTAATGAAAAATTCTCAAATTTGAACAACTTGTTTTTAACATTAAATAATACTAAAATCAATTAAAGTTTGTGGGGGTAAGCCCCACGGTGGGAACCAAAAATGTAGACAAAAAAGAGGTGTTAGTATGCAAAACTAATAAACTAAACTAACTAGTTCCTAATCTAACTTAACTATCAATCTACCTCTCGATTGAGCAAGATGAGAAGGGATGAAGAGTATAATACCTGTACTTACCTACAAGATTCCAAGACTCCTCCCTTGTTTCTTTGGATGTGCTCTTGATTGATTGATTATGCTTCAGATTAGTGGGATAATTTGACAACATCTCCCCTTTGATTTGATGAAGATTGTTTGATGAAGATCAATGGATGGATGATTGGATTGGATTGAAGATGGATTGATATATTGAGTGAGTGATAAAAATGACAGAGATTTTATATGAATTTGGAACTTGGCTCTCATGGAGAAGGAGAGCTATATTTATAGAAGGAATGGATAAATGGAGGGTTGAGATTGATCCACGCAGATATGGATCCTTGGTTGAAAGTGCATGAGAATGAAGAATTCTCGAGAATTAGAAAATTCCGAGAGATTGGAAGAATTCTCCATTGAATTAAAAATTCAATGGAAGGAGGCACATTATTTGAATATTTGAATTAAAATAGGGAAAAATAGTAGAGGCTTCTAGAAATGAAGCCTCTAGATTTAGAGGCGAGGATATGATTAAGATTAGGATTAGATTAGGTTTAGATAAATATGACTAGGGATGTGATTTGATGGAAAGGCTAGGTGTAGGGATGTGTAGGGTAGGTGGTAGGTGAGATGTAGGAATATTAAATTCCTAGAAAATATTAATAGGGATTATAATAGGATAATAGGATATAATAATGAAATAAAAGGGATTAAGGATGAAATGGGATAAATGATGAATGATGAAAGGGTAAATGTGATAAAAGGGTTTAAATAATAATTAATCTTGCAATTAATTATTATATCTATTTTAAAATGGATAAAATAATGGATGATGAGATAAATGATGAAATTAATTAGAATAATGGAAATGATAAAATTAATGATGACGAAGGGATTAATTAGATAACGGTATTAGGATGTTTTGCATGGGACAAATTAATTGTATTAATTATGTTGACATTTTGGATGTCTACAATGGCTCCAAACCACAATTTTTGCATGAAGTCGCTCCTTACATCTCTCATAAATACTACACAAGACCTTGTAGGCATCATTGAGATGGTTTAGGGATTTGGTGGCAAATGACAATAAAAACTTTGGAGAAGATTTTTGCTCGTATGCTAGACCTAAGAGGACACTACATGGTTCCAAGTGTAGTTGCTTTCTAATGAGCTAGTTCACTATGTTACTAATTTTTTTTTAGATTCATGATATGGTTGTTATTCCTTTGATAACACTTAATGTTCTAAGTTTGTACACAACAACTTGGTAGTGAATATCCCTATAATACCATATGAGTATCTTATTGGCTATACTCCAACACATATATAAATGACACCTACTCCTTATACATGTTTTTTGTTATCTAGTAGTGCATTGCACATACTAGTTCAACAACATTGAAGTGGGCATGACTTTCATGAGACACCGATGGACTCGCATTCACGTCAAAATCATATACAATTACTATGACTACTAGTGACTTGGTATAGATTCATAATATGGCATTTACGGTGATAGTAATTAGCATCACTTTGTGTATGGATCAATTATTGATTTATGTGAATATCATCCATTACCAAACATGACTTATTCACACATTCCTTAACATGGTATAGGTTATCACATCAACATGATCATTAGTTAGCTTTTTATCACACTTCACGTGCACACACACATTATATCATTTCTATCAATTATTTCACACATTATCCTCAATATTGATTAGGAATTTCCCAACAATGCATCACATTTCCCATAGGTCCAATGTGAATGTTAAGGGAAAATTATACCCAAAACAAATCGCCATTTGATAATACATCACATTTTCCACGAGTTTTATGTGATTGTTCAAGGAATAATTTACCACCGGACCCCCTCACGACATGTCGATACATCAAAATTCACATGGTTCTAATGTGATTATTGTGGTAACAATTACCCAGTCCCCATTGATACCCGACAATGTATCACATTTCACATAATTCTAATATGATTGTTGAGGTAACAATACTACCCAGATCCTACCTCACATTTTGCATCTAGCCATTGATTTAGGTTCTTTACTTTCTCTCATCTTATTCCAAAAATATAAAAACAATACAACGTTGTGAAAATACAAAATCAAGACCTACATCCGACATACATGGTCCTTGCCTAAATTTGAGCCTTTTGATAATTTAGATTTAATAATTTGCACTACCTTAACACTTTGTGTCAAACCTAAATTAATTTTAGATGATTAATTCAATTGGTTTAATCAATATTGATTATTATATATTACATGTTATAGAATGATACAATCATTTACATACTTGTAATAAAACTAGGCTATTTGTAAAGCATGTTAAACTGGTGGATTAATTTAAATAAAAGAAGGATTACAAGAATGAATTAGGTGGTGCTAGATTAGTTTTAGAATATGTCACTATTAGGGGTACTGGGAAAAGTGAAGGATTTTGAATTCAAGCTAAGATCAATTATTCTTTGCAAACTTTGTGTAGGTGTCGTACCATACGAAGGTTAGGATTCGATCCCAAAACCTCCTCTTTCTTATTATCTTGGACCATTAGCTCTTTGAGGTCTATTTTTTATTGGTTCCTTTTTTCTCTCAGTATCACACTTTTGTATGTTTAGATTCACCTACTGACCCTAGATTTTGCAAGTGTTCCTTTTAAACAAATCTAGCTTCCTACAAGAACCTCAATCACTTACAAGATCTAAAAATAAAATATGCAATCCATTGAGTTAGACTAACTAAAAGATCACGCAAAGGATTGAGTTAGTTTAACCTTGAAGGTCACCCTGTTTGTGAGTCACCAAGTGTTGCACTACATTTCAGACTCAGTGTAGTTCTCTTAGTGTGTTTTGATAATGTCCATGCAATCTAGGACCCTTGACGTGGTGCTTCCCTTATTTTTCCATGCTAATATAGGGATACATTACTTTTCTCCCATAAAACCTTTGTGTGTAGATGTAAAAAAAATATTTATGTCCTCATGTGTTATGATATGCAGTATGAAGATGGTGTAATCACTAAATCACACACTTAATATGCACATATAGCCTCTAAATACTTCATTTATATGCATAAAGTAAGAGAACTAGTCATTAACATCCCTCTTTACTTTACTTTAACATTGTTTTTATCCTTTTCATCTTTATTACTTGCACGCTTTTATTAACAAATTATAGTTTTGCATCCCAACTAACATCCCACTCAGCTCTCCGATTTCATTGTTTGATCTCTTGAGCGTCCCCTGTACATGACTGTCCATTAGGAAAGGAGCGCTTAGGTTCTACTGTCCCCTCTAGGCACTTGTGTCCTCTTTACCTATTTTTCTGATCTTTTAAATGTTATTTCTTTTTTATCTTATTTTATCACCCTTAGTCAGCCTTTCACTTGTTAATGATGAAACTTAAGTGAATGAATCATATATATACATGTCTTATTTAACCTCATTAGGGCAAGCATTCAAGAGGCACATACTACTACAAGGAGCTAATATTTTCTATCTACTACATCAAGGACTGAATTTTGGATTGCATACTTCACTACATAAGAGGGTTTATTCTAAATTCCATACCACACATTTGCATTTGGGATAAAGTAGTTGTAGCTCCTATTCTTCATGCAACTGACACTAGGGAATCATAGCTCAAGGGACACTATTTTAATCACACACACACAAGAAGTACATAGAGTCTAAAATGTAGTGCAACACTCGGTGACAATCACATTGGGATGACCAGTCAAAATCAGCCCGACTCAAGCATATGCATTATTTTATTCATCTAATGTGTGTTTGAGTACTATGTAGGTATCTAGGGATTATTTTGAAGACTACAAGTGTGACACATCAAATCTGATTCGACAGACATTGAATAAGGAGTGACACTAAGTGACACAAAAAGAACTAGATTCTAAGATATTCCGCATGACACTAGCCCCCAAAATAGACGCCAAACACATGTGCGGCCCCGCCCCTTCTTGGGCGCTCCCGTTCTTGAGATCCTCACTTTCCAAAATCAGACATAGAGCTAATATAGTCCAAAATCTACCTTTCCAACTTGTTCATTAGTCAAGAATCGGATCAAACCTACATATACAAGCTGAGTCATTACCAAAACCCTATATATCACTCTTTCTTGCATTTATTTTGTTGGATCTTTCTTGTTTATTGTTATATCCATTTAATTAGTAGTGCCCTTATCTGAGATTTAATTTTATTAAATCTTTTGGTGAACATGATCCCTTATATGTTCTTTACCAGATCCATTATTCTCCACACCCAAACACTAGTTTCATTAAGGTTCATATTTGCATTTTATCTTTAGATCCAAACCTAATTTTCATCTATCACCTGCCATAAAATTAGATCTCAAAATGTTTCCTAGGGTTTCATGTTTCATCCTACCCTTTGGGTCACTTTTTAGGGCTCCCAATTTTCAAATCACCTTTTGTTTCATATCTCGATCATAACGAATCTATTTTCAAATTCCTTTGAGATTATTTTTCCTTTTTCCATATTTAATGAAAACCTATTTTTTTCCACAATTTTGAGCCCAATTTTCAAAAATTCAAAATTACACTTTTTACTAATTAAGGCATAATTCAAAAATACACACTTTTGGCCAAATCCCTTAGAGTTTTTTCTTTCAATTTATAACATTCAAAAATCCTTTTTTTACAAAATTCAAATTCCATTTTGAGATATGGTTGTTTTATTAATTTGATGACAATTATTTTTTGATCAACATCACTTTCCATACAAATTTATTTGTCTAGATTGGATTGCTTGTGCAAAATTATTTTATGGCTAACCATATACTTGATGAAAATTCTTCCCCATTCTATATTCAGGTTCAAATTCATAATGTGCTTGTTAAGCGTATCCTAGTTGATCCTAGCTTTGGTCTTAATATATGCAATCTTTCCTTTCTCCATCAAATAGGCATTTTTGTTGTTGATCTAACTCCATCTACCCTATATATTTGTGGTTTGATAATACCCTTGCGCACGTATTGGGCATAATATCTCTCCCCCTTACTGTGGGATCTTGTACTCTTGATGCTCTATGTCATGTTATGCCTCATGATGTCCCTTATACTATCCTTTTAGACCATCCTTGGTTACATACTATGCATATAGTTCTTTCTACCCATGCCCTTCTTACACCTTCCATGGATATTGCTATAGTAAATTCCACACCTCATGTTGCTACTCCTTGTGACACTCCTCACATACATGATGTTGATGTCATTACCTATATTGTACATCCTTCTCCTTGTGGGATGCATCCTATTGCTACTGACTTACAAGATCAATTTTCTATTGGCACCCATGATCCTCCCATTATGTCTCACTCTTGATGCACTTCTATTAATCATATGCTTAGTGCTTCCAATGTTACATCTATTTCCGCATCTTCCTCATCACAAGTTAGAGAATTGTATATTGATTTTACAATGATTCCTAATGCTCTCACTTTCCAAGATCCTATGCATGATTCATTTACTATGGCTACACCTTATCTTGTTACATTCATGGGGGCCATCCATTCCCCTCTTTCTACATTTTTGTCTATGATCATAAGGGCTAGTTCATACTGCTTTATTGCTTCTAATCTTCTCAAATTACACCTATTGCTTGCCATTGTTACTGATGAGCCTCCTAGCATTACATATGTTACACATCTTTTGCTCACATCTTGATCCTTATGTTCACACTTACTCCTTCCACTATTGCCAACGATCCCAAAGTTACATCTATTCTATTTTCTCCTAATGGACACACTCTTATTGCTTATACACTTCCTACTCATGTCGTTGGGATCTTGGAATCTATAGGGTTTTCCCCTCACTATATTGTCATCATTCTCTGGTAGCTCTTTTGCTTCTCAATGTTCCACCTATTCTAGTTTCTCTACATGCATGACTCCACTTTCACATGACACTAGGTCCTTGCCTCATGATTTACATATGTGTTCATCTTTTTACCTTTGTAGATCACAAACACCTTTATTCTTGGATCTTGTGACCGACCCATATTTAGTCACTCCTACTCCTAGTGCATCTTCTCATATTCATGATGGATCTTTAGCCTTGACATCTCCTATGGTATTTGGAGTCCTTGCTCCTCATGTAACACCTTTTACACATCCATCTCAGTTTCCTTCACACATGGCTACTACTCATAGGCCTTGTCGCATCTATAGATCCCATAGCCCACCTCATGGGGACAACTCTTCACATTGGTCACATGATTCACATGCTCTATTTAGACATATTTTGCACTCTATTTCTTATCCTTGTATTTGGTACATAGATAGGTACTTTTCGGATGACAAATGCTTAAGATGAACTTGCATATATGAGAGTTTATCACTTTAAAATTTTATTCTTAGTGGCGTGCAAAGGTGACCATAAATAAAAATTGTGAAAGACGAAAAGGTGGAGAAGAGAATCAACGGGTGGAAAGGAACCAAATCACAAAAAAGGTGGAGATTGTATATCTAAGTTAAGACCGTACTTCGATCATGACTAGTTTGTATGGTCTTGGATCAAGAGTAATAAAATTCAAACAAACAATAAAAAATACTAGAGATCTCTACGACACAACTTAAAAGCATAATCAAACATCCAAAAATTTAAATAAGCGGCACAACTTAAGAAATATAAGAGTAAAACAATAAGGACTTACACCATTAAGACTTAATCCCATTGTTGAAGAGCCACATATATTGTGTTTGTCAAAAACATGATGTGATAATGACTTTGAACAATTTTTAGTGTCTACATTTGCCCCACTTTATGCTAGCGAATAAAATTTATTATTATAAAAGAGAAAAAGAATGTATCTGATAGTGTTGAAGCAATTGAGGTCATCAATCATGTCAAAAAGTAACCAAAGTGTGTTAAACACCTTGTGACATGATGCAACCTACACAAAGATAAGAAGTAGTGTGATATAAGTGTCAAAGGGTGTAATATATGTGAAAGGAGTATTTGCAAACATGGAGATTTTTGACTTGGCATTTTGTGTAGAGTTGGGGGTGATCAATCCCCAACAAGTGTTTGATTTTCTTATGAGGGAATTGGCGTTCCATCACTAAGGGAAGAGTTTCACAAGGCATATTAGTTATCCCTTGAACAAATGCTTCCCATATTGTGGTACCGCACATCCAAATACATATAGGTCCCAAAATTATGCATCAACACACCTTACACAATTGTCACTATGTATTATATGGGTACCACAACAAAATTATTTACTTGAGATTTTGATAAGTGTTCTCCCCCTTGCATCTCGCGATAAATGTAGTAGCTTATTCACTTGTCTTTTTGTTCACTAGATCTTTGTGTCCAAAATTGACCATTTGATAGTTTGATCTTGTAGATTTGTTTGTATAGTAAAAGGGTGGAATTGTATAACAAATCACAACTTAGTAACCTTAGTGTTCAATGCATATTTGTATCCATAGTCGATTGTTTGATCCTTCGGTTTACATTTTGATTTGTTTAGAGGAGGGGATTCCCTTACATAGCTAGTCCGGATATAGTTTCCCCCTTTCAATAAAAGGGATGATATGAAACATAATCATTTGAGGTGAAAGTAACTTGAACTTGTGTAGTCAACATTGAATAAAGTGTCAAGAATGGAAAATAGAATCACTTGATATGGAAGTAATTATTAATAGAAACTTGAATTGGTATCATTAGAAAATTCTCTATAAAGTGTTGAGAATAGAAAATAGAATTACTTGATACAAAAGTAATTGTTGATGTTGAACCTTTATTATTGTTGTATGTGTTGTCATTGATGTCAAGCTACATTGATGGAAAAAGTATTCAATGTTAAGTGGCATTGATGGAAAAAGGGTTAATTGGTGAAGTGAGCAAGTAATGAAGATGAAGGTTGATTGGTAGTGTCAACTCATAGAAGAACTCCAAGTGATTTCATGATGATCAGAGCCATGATAGTGATATATGCATGCTCAAATAGATAAGGTGTGTAATGATGATCCGAGAGGACATTTTGGGACATTCTAGAGTTACCTAAATCTCCCTAAACCATGACCAAGTGGTAGAGTGTTTCGAGAGCTTTCTAACGACAGACGAAACGTGGAAATGGAGCTCATACGCTCAAGTTATGGTCAATCAAAGTCCACGTTTGAAATTTGGCCAATAGATGAGTTACGTGTTGACACTTGGTATATTGGCAAAAGGCGAGAAGGTTGAATGTTCGTGTTTGATTGCCTCCGGTCTTCGACAAATGAAAATTTTTTTGGGGCCCCACAATTTGTTGGCTAGGGAGCCTCAATTAGGTTCGACGCACTCTTTTATAGGAGGGGTGCCTTTTTCACCTTTGTATATTGTCGTTATCGATTTTTGATATTATATGCCATATTACATTGCATGGTTGCAATCAAGCTCGAGTGAGCTATTTTGATAGCTCGGTGGGGTGATCAACTCCCACCGAGCTAGTCATTATATTTCCACATTGTTCGAGTTTATTACCTTATAGCTTGGCATGCACAATCCATAGCTCGGGATGGTTCACAGTTAGCTCAGGCCCAGTGGCCATTCAACATTGCACGGGCCACATTATATGTGTTGATACAACCCACAACCAAAACATGGTAATAACCACCTACTCAATCCATGACTAGGTGGGAATACAACATGGCCTAGCTCACCACGATGCATGGCCATTTAATACACAACAAGATGGCCACATCGCCATGATACGTGGCAAACCAATCAAACAATGCACAATCCCTAAGGACTCAGGGCTTCCAAATGTTCATGCACAACCACCTCAAACAACTCAATGGCGATACGAACAACTCGGGAGACAACTATTTGGCTTGGTAAAAGGGATCGTGTGGCACAAGCCACGATTGATTTGGTTGGCCATGCCTATTATAAAGGTACCTCCACCGTGTATTCTCGACGCATTTGGGACAATACAACAATTCCCCTAATGAACCAAAGAGGAGGCCATGAAGATTGTGGCGACACGTCCAAACAAAATAAATAATTCCCCTACAACATGGAGGCACACGTGTCCATTGAAGTGAATAGGAGGAAGCCACGTGGTGGAAAAAACAAAAGCCAAGCATTGAAAGAAGTGCAAAGTGGTTCGTGCTATATCCACGAGTATGCAGATAAGAAAGGGAGATGGTGGTGGTGGGATTCGAACCCCCACTGCCAATTCAAAAGTGATAAGACTTCACCAACGAGCCATGCTAGCTTGATAAGCCTATAAAAGGGCTCGGTGAGATTTAAATGACACAAGTTTGAGTTATTGCTAGAGGCAAAATAAACCTACTTGGAGAAATTCTAATTAGGGAGGTGTTCTAAGCCTAAGTGCTCCAAAATTGGACATTTCATTTTAAGCCTCGGGAGAAATGTCATTTTATGCTGCAAAGTCACTAATTGTGGAATTCCAAGGGAGTGACCCCGATAAGGTGCTTCAGAAGGTGAAAGATGTTTCCTGAGCTCTTTCAGAATCCTTCGAAGATTTGAAAGTACATTTTTATAGGTTTTGTGATCTATTTGTCATTATTGAAGTGTTATTGTACTTCATTGGATGTTAAATAGATCGATTCTCTTTTCAAGAATCTGGAGACATAGCCTAGTTGGGTGAACTTCGTTATCATTTTTGTGTTGTGGATGCTTTTATTTCGTTGATGAAATCAATTATAGATTTGATTAAATATTCATCAAGTATAATGGACTTAGGATTTCATTTCAGTATCCATAATCCACAATGAAATGAGTATGTGCACATTTCAGTGTAGTGATTGAAAATTATACTTTGGTGCATGTGTTTAAAGGGACTAATCAGTTTTGGGAGTCATTGCATCCCGTAAAATTGATGTTTAGTTCCTAAATCCTCGTAAATGGTGAAGTTTGAAAATTATAAGCTGAATTTTCGGATCAAATAAGTCCTCTCCGGATGGTATGCGAGTGGCGATTGCCAATGAGTGTTCATGATCAAATCTATGGTTAAGTGACTAAATAATGTCAGCTCTCAAGGGCTTTAGGATGATTAAGGATAAGTTCTAATGAACTTAAATAGTTTTTGTGCAAGCCACAGATATGAGGAGGTAGCCACCGAAGTCTTGAAGAAGTTGCGAGCTCTGAAAAGCCGCAGAAGCTTAGTGAAGGCACTGGTAATGGGATGAATCCACCAAGCGAAAGAAGCTAAAGGATGAGCCGCGAGTGAGAATGGTGAAGCCGTGGATGTGAAGGAAAAGCTGCATGGAATAAGAATAGTCTAAAGGCATAAGTAACAGAATAAGGAAGTTAAGAGAAAAGTCGCATATAAAGAAGAGAAGCCGCGAAGGACTAGAGGAAGGCTGCGAAAGAAATACAAAATCCGTACACAAAGGGAAAATCCACGAAGAACTAGAAAAACCTCTAAGGATGGGAGACAACCATGAAACATTGCAAAAGCTGTGGACATGGAACAAATCATGGAAGGCAACATACAATAGGGAAAGCCACATATAATTGAAAAAGTCACCACATAAGAAGAAAAACCGTAGATCAAGGTAAGTGTCAAGATATAAAGGAAAAAGTCAAAGAAGCTAAGGAAAGTAATGATTGAACAAGTATGGACTGAACAAGGCTTGAGGACAATCAAATTGATTTGAACATGGATTATAGTGAGATTTTTTCTCCAAGATCGATGGTGATTTGATTGTCAGTGATTGCAATGCTGAATAAATGACTTGAGCTCCACGAAAATGAAGAAATCTACTATTCCAACTATCGACATTTAATGCTCATTGAATTTGTGGTAATTCATTACACTCTCTATGTAATTCTTGATTTATAAGCGAAATAAAATATCGAGAGAAGAAATAGGCTCGCTCATCTTGGTCAAGTTGCAAATTCTAAAAAGATGGGAAATTTATTTTAGGTATCGACTCATAAATATTGACTAGAAAGTGCATAGAAAAGGGGAAATCAATCGAATATAGATGGAGTATATCTAGAGTTTATTGCATACATTTGATGGACTAGATTTTTAGGCGACAGAGCAAGAAAGATTGCACGACACGCGAAAGGAAGTATAGGAATGGGTTGATTGTTTATAAAGGAAAAAATTTATGCAAATAAAGCGCCTTTCTCAAGAGAGAAAAACGATGCATTCAAGTCGAAGGAGCGACAGAGAGGAAAAGAGACCGAAGGAGTAATGTAGGTGTGAGGGTAGAATCCGAGAATTGATTAGAAGCATTATAGATTAATGGAATCGAGAAGAGCACTCTTATGAGTTGAAGAGATGAAAAATTTAAGAGATGAAGAAAGAGAAAAGAGAGGAAGATGAGAATTGAGCCAAGGGGTCTTTTCGAAACAAAAATAACACATGATTATTGTTGAATATCTGATGCCATTGAAGGAGAGACAAGTAGAAAGTTGTGCAAGGAAAGAAGATGTAGTCGCATGAGGCATATTTATTGAAGAGAAGAGAAAGGAGAAGTTGAGAAGAGAGTCATTGCGAGAGGAAGATAGAAGACGTGAAAAAATAATAAAATATCTAGTGCGAGAGAGAAGAGAAGAGTTGTGTGCGAAGGAGACAACATTATTAGATGAAGAACTGATGTGCAAAGAAAAGTAGAAGGTCCGATAAGTCGAATGCGAAGAGAGAAGAGACCAAAAAGAAGTAAAGAAAACATTGTATATCTAACTTTGAAGAGTGATTGTAAATAAATGAAATAATAAGGTGATCATAATTAGTTGTGTATGCAACACAGAAACTAAATGTTCAAAATTTGCATGAATAATAAGTCTAAGTTGTAGCTTAGCATATTCAGGGGGTTGTAGCCTCCTTGTGGGTGGGTGCCTGCAGAAGATCAGTTGTAGTTGATTAAATTAGGGATTGGCAGACCTTATGGGGTTAGTGCCTCACTAAAGAAATCTCTTGTGATGCGTAATATTCACTTGAGTTCTTTGTTGTGCGTAATATCAACAAAGGTGTAAGGGGTTGGTGCTCCTTGTGGGGTTGGTGCTTCACTAAACAAATCTTGTAGGATGTGTAATATTCTTGCAAGTCCTTGCTTTGAGTAATATGAGCAATGGTTTCATTGATTTTTTGTCCCGAAAGGGTTTCCAACATTACATATGGTTTCCTCATGTGAATGGGTGTGTGCTCGTTATTTCTATATCATTATGGCTAAATTTGCATGTGTATGACAATCAATAATATCTAACAACAATAGTTGAAGACGAGGAAATTGATCGCAAGTTTTTATCAACACTGATTCACCCCCCTCTCAGAGGCTGCTGAAATCTCTAACAATTGATAGAAACTTGAATATGTAGTTGTTGTAGATAAAATATTGAATTTGTGTCATGAGAGTTATATAGAGCGCCGAGAAATATAAAGCGAGCAAACTCTATAGAAGATATGTATGTTGAATCTCTTTGCAATTGAGAATGGATGCGGAATGGGAAAAAATTATAAGAGAGATGTATGCTTCATAATTATCTACAAATGAAGATGTATATAAACTAGAAAACTCTATATATGGGACATGTATGCCTCCAAACTTGCAAACTTGTGACTGTAACTTACGAACTTATGTCTATAAAAACTTCCAACTTTAAAACTTATGTCTCCATTCGAAACCATCTTATTTATAGTGAAACAATATGGAAAATGAAAGGATGTAGGAATAGTAAATGAAGGGTTCCAAATGGAAGTTGAAAGGTCGAAGAAATGAAGGGCTCTAAATAGAAGCCAAAAAGTCATCAAATGAATGTTTCCAAATGGAAGCCGAAAGGCCATTCTTCATGGTTATGACATTTATCCATATTTAGGGTGAATTTAAATGGGTAAAAGAGGACAAAATTTGAATGTGTGTGCGTGCATGCACACGCTCCTTTTCAGTCATCATATCTCCCATCATGTTGACTGATTGGTAGACCGCAAAATCCATTGGAAAGATAACAAAGTGAACTTGAAAATAAAATCTATGAAAATAGATTATTCTATCATCATACTTTATCTCGAATCCTATAAATGATTTGAAGACCCTTACAAATGTAAAATACCAAAGTTGCAAACCCTGCTAAAAATAGATTTCACGACTTTCTATTTTTTTTTTATAAATTATTCTCTAAATGTTGACATGGGTCAATCTTGCTCCAAGAGCTCATATGGATCATCATCGCATATCAACTTTATATCATGACATACATTTACCATCCTTCAATTCCATAAGAAAAAAGTAAACAAGAATCATCTTTCCCGATCATGACGTATGAGAGGTCTTACTAACTCGGAGGGTACAAATTAATGTGATAGTCATTGATGATAAGTAGTCTATTTTCTTGTTTTGTTTATTGAGACACTGAAATATATTACAACATTAAAATGTTTATGATTGAATATGGTTTTATTGTATTGTAGTGCAAACAACCATCCTTCAACTTGCGAGTTGTGTGAGATGAAAGAAAAATGAACAATAACCACACCCTTAATGTTTAAGCAATGACAATGGAAAACATAGATACTTGAACCTTCATTGTTAATATTTAGAACTTGTAGTTACAACAAAGAGTGTAGGTGAAGTCCCTAGGTTTGTGTTGCAACAATAAGCGATTGTATATGCGACCTTTAGATTATGGGTTCTATTCTTGGTTTACATCATATAATGTGTGGAGTGAGGCATTTACATGTTAGCTAGTGGTTATAAAGACTCATCTAATTAAAAACCTCACCAAAAGGGTTACACCAAGAATTAGGGTTAGGGTTACACCAAGAATTAGGGTTGTATTCCTGGTTTACATGTAGTAGAGACCTGTAATCACGTGGACCGTGGACAATAGGACTCGTGGCTTACCACCGAGCTGCCTTAGCTCCTCCAATAAAAACCTTTGGTGTCCCCCAAAATAAATAGGGGAGAAGACCCAGTATGTGAACACGTCCCAATACTTGAACAATATTTTGCATTTAAAATATCCAATACTTGATGGAATAAAAACCAAAATTTTGATTATTGAAGTTCAAAAATATGTTTTTTATAAACCATATGTGCATAGGGTCAACATCTCAAGATTACTTAGTACACAATAAATACTTGATTGGTACTTTCATTTTCTACAATAAAGAGTCATTTGTTCAAAATATAAAAACAACATATCAGTTGACAAACCCATCATATCTATTTAATGGGTTGAATATTTGTCTTCTCAATTCATGTCTTTCCATATTCCAAGTTGGGTTGTTCAATCACCAGATCTTTCATATCCAGACATTAAGTCATACCTGCAGAAAAAAGAGGGAACCTTCTTCTCAAGATTCAAATTCATCCATTAAAAACACAAACAAAATTGTACACTTGAAGGTAAAAAATAAATATGAATATCAAATCAAATAATTCCAGCCACAAGATCATCTCAAAATCAATTTCAACCTTTGATTAAAAAGACCCTACACCTTGATCCATGTCTTACATTTTGATTGGATACTCTCAAATTGGTATTGGTATTATATATTCACTTTCCTAGTCTTCTTTACTGCTTTCTTACTTCTGCAGGGTGCCTGATTACAGTGGATTTTATAAGAAGAGGTTTACTTCTATCAAGTTTTGAAAGGAAAGGTCCAGCAAAGCAAAAATTGCAGGTTAGTTTTCATGCCAACTGCTTCAAGAGGACACTTAAATATGTAAAAAATAGTCACATTTATTACTTAAGGCCCTTTTCCACTGGAATGTATTCATACATAGAGCTCAACTACCTGTTTTCTCTGATATAAGCTAACGTATACCTTGCACTTCTGCTGAAAGCATGTTGTGATCTGCTTTTTGTTTGACCAAAGATCCGTTCAATTAAGTTAGAATTAGACATAACAGATTGCTATAAATAAACATTTTCTTTCCTATATCTTTAATTTCGGGAGTAGTGCCATTATGTCAACACCCCGAGTCCACGGGTCCATCGGGCCAATTCCTTGTCATGTAGGTTTATCAATTTTACAGCTAGCTATAAATAAACATAGCTAGTTATCTTATCCCTGTAGTTTGGAAACTCTTTATCTTATCTCCTTAGTATTGGGCAGTGTTCACATAGAGTTACAGAATTCTGTTTTGTATTAAATGGTACAGATTTTATATCTTACAGAGTTAGCGAGAGATATATAAAGAATGTGCTGGACATATGTTTGAGCTATTGCATTCTTTACCTACACTGTACTACGATTTATATTCACTACCATTAATCCTTGTGGATTTTGATAATGGTTTGAATTTCAGTTTTTCAATTTTATAGGATGCAGTGGATGTTGTTTGTGAGAAAATTCAGTTCTCATTATTTGGCAGATGTCTATGGGTTGTGGACGATACCAATTGATATGTCCAGCACATTCTCCATATATCTGTAGATGACTTATTTTCAGATAACAAGAGACTCCAGCCATATGATCGCAGGTCCATGGAGCCAAATCCTCGCCACGTAGGATTACCAATTTGACAGCTAGTTATAAATAAACATTTTTTTATCCTAAGCCTTTAATTTTGAAACATATTGAAATATTATTTGCTTACACATGATCGATCAAATAAAATATCTCAAAAAAAACACATTATTGAAACATATTGAAATTTATATAGGGCCAGTATGCGAACACCCTAAGTTCGCAGGTCCAGGGAGCCAATTCCTTGCCACGTAGGAGCGCCAATTTGACAGCTATTTATAAATAAGCATTTTTTTATCCTAACCCTGATAGATAAGACACAATTAAATGCTCAACCACCATTTACCATGGCTTGTTTTGGACACGTTACACACTGTTTCCTCTGGACGCGTTACACATTGTTTTCTTTGGACGCGTTGCATTTCCTCATACCGAGTTGTAATGCAAATGCTGGTTGTTCGTGAGTGGGCTCACAACCTGTGCGAGGCTTGCGTGAAGGGGTCTTTCTCAGTGCCTTGCTCGAGATGTTGACCCTATTCACATGTGGTTTATAAAAAAACAAATTTAGAAACTTCAATAATCAAAATTTGGGTTTTTATTCCATCAGGTATTGGATATTTTAAATGAAAAATAGTGTTCAAGTATTGGGAAACAACGTAAAAAGGAGCATATTGAGGCAAAAAAGCAAGAAAGGTTGGCAGCAAAGGAGCAAAAAAAGGAAGAGAGATTGCAACGCATTAAAGAGAGGCAAGAAAGGGATCTACAAAAGCTTGTTGAAAGACAGGATGCGAGAAACAACGGGAAGTAGCTCGCCAAAAAAGGAATTGGAATTACAACAGAAGGAAGCCACTCGGCATCAAAGGGAGAAAGAGAAACAAGAAAGAGATAACAAGTTCAACAATCCGCAGGTTTTGTTTCCCATGCATCATTCCATGCCCATACAGAACTCCATGTTACAAGATATGTTGAAAGTTCCTATCCCAGATTACCACCCTTACTTCCTTGACACCAACAGAATGCAAATAACTTCAACTCCAACTACACACCCCATTATCCCACAACCTCCTACTTCACATACAACCTTTCATACCATATCTGGTTTTCCTATTCCACCATGGGTTCATCCAGTGAACCTCTTAATGACTCCAACAACATCCGTCAATGATACAATCGTTCCTGATAGTCCAAACTCAGGGCCTTTTTGAAGGTGTGACATGGAAATTGACTAACAAACTTATAGTAATAGTTTATAGTTGGTATGTAGTTTATAATTTATAGTTGGTATATTTTGCTCCGAATGTAATGAATATGGACGCATACAGTAGAAGTTTATATGTTTTGCTCCGAATGTAATGAATATGGACACATACAGTATAAGTTTATATGTTTTGTTCCAAATGTAAGAAATATAAAGACATGCATTTTATATTAATACATTTTGCTCGAGATGTAATTGTTGTTTCAGATGTGGAAACCAAATCAGAACATTTTTTTGTTAAAGGTTTACGTTAAATTGTTGCAACTTAAAATGAACACCGTGAAATAAAAACTGAAAGACAAGGATTTATTTGAATCTTGGTGAGGTAGAAACCTCACCTCTATATGGCTTAAAAACATAGAATTGTAGGTAACATTTTCCTTGAGTATTAGTAGTGTGAATACACACTGTTTCCACCCTACTTCAACCGATCTCGACGCATAAAACTGCCGCTCCAAAGCTTTCCATGCAATCTGCACATGCATGTTTAACCATTTATTAAAAAACTGAATTTGTTTGAACACAGAGAATGAAAGAAGCAGTCAAAGCTATCAAAATGCAGTCAGAGCTTCAGAGAAAATGAATGCAAAAAATGGATAACAAAATGCAGTCAGAGTTTCAGTGAAAATGAAAGAAAAAAATGGCTAAAAGAACGAGTTGGATTATTTCATAGAAAAAGGAGAAAACGAGTTGGATAAGATAAAGAGTTTCCAAACTACAGTGAAAAAGAAAGAAAAAAATGCGTGCCTGTAGGGTCGGATTGTTCACTGTATAATGCTGTGGGCAATATGACAACCTCGAGCAAGGCACTGAGAAGCCACCCTTCACGCAAAACTCGCACAGGCTGTAAGCCCACTCACAAACAACCACCAGTCGCAACTACGGAGAAAAAAATGCGAAAAAACGAGAAAACGAGTATAAGGCACCGACAAAACGAGAAAACTACAGAGAAAGCGAAAACGAGAGAACGAGAAAACTACAGTGAAAAAGAAAGAAAAAAATGCGTACCTGTAGGGTCTGGATTGTTCACTGTATAATGCTGTGGGCAATATGAACACCTCGAGCAACGCACTGAGAAGCCACCCTTCACGCAAAACTCGCACAGGCTGTAAGCGCACTCACGAACAAACACCATTTGCAACTACAGAGAAAAACACGAGAAAACGAGCAACCGAGTATAAGGCACTGATAAACAGAGAAAACTACAGAGAAAACGAGAAAACGAGAGAGAAAAAGAAAGAAAAAAATGCGTACCTGATTGGTCCTATTGTTCACTGTACAAGGCACTGAGAAGCGGAGACAGTAGGTAACAGTGTGTAACAAGGGAGACAGTAGGTAACGCGTCCAGCGGAGGAGACAACGTGTAACACGTCCAGAGGAGGAGACAGTATGTAGCGCGGCTGAGCAAAACAGTGTGGAACGACTCCAAAACGCGCCATGGAAGAGTATGGTAAATGGCGGTTGAGCAAAACAGTGAGAAACGACTCCAAAACGCGCCATGGAACAGTCGGTTGAGCAAACCAGTTTGGAAGGCGGTAAACAACGACCGGTAAAGGGTGGTTGGGCATTTAATTGGAGCTTATCTATTACGCGCGTCAAGGTGAGGAGGACAGATACTGTTTCCCTCTTTTATTTCGAATTAAATGCACAACACCTGTCAAGTTGAGTGAACCACTTCGGGTCTCCACCAGTAAATGTGTTTTTTTTGAGATATTTTATTTGATCGATCATGTGTAAGCAAATAATATTTCAATATGTTTCAAAATTAAAGGCTTAGGATAAAAAAATGTTTATTTATAACTAGCTGTCAAATTGGTAATCCTACGTGGCGAGGATTTGGCTCCATGGGCCTGCGAACTTAGGGTGTTCGCATACTGGCCCTTCTCCCCTAGCAATAGGCGAAAACAATAGCACACTGCCAGCGGCGGGTACTAATAAAATAAGATGTGACCGTTAGGCAATTCCATTCGCCCATCTAAAGAATAAAAACGTCATTAAATCCTTAAACCCTGGCATTCTCGTCATAGCACGCGTTTTGTTTGGAAGGATATAGTTCATTAGACATTCTCCTCGCCAGAAGAAATTCTTGAGCGTTTGCTCGAACTTTATACCAGCAATATAAGCTTTCATGAAAAATCATAAAATACTCCAGGCCCATCTTCTCAGGCCTTGACAATCACAGATCTGCTCCTTTTAAACAGCTTTCAAAGCACTGGGAATATGTCTCAAGTTAATCACAATGGACCTAATGGGTTTATCAGTAGAGTGGAGTCCTGCACCCCTCCTTCCCCTGGATCTAACAGAAAAAGGCAGCTGCATTCCGACGCTCGAAGGACTCAGAGAAGACTATTCAGCTACAATGAAGAAGATGATAGCCAGAACTTCAACCACATACGTAGTGATCCTATGCAAACCAACGCTAGTCAGATTGGAATACCACAGTCACAGTCTCTGTATGATCACTTTGAAAATAGGTATTTTACTTTACCATCTCGTGTTCCCTACAATTTAAAAAAAGCATTGATGGCTTCCAACCATCTTGGGTACCCTACAATTTGGAGGGCACCCAACCCTCTGTTATGGACGACACCCACTATGAAAGCGGGCAGTTAGATGGTTTTGAACCATCTGAGGTGCCCTACAATTGGGAGGGTTCTGACCAGAGATTTGTGGGTAATAGCAGTGGAGGAAATTGGATGCCTGAACACATGCATATTGAACCATTGAATGAAGTAGTATGTGAGCGTGACGACGATGATAGTCATACGTATTTTGATACAAGGTCTTGGAAGCCTATTACAATTTCTGATCAGCAGTGGAGGGTACTGGAAGCCATCTCTCAAGGTAAGTCTGTGTTTGTGACCGGATCTGCTGGTACTGGTAAGAGTTACTTGCTAAAGTTTGCAGCGAGGGTACTTTTTGAGTTGTATGGTCCCTCGTCTGTTTTCTTGACTGCATCAACTGGGATTGCTGCTTGTGAACTTAAGGGAAGAACATTGCATTCTTTTGCTGGGGTCAAGTTAGGGGTGGAATCTGCAGGGATTTTGGCATTGATTGTTAGGAACAGTCCAGATGCCTCAGACAGGTGGAAGTCTGCAAAGGCCCTAATAATTGACGAGATAAGTATGATAGATGGCGAGTTTCTGGACAAGTTAGAATACGTAGCCAGGAAAATAAGAGGGTCCAAGCAAGTGTTTGGTGGACTGCAGCTGGTTGTCACTGGGGACTTTTTTCAACTTCCACCGGTAAAGCCCAAAGACCTAAGCAGTCAGTTTGCCTTTGAGGCAAACAGCTGGAATAAGTGCTTTGATATGCAAATAGAGTTGAAACAAGTCTTTAGGCAAGCAGACTGCGAGTTTATAGGCATGCTGGAAGAGATTCGCAAAGCTTGTTGCAGCCCTAAGACAATTTCAAGGTTAAATAGTTGCGTAGGACCACCAATTGGGGCTGATAACTATGGCATAGCCCCAACAAGACTCTTTCCTGTTAAAAGCGTGGTTCGAAGATACAATGACAGAGAGTTAATGACCTTGGACAAAGAAATCATTCCTTTTAAAGCAAGGGATGAAGGACCCCATAAGTCACTGCTAAATGATGGAGTGGCCCCTAAAGAGCTGCATCTCTGTGAAGGGGCCCAAGTAATGCTTATTTGGAATGTAGATGTTAAAGTAGGACTTGTGAATGGTGCAAGGGGTGTAGTTGTAGGGTTTAGTGAGACAGAAGAATCACTGGATATTACTCCAAAAGGTCTTTGGCCAGTAGTGCAATTTCATTGCCGCAAGGAAAAATGGTTTTGAAACCGGTGGTGTGGGAGGTGAATGAGAATGATTCTGTGGTGGCTAGTAGAATACAAGTTCCCCTTATCCTAGCATGGGCACTAAGCGTGCATAAATGCCAAGGGATGACACTTGATAGAGTTGAAACTGATCTATCCAAAGCATTTGAGTATGGCATGGTTTATGTGGCCCTTTCTCGCATAAAAACCTTGAAGGACTCCGACTCACTGGATTTGATCCACAAAAAATCAAAGCACACCCTAAGGTGTTTAATTTTTATGAAAGATTTATAGAGCAGGAAGATGAGTATAATGATAAAATAGCTGTCAACGATTTGGCAGGATGAGAATAGATAGATCGTATCTCCTTTCAAGAATCATTCCCTTCCCATATAATGATGCTAATAGTTGAATGATAGAATAAGGGTCAACCTCTGGCTTAAGCATAGCTGTAGATCAGGAGATTTTGGTGTGTAAAAGCAGCTGCACGGGCTAACCTTACAATTGACTTCTGCCAATCAATGATGGTAATCTCCTCTTTCTTAGTTTGATATAAAAAAACACGTGGTTTCTGATCTTGAAACAATATGATAGACTATCTATTCCATTGGGCCTGAATTTAGGTTATCAATCACAAAAACTTTACGAGCAGTTTTGCTATACAGCTAGATTCTGTTTGTGTGCTTTGCAGGGATTTCGTGATGACTTGGATTTTAAACAATCATAGAATATTCATTGTGGTGTGGCTGTCTCAAGACTTTGATGAACATCACAAATAACTCATCGGTTATGGCTTCCAAGAATGTCTGAATCATTAAACCATACCATACCATGCTTCTTTGTTCAGAAGAGTGCAATCTTAAGGTTTGTGCCGATTATACCTGTTCAGCTTGATTGGATTATAATGAAATGTGGTTTTGACATTTATAAATTGACTTTGATGACATGTAGCAGGTGACAATAGAATCAGACCGAGTGCCAGAAGTTTAGATGCAGCAATTGGAATCAATCTCAAAAGTAAGTCATATTAGATTTATGTTGTTATGGCTTGTTGAGAGTACAAAATCAGTAGTTGATTTTTATTGTGTGTGTTTTGGAACTACATTCCACGAATCAGATTGAGTGCCAGCAGTTCAGATGCAGCAATTGGAATCAATCTCAAATATGCAAGATTACTTGTGTACCCAGATGCTCCTGCATCACTGTGTCTGAAATCCTGGTAAGCAGTCTGATTCTTTTGTCACCTGTTATATATCATCAAAATCACACCACTATAATCCAATTGAGGTGAACAGCAACACTCAGCACAAACCTTAAGATTGCAACTAATCTGAGCAAAGAAGCATAATATGCTTCAGTTTTTTTATTTGCTACAGTTTTTATTCAAATATGCTGGGAGTCATAACTGATTAATGACATTTGATGTTCATCAAATTCATGAAACACTTGCACCATAATGGGTACTCTAATTGTTCAAATCCAAGTCAAGTTATTATGAGATTGTTAGAATATGCAAAGAGAAGAAAGAAGACAGAAGGCAAACTGCACTGTCTAAATGACGAACAGGCAGAGTGTATTTATTGAAGAGAGAGGTGGTTATACAGTTACCAACCGAGCAACTACATAACTGTTTTACATGCTATATAATGTGCTATATTTTAACAGAGATCCCTACAAAGTAAAAGAATCTAGGTGTATAGAAAAAAATCCTGTAAAGTTCTCATGGTCGATAACCTAGATTTATGCCAAAAGGAATAGATTGTCGATGATATTGCTCCAAGACGGGACCTCATGTTTTTATATACAGTTAAGATAAAGCAGATTAGACAGACATCAGTTTTTCATGTTCTGTTTTTCATGTTCTCTTTCTTTCTTTCACATAAACACACCCAAAAAAAGTAATCAACATCGGATTTTGTACTCTCAACTTCAGCCATAATGACATAAATCTGATATGACTTACTTTTGACTCTAAAGGAAAACACAATTGCCATTTACCATGCAAGCCCTCTAAATGTTCTCAGGCCTGGTCGCTGCAGACATTTAGAGTAGATTACAATACCAAGATATCTCCTCTTCCCTAAGGAAAATTGTTATCAGGAGACATTGGGAAATGTTCACACATAACCAGAAGAAAATCGTCAGAGTGAAATATCCAAGGCAAATTTCAAGACTGCACAAAAAATCTAAGATGAGATACGTGGATCACATTTTATTTTGACAGATAATCATTCAGATAATTAGCAACCTCAATAGTTAACACCTGTGCAAGAGCTCTAATTTAAGGCAGGGCATCAAACATATATTAAAATAAATATCCCTGGGCAACAACCATTCCAACAGTCTGTTCCATTGGGTATAAATTTCATAGCTAGACTAACAGATATGACATACTAAAGAGATTTATCTCTTGAAATATAAGAAACAAGGGTAAGGATGAAATAATTCCAGTAACCATCTTAATGCCTCTTTTGGATTTTTAGTCTAGAAAACAAACGGTGATGTAAAAGACAAACAGATTGTATGTGATTCTTATATCCACCACAGAACAAGCAAACATAGGACTAGTTTTCCAACAGTGCCTAGAAAAGAAATCGAGTAATTCTTTTCATTTCCATATATCAATTTCATATCCTATTTCATCAAGCCAACACATATTCTCACATGACAACACTATATCATGGTGTTTTCCTAAGATAAGAAACTCTATCTTAACATTCCATTTTGCCATTTGATCCATAAGCTGTGCCAGGGGATAGTTGAACAACACCCAAAGAAAATTAGTAGTGGAGAATCATAGTCTTTTTATGCTTCAGGTATGGTTGAGAGAAAATTGCACCTAACCAGAAGCGACACCTGCAGAAACAGAGGCAGAAGCATAGGCAGAGGAAGATGTAGGGTTATTATTCATCATCAACAGATTCCTCATGCTTGCACTCTTTGTAATCGTCTCATCTGTCAGCAAAATGATCCTACTACTCTTAATTTGCACTTTTGCTCACATCGAAATTAAGTTGGAAATACAAAAACATCTTACATCTTTCCTGAACTTAACTCATTGCAATCCAACATGCATAAATAATCATAATCACACATTGTAGGGAAGATAGAGGGAAAAATGAATTGAGCAGCTTACCTTTCTCTCTCACGAGAGTTAGAAGATGTGGAAGGGTGGAGCAGACTATAGGAGAGATAATCAGAAGCGGCATCTGCAGAAACAGAGTCAGAAGCATAGGCAGAGGAAGATCTAGGGTTATTATTTATCAACAACAGATTCCTCATGCTTTGTAATCGGCTCATCCGTCAGCCTCACACTGAACAGTTTCACCCAGCCACAGTTAGGGTATATCCTCACGTTTTGCCCATTGTGGCCACAGTGTGGACACTTGCGCATCATTTTCTGCTCCTTCAATAAAACACATTTCACAAAAATCCTCTATATTATTGCAGAGATCAATCGTGTGACCATTCTGCAACAAATTAAAAAAAAAGTTAAAAAAATGCACAACAGACAAAAAATCAATGGGCCCATGTCAAGTCAATTGTCATTCTACATTTCAAACCAACTGTCATCCATCGATTATGAACTGTACGGCACAGTAGCATGTAAGTACACCCGTAGAAGTGTTTGCAGAAGAATAAGCAAAGAGAAATATGAGAAGGCAAACTGCGCTGTTAAAATGTCACAAGCAGAGTTTTATTTATATGTAGGTACTAGGGATGATGGTTACATAGTTACAAAATAGTTATTAGTTATAACTCCTTAATAACTGCCCAGAACCGAATAGTTCATTATATATTAAACGCACCCTCTTAATGACTAAACTGGAAACAATACTAAGTTTGTCCCAAAATTTTACAAATGATTGGAAACCCATATGTTTAGTCATTAGATCTATAGACTGTGCCATAGGTGGTACTTTGAAATCAGCAGTCCATTGTTGTGTTGCGGTTGTTGAATGGAGAAGAACTGCAAAACAAAAATTTGGTTGTGTGAACAAAGGATATGGCAAGTGGTCCATTGATTCTTTGTTACATGATTCATTGACCAATGATGAATCATCAATGGCTGAGAGTGTTAGCCCCATCTCCAGTGCTGGAATTAGAAACTCGGAGAGGTGGATTGAAAAATTTGTTCTAGGCTTGTGTAGCACAGCCGAGTCTATCTGAGAGACTCAGTTATCCTGCAATCAAAGTCACCTCGATCATGTTCTTGCAACGCCATGTAGTGTGTAACGCCCACATGAATTCCACCAAGAAAAACCATTTAATCAAATAGAGTAAATTATGAAATAATTTTTTTGACGGTTTGTGACTTAACCATGGTTAATTTAACTTTCGATTATAACTTACACAAGAATACGGTGGCGGAATAATAATTAAACATTAAACAATGTTGACCCAACCTTCTATTTCAGTAAGGAAATTACAAATCGTCCTACTTATATTGTTGTTCTTGATTAAAATGACTTTCAAACCACCTTTCAAAAAAATATAACAAAAAAATATATATAACAATGACCAAATGTATATGTAGCCCTATATAAATATCTAACTATATTGCCAAAATTTTAAACCCAAATATAAGAGTAGAAATATTATTTAAAATGATTATCAAAACAATTGTATTTGAGAGTACATAACTAGCAAATTGCAAATGAGTTGCAAATTACACCGGAGAGGATAACAATGTTTAGTTTTTGGAGTTACAATTTGTGGTGAAATATATGCTATCTTAAATTGTTTCAAGTTCATATTATGGGCAGGGGGGAGAAATATAGTACAACTACAACATCTGGAAAGGAAAACAATTCTTATTATGCTTTGGTGAAAGTCCACGACCTGTTTTGAAGCTCCTTTTTTCTCACAGGATGTGAGCATGTGCTAGAAAAAGATTAGACACATGTTGGTTGTATTAGGTGAAACAATGTCAACATTTGACTAACATTGAAGATTTCACATGCCGTGTGTAAATCTCCCATTGTGAAATGTGGCACTCGTTATTATAAATCATTCAGACTAAGTACCTTGGTTCCATAATCACCCTCCTCGCCCGTGAACTAACATTTATGAGCTTGGCATAAGATTTAACATCGAATTATTTTCAAACTTTAGACCAATTCAAGTTTGTTATTAAGGAATGGTGTAGACAACTCCCAATCTCAAACAGACTCTCTTAGCTCTGCATTTTATAAAATAGCAAACTCTCTTAAGCATAGGTTTTTAGACTTGCATGACATAGACATGCCAATCACAAAAATTATCTATGAACTTGTTCATCATATTAATATTAATTACACCCTATAGTTGTGGGATCCAATCAACCATACAAGGAAAAGTTGGAGAATTCTTGATAATAATAAGCATGGTAGATACATGCAACGATCACTTTTATTTGTTTGGATGCTAAGTTGATGATGTGTCCAATTCGAAGGGTAGGTGGGGGTAGATTTCCGATGTGCATTGAGTGTGGCACTATGCCAACTCGTGCAAGTGCAAGATAGTCAGTAGTCGCTTGCCTTTTTTTATTTTCTTGGATTGAATCTGAACGTTCGTTGCGTTTTCGTACCTGGTGATTTTTTCTATACCAAGGAAAGGAGGATTATGAGACATTCCCTACCTGAGACAGTCACTTACGACAATGAATCCATAGTAGTATGCAAACAACCATCGAAATGAATCAAGAAAATAGAGATTGCGGACAAAGGGGAAGAATACAATGTAGGCAGTAAATAACAATTGCATTTGTTGAAAATAATGCACCTTAATCAGTTGTCCACACCTGTTCACACCTTCCTTATGATGTGTGATGCATTTGATCTACCCTATATAAATTGTCTGACTGACACATATAATCCATTCAATTCGCCCAAGTCTCCGATGCGACATTGGCAGGAAGAAGTTCCGTTAAAATGGCACCTAGAAAGGCTAAAGTTTTAGCGGTGGTGAATTTAATTATTTACTTACACCGTTCCATTTATAAGGATGATGAGAAAGGTAGATACATGCAATGATCACTTTTATTTTTTGGACGCTAAGTTGTTGATGTGTCCAATTCGAAGGGTAGGTGGGGGTAGATTTCCGATGTGCATTGAGTGCGGCACTATGCCAACTCGTGCAAGTGCAAGATAGTCAGTAGTCGTTTGCCTTTTTTTATTTTCTTGGATTGAAACTAAACGTTCGTTGCGTTTTCATACCTGGTGATTTTTCCTATGCCAAGGAAAGGAGGATTATGAGACATTCCCTACCTGAGATAGTCACCTACGACAATGAATCCATAGTAGTATGCAAACAACCATCGAAACGAATCAAGAAAATATAGATTGTGGACAAAGGGGAAGAATACAATGTAGGCAGTAAATAACAATTGCGTCTGTTGAAAATAATGCACCTTAATCAGTTGTCCCGCACCCCCATTCACACCTTCCTTATGATGTGTGATGCATTTGATCTGCCCTATATAAATTGTCTGTCTGACACATCTAATCCATTCAATTCGCCCAAGTCTCCGATGTGACATTGGAAGGAAGAAGTTATGTTAAAATGGTACGTAGAAAGGCTAAAGTTTTAGTGGTGGTGAATTTAATTATTTGCTTACAAAGTTCCATTTATAAGGATGATGAGAAAGAGCCTAAATTTATCATTGAGTGTATGTTATTCATTCATCTAATAATTCTTTGCAGTGACAACGAAGAATACAAAGGGAAGGTGAAGCGATGTGAAATTTTATATAAATGCAACAAGAGATGGCAAAACCAAAAGGCAATTGACCAAATTAATATGTCAATTATTGCCAACAGAAATAGATGTCATTGAAAGTAAAATATGTATGATATGAAATTTTTATGTGAAAGACCAGATAAACTAAAAAGTAAAAATATCACAAATGAGAGTCCACCTTTCAACAAAATTATAGAGAAAGATTCTGGAAAAATTCAATGCCAAAAGAGAGGTACCTTTTACCCTTTATGCCTAACTCTCACGTATGTTCTCATATGTGAATAAATTTGACTTTTTCAAAACATTTTCTTGAAATGATGTGTGGCGCAGAGGATGGCGTATGCGGTGGTGTCACGGCCACGCAGGCGCTAGGCTCGATTTTGCTGGGGCCTGTGCTAACGTAAGTGATAGTTAGGCATGGCCCCTTTTACCATAAGAGACACCTCCAAAAACGACGACGGTCATCAATAGGAGAAAGAAAATTAGTAAAGCATTTTTAAGACGACAAATGTACTAAGCCTTACGACTGACATCACTTTTTGATATTTCACGGGCGGACTTCGCGGAATACCGCCTTGATGCGTGCCGGCAACGTATACAATTGCGTGGAATGTGCGTAACTACCACTTTTTATCATCTCGGAAAGCCACATGCAACTTCCTCTTCACAGATATGACGGCATGAAATTATTTGTTATGATACGCAAACAACCTTGTCTCTCCTGTCAATGGTAATGCCATTGCACCGACTCACATGTATAATTTTCTCCCACAATGCCTCGTACATTTCTATTTTTCAAGAATAGTAATGCCTTCCACAAGACCATTCCAGACGACATGGAAGAACAGTTGTTACTAAACTGCAATGGCTTCGAGGCTGAGGAAGTCTGCACAGACATGAGCCGCGGTGATGAAGTTATAGCGGTGGCTATGATTCTTTTCTGCTTCGGATTTCTCAGCATGTTTACACTCCCAATGGCCCAATGGGGCTCGAGACGGAGCTTATTAAAATATTTTAGGGCACTACACTAACAGGCCCTTATTAAAATATTTTGGAAAGCGATGTTTGTGCAAATTTAGTGCAGAAATTTAACTAAAAATCAAATACAATGAAACACCCTCCCTTTTGGTCTACAATACAATTTTATTTTATTTATATCCTCTCTTCCTCCTCAGAGGGCTACTCTCAACCCTTTTCCTGTCACCTAAAATTATATCTGCAATTCAATATTTTACACTTAATTGGCTCAAGGATCAAACTTCCTCCCCAAACCCCTTTGTATTTGCCTGCAAAGTACAAAAAACAGAGAACATAATACCCTTCACAATTGAGAAAATAAAATTAATAAAAAAACACCTAGGGTCCTTGTCATCCTCCCTCGTGTGTTCCACTGTAACCTCAGCTGAATCCAAATCTCGGGCACACAGAGCCCCCTCTGTATGTGATACCCAAGGTATTCCCAATACTAAGTAGCAGCATGAATCCCAACAAATATCTTTTCCAGATTTTACTATCTTAAAAATTCATGTTTACCTTAACATCTTTAATTCAGATTTCAATATTATAGTAAGATTTAACAGCTATAAAAACGTTGCAAAACCTTCCCAAAATACACAAATCAGTCATTAGATATTTTTTCTGTTAATGCAGAAGATACATGCCATTTTTCTCACCTTGCAAGATAGTTTACCCGGCTAAGTTTTCTATATACCATACCAAGAACATTAAAGCATTGTGGAAATAGTTAATTATAATGAAAAATATGCTTTCAAGAAACAGGGTCAATTTAAAAATCTAAAAAATGCTTGGTGCCAAAGAGAGAATCAAGGTTCTGTTAAACATTAAGCATCGTGTCATTGAATTGTAACAGGGATGCATTGTTTGATATTAACCTTACAGGCAGCTGTTTTGGTAACATACAGTAAATGGTAAAAACCAGAAACTGTAGCCTCCGATCTTGTACTCACCATTGCTTCCTTTCTTCCACATGTCTCCATATCATCCTGTTATTACACCCAATTTCTCCTTTGTTCATCTCCTCCCAAGTCACTTCACACCTGCCTATGTATCTACACGCCTCAAATCCGATCATATCAATATCTGGCATGCTACTTTTATTACTGCTACACGTTCATGATAACTGTAAACGCATGAAACGGGGTTTGTCTTTTCATTGTTTTCTGCTTAGAGTATTTTGGCGCTACGGTAAGACATTCAGACATGTAGAAAACAACACTTTTAATGATCAATTCATTACATTTCATATCGTCATTTACATTAGAAACAGTCATACTGGTTACAACAGTTGCTTCTATTACACGCCTTAAAACAATCACTCCACACAACTTACATGGATGGAATGCTTAAGCGGCAGCACGTCCAAGGCCGTAGCAATGTCCTGTGTCAACTGGTGAAATTGCACAGACACGGCCTCCATCTGCATCAGCAGCCAAACGCTACTCGCACTATTCCACTCCTCCATAGCACGCTTCGTTCGCTGGAACATAACGTGCATTTCCCTGAGGCAGAGCAGGGCAACTTAACTGAAAATATTACTTACAGTCATAAGAATACGAAGAAGGTGATGAAGGTGTGCAAAATAGTCGCGCACATCGCAAATGCAATGGTATCCGCTGCCATTGCCTTCGTTTCTGCAGTGACATTCACCAGGCATTCGTAATCTGTATATTGTCATTGCGTGGATAAGAAACCCAATTTAATTTGAAAATGTTTTTTCCGGGTGCCGGAAATAATTCCGTGAAGAGTTATGCCGGAGTTTGACTCTTTCCAGCAGAGTCATCTTCAAAGGAACACCTCGGTGTAATAAAAGCTATGTCAAAAAGCCTTCGGTATTCACATGTCTACATTTATTTATTTATTTTTTGTGTTTTCCCCTAACAGAGGAATCAAAACTGAAATGTTTGCAGGTGTTTGAACAAGATCAGTCGGAATCGCGATCTCGATGCCTATAAAAAAAAAGAATTCATTAATTATGTTAGGACATGTAAAAATATCTCTGTATTCAACTTAAACGGGGGAACCTTTCATCGTTCAAATATAGATTTGTAAGTAATTACAGTGTCAGGAATCGTAATTTTCTTAGATACTGCTTCTGAATCAAATTTGTGCATGTTGCTATTGCCATATAATTTGTTCGAATTCGGTCTTTATAGCAATCGATTTTAAGAATTGATGAATCTAAAGCGATTTGGAAATTTGAATTTGTTAATCTTTCCGTATTCAAATAAAATTTTGTATTTGCAATGTTCTGTATAAAGCAGGAATCAAACCTGCGAATTATCGCAGATGTTCCAAAGCTAATAGTGAAAATCCGAGTGAAAAAAAAAGAATATTGTTATATTACCGCAAAAAGCTTGTAGATCTAATAGTATTTTTCCTGACATTGGGTTTTATTCGGCTTTGGCAAAAGCAGAAAAGATTATGTGCAGATGCAAATCTTTAACGAATAATAAAACAACTTTACTTAGTGCCAGTTGCTGAAGTAGAGAATGTCGGAAAGTATACTTAGCTATTTTTCTTTTCTTTTGCGCCAGAACAATGATTCCGTTCAGAAATAATTGTCTGGAATTCCATATTATTAGTCGTTAGTTTAATTTTGGCCGTTTATCTTGGCGTAGTGGAACTGGAAGTCTGGAGGTATTTCCCCAGAAATTGTAACGCCTAATCTGTCACAAATTAGTGATCTAATTATAAAATGAGCTCTGGAAACGGTATAATCTGACCGCTCTGTTGGGCAGAATTTCCGCAAAAACCTTGACCCAGAAAAGCGACGCCATTAATAGCGCCGACTGTAATGCGGTAATTTGAAAATGTTTTTTCCGGGTGCCGGAAATAATTCCGTGAAGAGTTATGCCGGAGTTTGACTCTTTCCAGCAGAGTCATCTTCAAAGGAACACCTCCGGTGTAATTAAAAACAAACACACACACACACACATATATATATATTATCTAACTAGCTATAAATTTTATATAATAAATATTTAATTGTAATATATATAAATATAAGTGCAGGTTTTATTATTAAAATATAACTAAGAATGTAAAGTGTTTATAAAAAAAAAAAATTGGTTAAAGCCATATGGGTTAAAGCCCACGTGGGCTAAGTTGTTATTTATTTAGAATAAAGGTGGGGGTGGCCTTTGGCCTTACCCCCCCCACATTAAACAAAACCTTACCATTATAAAAGCTGCGGCCATTCTTTTTACACAATCGGCCTTCTTCTTTTTGCGGCCATGATTATTCTTTATCGGCTGTGTAAAATTATAAACCGTGGCTTGGATATTTAGCCGTATACGGTTATATATATATATATATATATAGGTGTGTGTATATATTTATACGTATATGAATATATACGTATATTTATATATATAGATATATATTAAGTTATTTTCTTTGTAAAGGAAATTTCGGGTTTTTAAAATTGAACCAACAATATATATATAAAATAACACTTATTCAGGTTGAATAATTTTAATAGGTTTTTAACAAAAAAATGTATAAAATAAATATGTATTTACATACAAATACCCTCTCAAACCATATATACACAATGAATATACATTTGGGCTGTATATGTAACTTTTTATTACCACTGAATAAAATGGGCAAATGGTCACAACCCGGATAGGGAGAACTTTGCTCAAACTTAATACAATAGCAAATATAATGATAAAAAGAAAATAGGCAAACCCTAGGAGAGGGATGCCAAAAATAGATCTCCATCTTGTGAGTATCCACCCAAGAAGCTTGGGTATTTTTCCATGGCTGCTTCTTTTTCCTTCTTCCTTCAAACCTGCAACCAAACAAAAGAAAATGAAAGAGTTAGAGCAAAAATGTGTAATATTAGAAATCATAAGGATATCTAGGGTTTTCTCTAGTCTACCCTAAATCTAAGGGCTAGGATAGAATCAATCCAATGGCCCAAGTTTGACCCTACATCACTTAAGTGATAGGAAAATTGGTGGGAATGCATTTAATTTAAAGTAAGGGTAATGTTTTAATGGGGCCTAAGGGGGTTTAGACTAGTTGTACACACTTACCCTCTTGGTGTAATAAATCAACTTAATTTTGCATAGTTTTAAATAGCTATAGAAATTATTAGTGGTATCTAATTAAATTGTGAATTTAATTAGTGCCATTTTAATAAGAAAATTTAGAAGGAATTATTGAGCTAAGTAATAAGTGGAGCGAATGAACAATATTCAAATAAAAACCTCGGAACTCGTAAGTAATATTGTAGTGTAATCTTAAAATAGAAGGTTGGGTCAACATTGTTTAAATGTTTAATTATTATTTCGGCCACCGTATTCTTTTTGTAAGTTAAAATCGAAAGTTAAATTAACCATGGTTAAGTCACAAACCATCAAAAAAAATTATTTCATAATTTGCTTTGTTTGATTAAATGGTTTCCTTGGTGGAATTCATGTGGCGTTACACTTGGTATCAAAGCCTTAGGTTCAACACTTGGACTTTGGGCTATCACGAAACTCAATAAGCAAACTTAGTATAACTTACACCTAGAATTCTCAACACTGTCTGATTTTATTAAAACATAGAAAATGTAGAAAACTCAAAACGAACCTAGATGATGAGGACTAATTCTCATCTTGGCACATGCAGGGGAGCGCGCGACGAGATGATGGATTCTTACATGTGGGGTTGGACATACCACCTCCAGAGCAAGCAGCAGTCGTGGGCTATATACCATAGATCCTGCAGACGTTACGGGATGTTATGCCGCTATACGCGGAGGTTCGCTTGGAAGATGACCTAGTCAGCATGACAGAGAGCCATCAGTGGAGGCTCGTGCCCTTCACGACACAACGAGGAGTGTGGGTTAGAAAATTTGCATACGGAGTCGGCCGGACAAAACTCACTTCAACGAACACATAGAGTTAGGTCTAAGAGCCCTAGACTGAGAAATAATCACATGGATAGACCTAGAGATCGACAGACATTTGCGGCGAGATCACATTAGGGAGATCTCGAAGCTTCATCCGACACATTTTGTTGGAGATACAGGAGGCTTCCAGGCAGAGGCTTGGTTAGTGAGCTTGAGCGGATGTTTCCCGCTATGCTCATGTACTAATAACACGAAAGCTCGTGTTGCCATCCATCTTCTTAGAGATGGAGCTAGAGTCTAGTGGAGGACAAAGGAGCAAAAGCTCCATATTAGATTCTGAGACGATGACTTGGGAGCTTTTTGAGGAGAGATTCGGTGATCCGATACCTATCCGGAGATTTATCCAATGAGAGGATCAACGAGTTCCATGACCTTCAAAAGGCGTCATGAGATAGTTTTGAGTATGAGAGTCGATTCTTGGATTTACTTGCGGTATGTGGATTATATGCGGGACGAGCCGATTCAGTTCACGAGGTTCATCGAGGCCTAAACATGGACTTGGGAGGGGTATGCGCATGCATTGTCCGCATGACACTAGCGAGAGGCCCGCTCGAGAAAGCCTATATTATAGAAGAAAATAGAGGAAGACTCGGCGGGCTAGGGACAAAGTTAGGAACCGTATCCGGTAGAAGCGCAGGATAACGGAGATAGTCAAATTGGGGGTCAACACCTCCTGCTCTCGTGGCGGGTATGGTACGACACAGTCATCTTTTAGACCGCCACAACAGGCACATCAATAGCAGCGTAGACACACCACCCTTTAGACCTCCACAACGCCATGATGTTCTTAGAGAGGAGCAGTATGGGACCTCTAGCTCGAGGACCCATTAGGACACGTATTCCACCACGAGCTCTCTGAGTACATCCACCACCACCACCATGGCAATAATATAGTAGGATCATCTGGACCAATATCACGGACAATTAGGGGACCTGGAGGGGTCTCTTCGGTGGAGGGGCCCTGGTAGTTGTTACGGGTGTGGAGCATCGGGGCATCATTGGAGGGAGTGCACACAGAACCCTGTTAATCGGGGTAAGGCACTTGTTTCAGAGCCTACAGTTGGTGACATGGGAAGTAGCCACCGGATTTATGCAGCTGTTGAAAACCACCAGGCAAAGCACCAAGGCACAGTCATTGAGACCACAGGTAGCAGTAGTGGTATTACTACCCCTATATTGTTTGATTCTGGCTCATCCGATTCTTTCATATAGCACCGCTTTTAGTTGAGTGATGCAGTGGTGGCGGCAGGCGGGGGCCTTAGTTGGGATGTTGAGATGGCTTCTGGAGCCAAGCTCATAGTGGACTCTTCGTCAAAAGAATGTGTAGTGGACCTAGGACCCTTCACCTCGACATTAGATCTTCGTGTCCTTCCTTTGGGTTCTTATGGCGTCATTTTAGGCATGGATTGGCTATCGGCACACAAAGCTAGAGTGGATTGCTATAATAAGGTAATCACTTGTGCGATGATTTGGGTTTAGAGGCGGTGATAGTTGGAGTCAGGAGACCCGTATTTATTCGCACCATATCCGCTATGCAGCTTAAGCGGTGTGCGCGACGGGTTGTCAGATGTATGCTATCACGTTAGTGATCGTTCGGAGGATGAGACTTGTGGACCATCACTTGATGATCACCCTATTTTGGCGGCATTTTCTGATGTCTTTCCAAATGAGTTACCAAGATTACCTCCCCACGTGAGGTAGATTTCACATTGATTTGGTTCCTGGAGCGGAGCCTATCTCACGCACGCCATATAGGATGACCACCCCGAACTTTGTGAGCTCAAGTTGTAGTTGGAGGGCCTTCTTGAGAAAGGCCTAATCCACTAGTGTATCTCCTTGGGGTGCATTAGTGATTTTTGTGAAGAAGAAGATGGATCCTTGCGTCTGTGTATTGACTACTACATAACAAGTGAACAAAGTAATGATCAAGAATCATTACCCCCTTCCACACATCAATGATTTATTTGATCAGATGAAGGGGGATACAGTGTTCTCTAAGATTGATTTGAAGTCGGGTTATCATCATTGAGGATCTCGATGAAAATATCCATAAGTCAACTTTCCGTATAAAGATACGGCCATTATGAGTTCACAACAGGTTGTGCCTTTTGTCTCGACGAATGCCCCGTACAGTGTTCATGAGTTTGATGAACGGGGTATTCAGGGGCATTTTGGACCGCTTCGTGCTCATATTTCTTGATGACATATTGATATACTCACATACATGCGTGAGGAGCACGAGGAGCACCTTTCGCGGGGTTACTGCAGTAGTGTCTTCGAGAGCAACGCCTTTATGGGAACTTGGAGAAGTGTGTGTTCTTTTAGTTGAGGTTCAGTATTTGGGTCACATTATTTCTGGGGAAGGTATCACAATCGATCCTTCCAAGATTAAAGCCATCATCGATTGGCGGTGTTGACCCAAGTGTGACAGAGGTGTGCAGTTTCATGGGTTTAACAGGTTATTACAGGAGATTTGTTTAGGACTTTTCATGGATTGCATCCCATTACTTCCCTTCAATAGAAAGGGAATAAGTTTGATTGGACAAACAAATGTGAGCAGCCTTCAGGACATTGAAGGAATGCCTTACAATAACACACCTATTCTAGAAGTGCCATATCCACAGGGAGATTTCTTTGTTTGCACTGATGCTTTTGGTAGGGTTAGGAGGTGTATTGATGCATGATGGCCGAGTAGTAGCTTTTGAGTCTCGCAAACTCAAGGATTATGAGCTTAATTATCCGACTCATGACCTTGAACTTGCGGCAGTGGTTCATGCCTTGGTTAGATGGCGACATTTCCTTCTAGGCAGAGGTTCATTCTCAGGACAAACCATTTGAGTCTACGACACTCTCTTTACGCAACCCAACCTAAATTCCCATCAACGACGTTGGATGGAGTTATTATGTGAATATGACATGGAGATTGAGCATGTGAAAGGGAAGAAGAATGTGGTTGTTGATTCTTTGAGTCGACGGAGACATTTGGTTATGGCTACAATAGTGAGTACAAATTTGAGGACTAGGATCTTACAACAGCTCCCACATGACAGCTTCTACCTTTCAGTTCGAGCAGAGATTGAGTCGCAAAGACCCTTGAGGGGAAGTTTGATGGATTTACCTTAGAGTCGATGGACTTCTTCGGCACAGAGGGAAGATTTATGTACCCAAAGATGGAGGCTTGCGTCAGGACATCCTTATTGAGGCACATCGTGCACCCTATTCAACCCATCCAGGGGTGAAGAAGATGCACACCACCTTGAGACAATTGTATCATTGGAGGGAATTCGGAGAGACGTGGCTCACTTTGTGTCACGTTGTTTGGAGTATCAGAAGGTGAAGGCCAAGCATCAGCATCCAGCTGGCCTTCTTTCCCTCATGCCATACCGGAGTGGAAATGGGACACCATTTCCATGGACTTCATAGTTGGGTTACTGATGTCGAGATATCACCATGATGCCATTATGGTCACGGTTGATAAATTGATGAAAGTGACTCATTTTTTTCCGGTAAAGACCACCTACACAACTAGTGCAGTGGCATGGGTATACTTGATGAGATTGTTAGATTGCACGGGATTCTATGGAAGATCATTTGCGACCGTGATCCCTTGTACACTTCTCATTTTTGGACTATAATGCAGTATGTTCTCTGGGATGAATATCAATTTCAGTACAACTTATCATCCTGAGACAGATGGACAAGATGAGCGGGTGAATCAGATCTTGGAGGACATGCTTTGGATGTACGTCATGGACCATTAGTCGAGATGGGAGGAGTATTTGTATCCTTTGTTGAGTTTTCCTACAACAATAGTTTTCGAGTTCTATAGGTATGGCTCCTTTTCGAGATTTACATGGTAGAGTGCAAGACACCTTTGAGTTGGGACAGGTTGGAGGACAAAGTTTCTCTTGGGCCAACTTTGTCTACAGATATGGAACAACGGGATTTTATGATCGGGAGAGATTACGAGGCACAGGATATATAGCGAAGAAGTATGCGATCAGCATAGGACATATCGTAGTTTGAGGTGGGCACGAAGGTGTTTCTTCATGTCAGACCTCATAAGAGCCCTATCCATTATGGAAAAGGTTTTAAGCTTTGCTCCTAGATTTGTGGGTCCCTTTGAGATTTTGGAGCGGATCGGTCCCTTAGCCTACCGTCTAGCCTTGCCACCCATCTTGTCTCGCGTCCATGATGTGTTTTCATGTCTCAGTACTTAGGAGGTACATTCCAAATCCATCTCATGTATTGGATTGGATTGCATTGCAAGTGCAAGACCAGGGCGGGTAGATGGTGGAGCCCATGCACATTTTAGAGCGCATAGGACCTAGGGCCTTCGAGGTAGAGAGATTTGATCAGTTCAAGTCCAGTGGGATCGGTATGATGAGACTTTAGAAACTACATGGGAGGACACCACACCTCTAAGAGCATAGTTCCCACATCTGTTCTAGTGACTTCTAGGAGGAAGTCGAGTTTAAGGGGAGGGATGTAATGCCCACCTCTCTGCGACACTATTTTCATCATGGTTTTATTATGGACTGAATAGAGACTCTGACATTCTGACTATTATATTATGATTTTGACGTACTATTGTTTAGACATGGACATCATTCTGATTTGTAGATGGACATTATGATCGGATCTTGTTTTAGCAAACATTGATAGATGATGACTATTGCTTGTTTTATTATATGTTGACGTTATGGATTCTGTTGATCGTGATTACATTTGGATGATTGAGTTAACATTATGATTTTGGTGATGTATGATTTGCTTGGATTTAAGATGTTTCAATGTTTTAAATAATTGCTAGAAATGTGTAAATTTAGATATTGATTACTATTTCTATGTTATATTATTTCTCGATATTGTTAATATGGCCATAAGGCCAGAGAGGTATTTTCTATGGATGCAGGAACAATATGTCGATATACATCGAAAGGGGATTGGGGACCAACCACGGAAAAATGTTGAGTGTTTGCAACATGGCCTATTGACAACTCGTGTTTGTGTGGATGGGTGTTCTTGTTTTGCTTAGATAGGAGATTTCCCATGGGGGTAATCTCATTTATGTGGCCATGGGTGTAATGTGTTATTTCATTTAATTATTTTAAATGATGGAATTTGTTGTGCATGTAAATTATTGTTGGAAATGTTGTTGCTTTTTCCTTTTGTTCATTTATTTGGTGAGTAAAATTATTATTTTACTTTAGAGTCACCTTTATTAGTGTTAATTAAAATGCACAAATCATGTTGACTAAACTTGATTAATTAATGTAATTTAGGAAAAGGTCATTTGGGAGGGTTAGAGATTCTAGGGAATATGCCTTATCTCTTTCTCTCTCTTGTTGAATATTTTATTGCATGTGTATGTGTGTCACTCTTGGCTCTAAAACTCGAATTTGGGCCTTGAGCCCAATGTAAAAGGCATGTGGGACAATAATAACTTGTCCCCCACTCTTTATTTCACTTTCCCATCAATACCTATGACTTGAGGGGTCATATTTAGACCCTAGGCATGAAAAATATTATTAAAATAAAAGCATTTTAGTGTACTTTACCTTGACACCTAAATTTATTTATTTTATGTGCAACTTGAGCATGTGTGCACATTTTGTAATGTAGTACCATCATTTCTAAATTAGTGGCCTTGGTTTGGTGTGTGAGTGGTTGATGTGGATTTGAGAAGAGGGATGTGGCATCCTACATGGAGCCACCTCACCCTCCTCTTCTCTTCCCTTTTATGCTTGTGTTTGGTTTTTTGGGGTTACACTTCATTATTTTTTTACTTGCTTGCATTTTGGAGAGAGTTTTGAGAGTTTTCTTGGAGCTTGAAGGGATTTCTTTGTTGCTTACTTGCTTTGGAAGGACTAAGGATTGTGGTTCAAGTTTTGGGAGCTTACATGGAGAGGTAGGATCTCCATCCTTTATTGTCTTTTATGTGTTATCTTGTAATAAAATGGTGTATGTTTCATTGTGTGTTTCTTGTTGGGAATGGGTAGATTACCTTAGGATGGTGTGGGAGAAAGAAGTGGAGTGCTTTTGTGGAGGAAAAAGGGAGATAGTAAGGAAATGTGGAGGGAGTGTGGGAGAGAGAGTTCCACCTATGTGGAGGAAAAATGAAATTTTCACATGTTAATTGCATAGGAAAAAGGGAGAGATAAGTGTTGTGAGTATTGTTGATAGTGCACTTGGAGGTTTTGGGTGGACTCTCTTCCCACTTGGGAGGCACAAGGAGAAGCCTCCATGTTCTTGTCTCTATTTTGGCTTGCTCAAGAGCCTTTGTGTTTTGTAAAATGTCTGAATTTATTTTGTGGTTTTTTGAAAGAAAATAATGGAAACTATTTGTGAATCTTGCTTGAAAAATGTGTTGAATGTATAAGTGTTGTTTTTGTGCTTTTGTGGAAGCCATTGTTGTGTGGAGTTGTCAAGTTGCAATAAAGAGGAAGACTTCTCCTCTTATTGGATTAAGGTTGGGCGGAGAGCGTTGCCTCTCCCCTCTTCTTTGTATTGACATCAAGTGGGAAGGAGATGATAATTGGTGGAGCTATTCTTATGGAGGTCAAGGATCATCTTTGTATTATTACCCATTATTGTAATATTGAAATTGAAGCCTTGTAAATCTATTCATACAAATTTGTTGGAATAGAAATGCAATAAAAGGGAGACTTATTATTGGTCTTGCATGAGTAGTAAATTGTAGTTGTGATCGGTGAAAAGTGAGTCCATCATGTTGTAAGAATAAATCAAGCTCTTGAAGGAAATCTGCATTGTTAATAATCTTAGTTTTAATATTGCAAAGGATGGAAGAATAGAGCCACATGGATATTGTACTCTTTCAAACTGAAAATAAAATGTTTACTTATGTTCTTTAAAAGTGAATGGTCGAAATAGGATGAGAAAAGTTTGTAAATAAATCTAAATCTATTGATTGGTTTAAAATGCAAGTATCTTAGGTTGAAAGTTATTGGTTATGTTTATTAAAATGAATTTAAATGAGAGAGTTGTAATTATGTTATTCTCATTACAAATTATAAGAAAGAACAAAAAACAAATAGACTTGTAGTATCTTACACTTTGAATGTGTGTTCTCTTGTTAGTTTCATTTTTTTTTGAAAACTAATAGAATCCATTATTCTTTCAAAAAAAAACAACGAGTAAATGGGCAATTATCAGGAATCTTCGGGCTGTTATTAGAGACTCTCCTCCTGGTTGGGAGCCCCGCCAAGGGGCTCCCCAATGATGGGCCAAGTGGGAGAGGAGTCGAGCAGAGGCTTATCTATCAGTTGCTGGAATGGGAATGGTTCCCTTTGGTCTTCCCCTGGCCTTATGTTAGATGCTCTCAGGCATTGACATTCTCTTCATCACAGAGACACACGAGAGCCCGGTTCATCCTCTCCCAGGTATTACTGGATTTCTTTGGTTATCAACTTGCAGACAGGAGACTCGAGTTTCGGGTGGTGTCAGAGGCTCTGGTGGGGTTGCTGTCTCTCTATAGGGGACTCCCTCCAGAATAGGATCTCGATGGTCGGTTCTGATGAGTCTACCAGGTACATGTGGATTCGTATTAGTGGGGCCGCTCGTTTCTCTAGGGATTTCTATATAGCAGTTTGTTACTTTCCTCTCGGCTGCTTCCCCTTATGCCATCCACAATGGCCCAGATGGTGATCCTTTCTTTGACTTATATGACAGTATTGGTCAATACTCTGCAGCGAGGGAGGTTATCATTTTAGGTGACTTTAATGCCCGTACCAGACACTTATAGGTCCCCCTCCATGACCGATCAAAGGATACACTTTGCACACGAGAGGATGAGACCACTGTGTCAATTGTTCTCGCATAGGGTTTTGAGTATACAAATGGCCCTTTCACAGCTTATGGACGGTTTCTCCTCCAGCTCGGGGAGTCACAGGCGATGGTGATCTTTAACGGGATCAAGCACTTCTCGGATTCACACTTCTTCACATGTCGTCCCCATGGCGGGGCACTAGTGTGGTGGACTATGTCCTCGCCAGCCCGGATATCTCACCCCTCTCCTGCTCCTCTGTTTCCCCCATTCCCCTTGCCGACCATGCAGTCCTATCTTTCTCTTTGGTCGCCAGTCCTCCTACCACCACCACCCCTCTTTCCCCTCCCCACTATCCCCCTCGCATCTCCGTTCAGTTTGATAAAGGGGACTACGAATCTTACTCATCCCACATCCGCGACCTTCTCCCCTCGAGCCCCACTTCTCTAACTCTGCCTAGTGCGGAGGCCAAGTACACATGCCTTTCCTCTGCCATGTGGGAGGCTGCCTTGAGATCCTTTCCCAGCTCCACCACCCATCCCTCGGCCACTAGTATTACTAAATCTTGCCCCATGAACCAATGGTATGATGTAGAGTGCAAATCCCTTCACCGGCGCCTTCGCCAGGCTTTTACCCATGCCCTCCCCTCCTTCCCCACTCTTAAGGTTGCCTACCGGTGCCTTCTCCGTCGTAAGAAGCGATCCTTCATTTCTGCAGATATATGCTTTCCACCTCCCTTAGGACTAACCCTCGGTCCTTTTGGCGTATTGTCTTTCCCCACCACTCCCCCTCCTTCACGGCGATTGATCCTATCTCCATTTTTTTCCCACACCTCTACCCTTTACAATGTTCCGGGGCAACAACTTACCCAGATTGGCATCCTGTCGCCTGGTAATCCCTTCACTCACCGCAATATCAAAGAGGCAATAAGGATTTTGAACTGTAGCAAGGCAACGGATGTGGAAGGTTTCCAGGCTGAGTTCTTCAAGCAGGGTTTTGAGGTCTTTGGTAAATATTTGACAGATCTTTTCAATCAGGTGGTTACCATGGGCTTCCCTCCTACTTGGTCTCATCATATCATTCACCCGATTCACAAAGCTGGGTCCATTTCTGATCCGAACAACTACATGACTATCATGGTGGGCCATTCTTTCTCCAAACTCTATGCTACAGTTCTCCACAGGTTGTTGATCATAGATTTTGGAGTAGAAGCAACTTAGAGCCAGAGGTCAGGCTGGTTTTCACCCTGGTTATCACACCATCGACCACATCTTCACCCTTCAGGCTATTATTGAGGAGGCCCGTCATCGCTCTTTGAAAGTTTATTGTTGTTTTGTAGACTTTCAAAAAGCTTTTGACTCCATACCTCGCATGGCCCTCTTCTAGCGGCTCCGTGACATTGGTATTTCTGAGATTCTTATTATCACCATCATGTGCCTCTATGAGTTCATCCTTGGTCGTCTTAAATCTTGCACGCATGACATGACTGCTTGATTTCATCAAGAGCACCATTGGGGTTAAACAGGGATGCCCCCTGTCTCCCACCCTCTTTGTCATTTATATTGATGAGCTGGAATCTTTTCTTCGGGATCACATTCAAGAAGGGGATGGTTGCCTTCTTCACCACGTCTTGATTTCTATTCTCCTATTTGCCGACGATATTGTTTTACTCGCCCCTTCTCCTGAGGGGCTTCAGAGACAACTTGTTGCACTTGCTTTATTCTGTGATCTTTGACATTTGACGGTCAATTTGGGTAAGACCAAGGTCATGGTCTTTAATGGGTTGAGGACATCACACCTCCATTTCTTCTTCAAGGGGCAGGAGGTTGAAATTACTAATACATACACCTACTTGGGAGTCCAGTTCTCAGGGCCTAGATTCAGTATGAGGCATACTTTTCAGCCGAGGGTGAATAAAGGGTATGTGTCTCTTACCATTCGCGAGATGTTTCTTATGAACTCCCTCATCCGCCCCACTGTTCTCTATGGGTCTGATTGTCTGGGGGCCCTCCCTTTTAGACACAGATTGGGCTTCTGCTGAGAGGATTCAGACTCTCCTCCTTCGCCGCTTCATCAGATGCAAACAGACGGTCCCCCAACATATTATTTTGGCAGAGTTCGGAGCCCGACCTTTCCGTCTGGAGACTATATTTGACATATCAACCTTTCTTCACCGTATCAGGAGGTTTGGTGATCTCTCCGATGAGCGGGATAGGTATCCGTATCTCGCTTATTGTTCCTCTGTGAGTATTGCCCGGAGTTGTGGGCCGTTGTTGGTTTTCCGAGACTTCTGCCTTGTTGGATTCAGTTGGTATCCAGATTGATCGTCTCCCCCCTTTCTAGTATTCCCTGAATGCTCCCAGTCATCTCTTGCCCACCAAGCAAGTGTTGAACAGGTCCATCCGAGAAGATATCTACAAGAGCTTCATTTAGACTACTTGGGTGAACCCTCCTGGGGGTTTGCGCCTAAGATGTCCTTTTATGCAGAGCACTTTCTTGAAATCAGAGATGGACTCATCATCCGCCCTCAGTACACCTCTCGTCATTGGGTGCATGCCCTTCGTATACCTCTGGGTCAGTTTCGAGTTGGCTCCCACAGACTTCGGTGCGAGACTGATCACCACATTGATCGGGAGGACAAACTTTGTAGGCTCTGTAGCCTTCAAGAGGTGGAGACCGAGACTCATTTCATCTTCCGCTGCCCCATATACTATGAGATCAGAGGACGATTTCACTGTCTCTTCAAAGGGATTCAGACTCTCTCGGTCTTCTTCAGATATATTGACCAGCGGTGTCTTGCCCTCTACATCCATGAGTCTTTGTTGTTCCGGGACCAGATTCTTCATCCCCCTCCGAGAGTCATCCCCATGAGACGAATTACAGCCTTCTTTCCGGTTCTACCTGCAGGTGGAGGAACTAAACGACAGAGCCTTTTTGACCCAGATACAGTGCATAGATCAGTTTGTCCCGGTTGGACCTTCATACTTCCCTTGATCACCACCAGCAGAATCGGATGCACACACGTACCAGAGGGCAGCCCAGCTCCATTTGTTCCCTTGCGTTGCTTCAGTCTCAGATCTCAGCAGGGGAGGAGGTTTTCGCCCCCTCTTCGGGTTGCCAGTCCATCAAGAGCTTCTTTTCGTCGGCCTCTAATGTTAGGAGGGGTGTGGCTACCATTCCTGAGTAGACCATTGGTCCTCGTTTGCCCCCTCCTTCATTCCCTTCTTTGCTTCTCTCGTCTTTCTCCCCGCTTGCTCCATTGCCCCCCTTTGTGGGGTATTGGCTTCAGGTTTCCTCTCTGCTTTGTCTTTTCTCATTTTTCTGTATTTAGGAACTCGTTTTTAGTTGTCCCTGCTCGTACTTTGTACATTGTTTGGGTTGTAGTCCCATTGACCTACTTTTGTGGTCATTCATTGGACATTAATATACTTATCTTATCTCTCTAAAATGCAAGCAAGTAAAAAGATAATGAAGTGTCCCCCAAAACAACCAAGACACAAGCATAAAAAGGGAAGATAGAAGAGGAGGGTGAGGTGGCTCCATGTAGGATGCCACATCCCTCTTCTCAAATCCACATAAACCACTCACACACCAACCAAGGCCACTAATCCTAGAAATGATGGTACTACATTACAAAATGTGCACCCATGCTCCACTTGCACATTTTTAAAATTTGTTTTAGGGGTCCAAGATAAAAGTACACTAATTGCTTTTATTTTAATAATATTTTCATGACTAGGGTCCCAATATGACCCCTTAAGTCATGGGCATTGATGGGGGAGTGATTTAAGGAGTGGGGGACAAGTTATTCTTGTCCCACATGCCTTTTACATTGGGCCCAATGCCCAAATTCGAGTTTTAGCCAAGGGTGACCCACATGCACATGCAAAACAATAATCAACAAGAGAGAGAAGGAGATAAGACATATTCCCTAGAATCTCTACTCTTCCCAAAAGTCCCTTTCTTTTATAAATTACATTATTTTATCAAGTTTAATCAACATGATTTGTTAATTTTAATTAATACTAATAAAGGTGATTCATAGAGCAAAATAATAATTTTACCCACCAAATAAATCAACCAAAGGGAAAAGCAACAACATTTCCAACAATAATTTTCATGCACAACAAAACCATCATTTAAAATAATTAAATGAAAATAACAAATTACACCCATGGCCACCAAAATGAGATTCCCCCATGGAAAATCTCCTAACTAAGCAAAACAAGAACACTCATCCACACAAACACGAGTTGCCAATAGGCCATGTTGCAAACACTCAACATTTTTTTGTGGTTGGTCCTCAATCCCCTTTCAATGTACATCGACATATTGTTCCTGCATCCATAGACAAATACCTCTATGGCCTTATTATTAACAATATCGAGAAATCATATAACATAGAAACAATAATCAATATCTAAATTTACACATTTCTAACAATTATTTAAAACATTGCAACATCTTAAATCCAAGCAAATCATACATCCCATAATCATAATGTTAACTCAATCATCCCATATAATCGTGATCAACAAAATCCATAACGTCAACATATAATAAAACAAAGCAATAATCATCATCTATCAATGTCTGCTAAAACAAGGTCCGATCATAATGTCTGTGTCTAAACAATAGTACTTGAAACCAAAATATAATAGTCAGAATGTTAGAATCACTACGCAGTCCATAATAAACCATGATGAAAATAGTGCCGCAGAGAAGAGGGCATTACATAGTGCTCATCCAACCTTTTTAGAAATGTGACCATCTCAGGCAAAGAGGAGTTAGAACTAACTCCGCAATAGTAGGAGAAATAACCATCTCCGTCTCATCTGTCTCAACAGTGGTGGGAGAAATAACCATCTTCGCAGTAGTAGGAGTGAGAACCAACTCCTCATCCATTTGCTCATTTATCCCCCTCTGTTGGGAAAGATCTTTCACAACACAATGAGCAAATTGTTCATGCTCTACTGTCCTTCAAGCAAGTACCTCTGAGTGAGTGGCTTGGCATGCCATCTCACCATGCACCATCAGTGCATCTGGAATAATGGAGTCTCCATCCACAACAAACTGTTCTTTAGAATGAGGAAATCCATCCTCCTAAGGCATGTCCTTCTCCCGTGCATCTGGTATAGTGGATACTCCCTCCATAATAGGTGCATGTAGGTTGATTGTATCCAAGTCAACAAATCCGTGAGGGATGGCTTCCTCCCAAGACATGTAGCCTCTTGCACATCATGTATCTTGGAGTTGTCCTCCACACGTGATATTGGCCACCTTGCCCAATACCAAGGGCAATCATCCATCTCTGTTTCATATAAGAAACAATACACTTCTTCCCACAAAAATCCACAAAAATATTGGGATTTTCAGTTAATTGTGAATAGATAGAATATTCTTTTGTAAAGAAGGTACATATCTAACATTCCGTACCAGCAATTCATGAGCATTATTCATATGCAATGCATATATCTCCTATCCCTTCTACTGCAAGTGATTCTCCGTCGGCCTAGTACTGATTCAAAACATATATTTGCGATAAATGAAATATACCACCACGCGACATGAAAAGTGTGCGAGATGCACCAGTCGATCCAACAACTAGTACCACTATCATGCGAGCATTATGTCATAAGACAATAAAGAGCATGCCCCTCATTCGAATCCTGTTCTTCTGCAATTGCTGCCACATGTTCCTCATCACATGGCTTTTTGTTCTATTGCGAAAGATCATACGATCCTTTCGACAATCCTTCTTAAGGTGCCCAACCTTGTGACAATAATAACATGTGACCTGATCTTGAGTGGAAGACTCACCCATTAGACGTCGCCACTTTCCTTTTGGATCGTATGACAAGAGCACTCTTTGATTGGTCACAAGTAGATTCCCCTTGAATTTGTCTCCGCTCCTTCTGCAATGAGCAATGACTCATCTTACCAAACGTGAGTGTTTGACTTTCAACCATTAAATGGAGTGCCTCCACAAATGACTCATACAAAGAAGGTAAGTTGTTCAGAACGAGAGCCACCATATCATCGTCGTCCACCTTTTTGGTCTCAGAGGTCTTTCATCCAAAGTAGGTGCTCGGACAACGATCCATCTTGTATATTTACGAAAAAGAGCATATTCTTTAGGTATAAAACCCGACTCTTTTACGATGTTTGATATTTATCTCTCAGACTGGCCCACAATGTGCTTGCCATAGTGGCATTCCGCACTTTTGGTATCATATCATCCGACACGATAACTTAAGAAGCAATAATGCTTCCTTATGACGTTGTCATAATCCTTAAAAGTTTTTGTTGGTGAGCTTCACTACCCGTGATTATTTTATCACAATCACGAAATTCCACAAGTGTTAAAATCGTATGGCTCCATACATTGAAATTAGCACCCGTTAATATTTGTGTTTCCCGTGAAAGTGAAGTGTGAAATATTTGCCATTTTTTTGGATTGTTAAGGCAGGTTGAAGGGACCCGTTCCCTATTCATAAAGCAGAGTCCAGATCCTCTCGAATAACAACAGGCTTTAAAAGCCAAAGGTAAACACCGTCTACAACTAGATACCGACTAACAAAGGCATTTAGAATATCTAAAGCAGCCTACACCAAAAATTACTTCCCACCCTTCGATAGAAAATAATCCTCAATGTTGCCAATTTGACCCTTTTTGTTTTTTCTTTTTTTACTTGAACCACTTGCCATGTTCAATGAGAGATATCCAACATGAAGCTCATTAGGGATTGCCAAGCAATCATTTTATCTCGACCTTGAGTCCCGATCTGATTCCCAGCTTTCCGAGGTGTCCCCTTTTTGTTCCACCTACTACTAGGTGATTTTCCTGAATTCCCATCTCAGTGTCCTCCTCTCTGCGTCTACTTTATTCGCGGGGTTGGATTATTCGAACATCCTTAAAATTGAAGCGAGATACCAAATCCAGTTAACAGAGCCCCAACTCGCTAGAAGAAGTCGAACCATTCTTTTTGTAGATCTCTGGTTTTTATTGAAGGGACAAGAAGCTTGTAGATGACCCGTTTTTCTCGCATAGTCTACACTTTGAATGCAATATTCTCGTAGTCTAAGATCTGGATATGCTGAAAATTACCAAAATTAATATTGATCCAATCCAAGTAATCCTTTGCTCGGATCGATTTCAACGTAGATACAGCAAACGAACGAGAGACCCGAATGCGTTCAATCCAAGTCTTCTTTGATAAACTTGCCCAAGCTGTTACCAATATCCTCCAGGGCATACCATAGGTGCAAGGGGAGGTTAGGGAGCCTGGACCAAACAGGGGTTTTGGCGACCGAATATGTGTTTGGATCGAAATCTGGAAACCATGGAGTTATAAATAAACCCGCATGTCCCCAGAACCATGGACCATCTGTCAAACATCGCTGATAGTCTTCAGCTTCTCTAAAATGGACAACAAAAAATCCCTTGGAACAGAGGGATATTTCACACTTATTGGTCCAGTATCGAATACCCACTGGTATAGTGCGAGAGGAGGAAGGCTAGAACCCGTTAAACCTACCAATCACTGCATCCCGTGATAAATTTTTGAAATATTCCTCCACCTCAGGGTTCTCGATGGTTATAGAGGGAATATCCTTGGCCAAATCGACCAGGTAGGCCATATTACTTGTTTGTTTACCCGAGGATCTGCCGCTGCTGTTTTCCAGAATATCTTTGAAAGAGGTATTCTTTCGGGGATGATCCGAACCACGATGGCTCGTAGCACCGCCATGGAGATGCTCTGTTACAAGCATTGCTTTGCCCACCAAAACCCAATGGAGTCCTGACGGATTTTGAAACCCTAGGATTAGGGCCCTCCTCCTCCACCCATCCACCATTTTTGTTCTTCCCGCCTCTTGCCCGAATACCCTTCGTGGCCAGACTGTGCTCTCTTCTTCCCTTTGTCGTGGTCTGCCTGCCCTCTCGACTTCTGCCCTCAGCCGTTCCCTTCCTCTCTGCCTGCGCATTCTTTTCCTCCACCGTGGCCAATATTTGCCATTTTATTATTCCAAAGTAACAGAAATAATAAAATAATATTTTTCCTACATCAATAATATATTTACTTATTCTAGCAAATAGTATGAAATTTATTACTCACATGTAAAGCACAAGGTGAATAATATTAATCTTCCTTCGAACCCTTCGAGAGTATTTAACTCACATTTTTCCTGCCCTCGAAATCGTAACAGGTAGCAGCAACAACAAACTGGTTATGGCACTGCTTCATTCACGACTTGTCTTTTTGGTTCTTGTGACTGTATTTGCCCACAAACTGCCCTATTTTGCTCCACGACTTTGCTGGCCCATACGACTGTGCTATTGGCGAACTGGATCGACCACGACTCTGCCCAACGTTTTGCAGGAATGAAACGAATTGTGCCCTCACGTTTTCCTTGTTCTACGACCATGACGTTTGGCTTTTCGACTGGGTATATCTCGTTTTCCTGCACATGACTAGGTAGCCACATTTTTTTTCTGCCCCTCGCGACTAGACTTTGCCTCGATCCATGACTTCTGGGTCTCGAACCTCACCTTCACACCCTCGATCTGCGATTGTACCAGTCGTTCTTTGCACTAGACGTCTTTTCCCTTCCCGTGAATCTTTTGCAACATGCGACGAAATAACTTCTTCAGTTTTTGCCCTACCAGGGCTTCCCCAAACTTCCAATTCGTGCCTTTTGAAAGGCTTCTTCAATCTGCGAACGAACCACTCGATACCAATGTTAGCAGAAGGATAAGAAAAGAGAAATATGAGAAGGCAAACTGCACTGTTAAAATGTCATAGGCAAAGTTTTATTTATATGTAGGGATGATGGTTACATAGTTACAAAACAGTTATCAGTTATAACTCCTTAATAACTGCCCAGAACTGAATGGTTCATTATATATTCAACAAGAAGGAAACACCTATTGACTAGAAAATGCCTAATTGTAAAGCACAAGATTATTAAAGAATGATGCAAAAATCACTGAATAAATCTTGTCAAGCAGAAGAGCATCTAATTTCATCATTAAAACTGCTCAAGTATTTTGTATCAAAAACATTGAGGTAAAATAACTAGACAGTTTGGATACGGGTACGGTACGCCGATACGGCAAATTTTTAAAAATCTTGGGTACGGTACGCTTTTGGGTACGTTTTATATATATATATATATATATTTTTATATATACATGTATATAAATATATAAATATGTATATAAATTATAAATTTAAAGAAGCATTTGCATACTTATTGAAATTTAATTCTCATACATTGCATACTTATTGAAATTTATTATTTCTCTATCACAGTTATTTATCTTAGTGACTGTGATAAGATTCAAGGAGTTTTGATTGTTCATGGTGACCTTCCTTGATCCACTCAGCACGATAGTATTGTCTGACATATTTCCCGAAACATCATAACTAAGCAGGAAAAATATGGATCCAAGCTGGCAGGTGGGACGATTAGTCCGAGCACGGGAGAATACTCGCCGAGTTTTGGAAAGCTATCCAGTATTTTTAATTACTAATCTGTCTACAGTGATCAAAGCTCATGATTCTTTCAGAAGATTGCAAGAAGTTGCTTGGTCCAAAAAGGTGCAAAAATGGATTTTATGAAAATAAGAAAAATATTGCCATCAATGCGTAGAGCTCGAGAAAATATACACTTTTAGAGAAAACGACACTTGAAACGGAGTCACAGAATGAAAGTTATGGCACATGCAAGTTTTTGCTGCTACATCTTCCCGGACCCTTTCCAAAAATGGCAAATTTTTTTCTGTGCTTGTGATTTTTCCACCAAAAATCCAAAAAAGGAAAGAATTGCCAAAAAAGGAAAGAAACGCTGTCTTTGGCAAGTTTTTTTGGACAGGTACGGCTGGAAACGTACCCACAGGGACAGGGTACAGTCCGAATCCAAAAAAGAAAAGAATTGCCAAAAAAGGAAAGAAACGCTGTCTTTGGCAAGTTTTTTTTGGACGGGTACGGCTGGAAACGTACCCACAGGGACAGGGTACGGACCGTACCCTGTCCCTGTGGGTACGTTTCCAGCCGTACAAACTGTACCCGGACTGTACCCTATCCCTGTGGGTATGTTTCCAACCGTACCCACAGCGTACTGTACCCTGTACCAGTACCTGGTACGTTTCCAGGCTGGTACGGGACCCTCTAGGGCATTTCCAGGCTGTCTAGGGACCATGAAGTTAAAACTTTGTCATATCAACGGTCAAAAAAATGAGAACACTAATGATATTGTTTCATTAACAAACTGTGAGAATATAATGTCAGCGCCTTTAAGGAACACATAAATCTTACATGACCATATTTAAGCTTTGAATGTGATTACAGGTTTCAGTTTTACCCTCAAAATTACAATGTGTTTGATTCATCTACGCAAGAATATACCCTCTAGCCAATTTGAATATTCTAAACCAATTTTTACTGATTATGAATATAGGGCAAGGAAATTATTATTTAAGTAAATCATATCAATATGCTATATTAAAATTTTTTCAGCTTCACATGGTTGCCATCTATCAAGTATCTGTACTGATCTACTCTTCATATTGAAATAAAGGGTAAACTAACATTGGGGGTTACCAATTTCTTCGACCATATATTCTTTAACAAAATTGAAGAAATAAAAACCTTTTCTGCTTCAAGCGCCCATATCCAAATCCCACAAGTCTACTAAGGCTTCCTTGAAGAAGACTTCCGTTGCCAGAATTTAGGATCTCTGTCATTGATTGCTTGGTGAGACTAATATATGTGAACTTGCACTCCAAACATAAACTTATCCTTCGACTGATAAAGAAGGGGGTCTTAGGGGTCTTAGGTAAGGGCTTGTAAACTTAAACAAACCAAAGGATTTGCTCCATACAAGGCACCACAAACCATGATCAAATTTTAGGAGATAGTCGCACTCTTTCTAATGATTTTGCATCACGAACATGAGGATCATCCATGCAAGCGGAAATAATGCAAAAAGTGTGGATGAGAGTCGTTTCAAGTTGCTGGGTATCCTTACTAACTATGCATTGTCGTGGAAAAAGAAATACGTGCGCGCGCATGCGCACGCGCGTGTGAGTTCTATGTATGTGAAAGTGCTAAATCACACCAAAAATCATGGAAGAGGAACAAGGAATGAATTATCACATGGAAAGACAACGGGAACTGCAGATGGTTCTTCACCAAACCAGGCTTAAAAGCTCCTCCATACACATCATTCAACGATGTTGTTTTTCTTAAGTAGGTTGGATACTTTAGTGTTCATTCAATACAATGACTGCACAAGTGTTTGAAAACCTGGTTGTTGAAAGAAAACTAGATCGAGTTTTTGTTTTCAAGTTAAATATATTATATTCAATGGAGCAAATAAATTTAAAAAATCACCACCAATTTATGTTATAATTTGTCATAAGTTGTGCAGGCAATTATCAAAAGATCGTGAACAGTGGAGCAGAAGGATTTAGTATTGGATCAGTCAGACTAGCAACAAAACTAAGAACACTAAACGGAAAGCCAAATATTCTGGTGCTACCTGCCATATTCAAGATTCTACAAAAAACAGATCTGCAATCTCATAACCATTTAGAGCAAAAACAGCCAAATAAAATCCACTGAGCACAACCCTGGTGGCTATGATACCAGATGGTGGGATTTTGGGCAACCAGCATGCAATAAACTAAAAAAGAAACAAAAACAAGTAGGGATCTAACTAAATAAAAAACTTGCACATATTATTGACACAATATTTAGGATGTGAAAACCCTTTCGAGTGAAAACCTCGGCCAGAACCTTGCTTCTTATATTAACTTAAAAGCAGCCTACAAATACAACATAAAGCCATCAAGGCTCTGAATCAAGTCTTAATAGGCACAAATCTGCACTGACCCTATCGACCTATTCTTCACCAAACAATAACTTTGACAATAACCTCCTCCTTTCTAGATCTAGATCGATCCTAGGATTCTACCAACTTGTCTCTTGCAAGTTCCGACTAATTGCCACTCCTCTCATAATGAGAGCATGAACTTTTATAACCAAAGCACATCCTAAAATTAACCTTGCTTTTTCCACAAGGAAAAATCCTAAAATAAGACTTTCAATATGAGCCATTGCTTTTTCCACAAGACTCAAGTTGACCAACTAAAATTAGTTCCACCACTAAAAAGAACCTTGTTTCTTATATTAACGTAAACCAGTTTACAAATACAACATGAAGCCATTAAGGCTTTGAATCAAGACTTACATACACACTCCTCCATGATCCAGTATGCAGCCTTCCGGCACAAATCTGCACTGACCCTTAACCTATCAACCTATTCTTCACCAAACAATAACCTTGACAACAACCTCCTCCTTTCTAGATCTAGATCGATCCTAGGAGTCTACCAACTCGTCTCTTGCGAGTTCCGACTAATTGTCACTCCTCTCATAATGAGAGCATGCACTTTTATAACCAAAGCACATCCTAAAATTAACCTTGCTTTTTCCACAAGACAATCCTAAAATAAAACTTTCAATCTGAGCCATTGCTTTTCCCACAAGACTTAAGTTGACCAACTAAAATTAGTTCCACCACTAAAGTTGGTTCCACCGCTAAAAAGAGTGATGCATGGAAAGTATGCATGTCCTATTTCTTGTGAGAACCTTCCTCTTCCTCTTGTTGTATCTTGTTATCTTCCGTAGAACTACAAACTCAACTTGTATGGAAATATGAAGACCATCCACATACCTTGAGATTTCCTCATTGTCTTTAACATAACCAGCTCTAATGGCGCGTTTATAAAAATCTTCAATGAAATCCTCTGTACTCATCTCCTTCTTTTCCTCAAGTTCTGCAATTTCAAGAACGAGCTCAATTATTAATCAAAAGGAAAAAATTTCCCTTCCAACTTCGCAACCATTCTCTCCTAAAACTTAATTCAGTCTTTGTTTCTTCTTACTCCATGTATGCACGCGATCCTACAACAAACACGTGACCCTTCTACATTGTACAAACAAACTTCACTCTTTTGGGATCTTCTATTTTCTCATAATCAAAATATTTTTCCTTTTCAGTGATCCAATCAATAAATACTTCAGGACACACAATTCCCACATAACTAGGGGTGTCCAACCTCAACTTGCCTCCCATCTTGGCAATGGCCTTTGAAAATCTACCTTCTAGTTCATCAACTAGCTCATCCACTTGGACCTCAAGTGTTTCTTATTTCTTCATCTTCACTTACATCTGCAGCAACTCGTCTACATTGTGTAGTTTCCATAGCCTCCAACCAAGCTTGGATTCCTCTCAACATCTCTGCCAAGTCTGCAACTCTTGGTTCTCTTCCTGCTAGTACGGCTCTGTGTGCCGTTTCTATTCCTTACACTCTCAACAACGACAACAACACTGCCTTCTAACCAGCAGTCTCCTTGTTGGAAGATGCCTTCATTGTTTTCTACCCACACACACAATTATGGAGAACAATGTTCATCAACACATTAGCATGATAAAACCTGCTCTAGTACCAAATTATACAGTCACGGTTAGGAAGTTAAAAGAACAACCACCTTAGACTGTGCAACCTGGGAATTCACCACTCAACAATGGACGGCTCTTCCTGCAGGTACAACTATGTGTGTCATTTCTATCCCTCAAACTCTCAAAAATGACAACAACACCTTCTAACCAACACTCTCCTTGTTAGAAGATGCCTTCATTGTTTTCTCTTGCACACACATTTATGGAGAACACAGTTCTTCAACACATTCGCATGATACAACCTGATCTCATACCAAATTATACAGTCACGGTTAGGAAGCCAAACGAACAACCACCTTAGACTGTGCAACCTAGGAGTTCACCACTCATCAAATGCATACACAGTGCATGCACAATATGGAAATCGAAAGAGCATATCTTTATTGCTTTCATAGAGGAAATTACAAAACAAACACATAACACACTTCCAGATTTATTACAGACTCCAAACATACAGAATTACAAAGCGAGTCCCTCAACAGACACTGTTCAATCCTACAACACTACTTAGAACTACGCACTCTTAGCAGGTCTTTCCTCTGGATTCAGATTTGGCCCTCAATCCAACTTGGTTAACCCCTTCTCCCACCTAGTCAACCCCTTTCGAAAGGAGTCCATTACCTTATAAAGGCATTCCTCAAGAAACTATTATGGAATTCATAATGGTTCAGCTTCAATATGTTAGACACCCCATCATCCCTCTGTGACTCTTAAACTTATGTCGATTACAGTGTTTTAACAGATTAGTGCACAGCTGTCAGAGCTCGTGGTTCCTGGTTCTAGCACTTTGTATAAGGGTTGTGCAGTATGCAAGAATTGCACAGAAATCAAAAGACATTACTGCGTGTTATGGTGATATGGTGCTTAGGTTGGTTTTCAACAAGGAACTTGAATATAAGTCATTGATGACATTAATGTCGCACAGAGATGGTAAATTGAGGTGATTGCGTAGGGTTTCACAAACTCAAGAGCATACATAAAGAGATACACAATTGTGCAAGAATAATAATGGTTTGCAGGTGCTCAGATAGAAGTTTCACATGATTTTGCAAGAAATTGTAGGAATTTGCAGACACTGAAATCATCCCCTGTGACTCTTAAACTTATGTCGATTACAGTGTTTTAACAGATTAGTGCACAGCTGTCAGAGCTCGTGGTTCCTGGTTCTAGCACTTTGTATAAGTGTTGTGAAGAATTGCACAGAAATCAAAAGACATTACTGCCTGTTATGGTGCTATGGTGCTTAGGCTGGTTTTTCAACAAGGAACTTGAATATAAGTCATTGATGACATTAATGTCGTAGAGAGATGGTAAATTGAGGTGATTGCATAGGGTTTCGCAAACTCAAGAGCATACATAAAGAGATACACAATTGTGCAAGAATAATAATGGTTTGCAGGTGCTCAGATAGAAGTTTCACAAGATTTTGCAAGAAACTGTAGGAATTTGCAGACACTGAAAGCTGCACGTTACTTTACAAACTTCACCCACTTCACGGTTGGTGCACAAAGATGAAGTTGTGCAGGACTTCGCAAGCAAAGGAGATTGTGCATAACTTGCAAGTTTTCGTAGAACCTAGCAGCAAGGAGAACTCAAGTGGGGCGTCTTAGACCTTTGTCAACTTCCACGGTTGTGCAGGATTATGCAGGGGCTTCCAGACCCAAGACATTGTGCGAGGGTTGCAGAAATTTGTAGGGTTGCATGACTTAGCAGACTTTCAAAGTGTAATACTGCACCGCTATGTGTGTGAACACAAAGAGTTGGATCCTTCAACCGTTGAAGGCTGCAAACAGTGAAACACTTATTCCACCGAAAGGCATTGCCCCTGTGACAAAGAGCCTCCCCCTTGCCACCTTTAGCTTTCTGTGAAATCTGCGGTAGATGTTTAGAGGTCGTTCACATTTCATGGGCGAGCCGTTGATCTAATCACAGTTGCAGTGAACTCACAGAACTCACAATTTCAATTTTTACTGTTGTAGTGAATTCACAGTTTGAATTTATCCACAACAGTGATCTCATTGTTGCATGCTTTGAATGGGGTATTGATATTTATGCATGGGGTGGGAGATGTACTCACTTTTTTGGCATAAAGAGGCATTTCAATGTTCTTTGCATTTCATTTGTGGGAAGGGTTTTGCCGAGCATTTTTTTCTCCTCCTGGTCTGGTGCTCTGGTGGTCTGCTTATCTCATTCATTATAGCCCTAATCCTTCGGCTGAGGCGAGAGGTGTTGCATTGGGTGAAAATCCCTGAGTTGATGTGTTCATATTTTTCAAGGTACTTTTCTCTTTCACACAATTTACAGGTTATTGTGCATTTGTTTCGGGTAGAAAATATATTGACACCGATTCACTGGTATTACACAAAGCTCAAAGGTTATTACTATAAATTGTTTTTGCAATTTGTCGAAAAAATCCCTAAGGGTGTCACTGCAAATGATCCTTGTAGAAGAATAGTTTGTTTTTGGTCCGGCTTTGTCAATTCTGAAAAGGGTGTTTTTTTGTGAGAATATAAGGGTTTCCATTGTCTGCAGTTGTTTTAAGGGTTCGAGTGGACTGAATTGGTACAGAGCTATAATTATGCACAATAGCATTACTGAATTAATATGAAAAAAATCTGGGATGTTAAAGGAAAAATTGGTCATTGTTTACTTGAAAATTGGCTCATCCGTTGAGAAAAATAGACCTCGGGATAGAGAGGACTCGTGGGGATGCATTTTTTCCGACACAACACCGTCCTAGTCTCATTCCAGTCAAACAGTGTTTTGTGAAATCACCTCACCAAATCTCACAAACAAATGCCCATCAAAAGTGCTGCTTGTGCTCCCTATAACATCTCTATGCTTACCATCTGCATATTCATCCAAATACCTCCTGTAATTATTACTAGGGGTCAGTTGGTTCGTTCGGATACTAGGAACTTGCTTAGGAGTAGGCACTGGCAACATCGAATTTAGAACTTTGGCAATTCTCGGTGACATAGAGCTTTCGTATGATCATGATATGTACAGTAACCAGAAACACACTTGTATCTTTTTAAGGGTTCTGAGTGGATTGAATTAATATGAAAAAAATTTGGGCTGTTAAAGGAAAAATTGGTCATTAAGCCTTGATGTTCTTGCATATTCAAGGTCAATGTAACCAATGGTACCCATAACATAGGTAGTGGTGTGGGTTTTGGCCGAGGAAATGCACTTGGCAATGCCAAAGTCTGACAAATGTGCTTCAAAATTATCATCCAAAAGAATGTTAGAAGTCTTTACATCCCTGTGAACAATGCGTGGGTTATAGTCATGATGAAGATATGCTAATCCTTCTGCAGCACCATGAGCAATCTTTAGCTGAGTGTCCTAGTCTAGCTTAATCTTCTTTGATGATCCTATACGAAACTCTGACAACTTCATGCATGGTGGGTCGATCAGAGGGCCGTTTCTTGGTGCAAAGCAAGGCCAACTGGAAGATTTTTCTTACAATCCCAAGATCCTTGCAGGTTGCTGCAACTTCTGTATCAACAGTTTCCATGACTGTGTTGTTTTCTTTTGATAGAATTTGTGTTCACATGCCAATGTCAAAGACAACTCCATCCACATTTGATTGCTCCATGCTCTAGACAACAAACCTTAAAAATACTTAAACAATGTACAATGTAAGCTCTGAAAGAAAATTAACAAACAAAAATCTTACCAACTGAAGCAAATTTGAGTTATTGTCCACTATAAAGAACATGACCTTGTGAGTTAAATAATCAGATTTTCAGTGTAAAGAACTTAAATATCCACTATACTCCTCAGATTGGGTGCTTTGGTTTTGAGATTTCTGATTTTTGCAATGTTGCCGAAGAGCCTGAGATCCTCAGTGACATAGAGCTTCCGTATGATCATGATATGTACGAAATTGTAAGTCATAGGTGCTGAGTATGGTACATTGATATATGTTCTGAAAAGCTAGATATATGTTCATAAACTTTAGAGTTATTTTAATTTTTTGTTAATTTACTTTGTTTCTTTAAATAAATTATCCTTTTGTATTTCCTCTGGTGTGAGGTCTGGTTTTGAGATTTCTGATTTCTGCAATGTTGCCGAAGAGCCTGAGATCCTCAGTGACATAGAGATTCCGTATGATCATGATATGTATAGTAACCAGAAACACACTTTTATCTGTTTTAAGGGTTCCGAGTGGACTGAATTAATATGAAAAAAATCTGGGCCGTTAATGGAAAAACTGGTCATTAAGCCTTGATGTTCTTGCATATTCAGGGTCAATGTAACTTTAAAAATAGGGAGGTCCCAGACAATTTGTTGTAGGAGAGGTTGCTGTAAAAGAAATAGAGCCATTTACAGTATCATCTATTATTAGGGCAAGAGAATTAAATTTGCAAATCATATCTTTCAAAACTTCACAAAGAAACATGTGGAAAAGGAATCCTCACAATGTAGCAAGGCTGAAACAGTTGGCTAACTGCAATGGCACTTCCCTGATAAATTGTTATTTTTCAGTATCCTGCATATGATCCATTTCCAATATTATTTGAACATCAACACAAGCCTGCCGAAAATTTACATTTAAGGTATAGATTGTGGCAGAGTTTATAGTGGTTGAAGACAGAATCGACATCAGAGCCAAGCTTCTTATTGTAGAATTGTCTGATCTTAACTTCTAAATTACAGTAACATCTTGGATTGCAAGCTTCTTTCCAATCTTGCAGAAGCTTTTAGCATAGTTATGGTAGTTTTTATGTGCTTCAGTATAGAATTTAAAAGATAATATTAAGCTAAATGGTAATCCTTTTCTTGCAACTGAATGCTTGGTTTGAATTATGGTACAACACAGTGGCAGAGTCCGCCCCATAGAAGGACAATTGAGTTGAAATGGGCCATTAATCTCATATGTAATATCATTTTTCAATTTTCAGTTTCAACAAATTCAGCAGTGATGTATAGGACAGTGAAGAGTTGGTGAAGCTTTAATGGAATCCACATTTTACCAAAGCTTGTTTTCAGATTTCAGATTTACTCATTAAGCATTGTGTATCATATGCACCTGTTACTATTCTATTGTGCGGCATCCACAGCTGTAACTTTTTCTTGCCGTTTTTTCCCTACAGTTCTTTACATCCCCACATCACATTATAAACAAGAGATGAAAGATATTTTTAGATGACCATAGAGAATCATTTTTTTCACATATGTTTGTTGTAGGGTTGGACGGGTCGGTGGTGGAGAGTGGGCCATGTGCAGGCGGCTTTTTGTTTTGTTTTCTTTAGCCCGAAAAAAACATCAGTTTCGGATTTCCATACCTTGTACCAAAGCTTCATTTTGGCATAGGTTGGGAGTATGTTGGCAAAGGTAAACTGATATCTTTAAAACCTATTCATTGCATTTGTCAAAATAGTTTCAATGCTAAAGATGCTTGCAGAGGGTTTGTCATGACCAGATATGTAGAGGGTTTGTACTGACCAAATCTATACAGGGTTTGCAGGTATTCTAGCAGCAGATCAACCGAGTCCATGGCGAAGGGTGGAGAAGAGTAGAGCTCGGTATGATGTGGCGTGCAGAACACATTATTGGAGTGTGTACAAAGGCATGGGAATGCCATTTTATCTAGGGCATCACTGCAACCTGGTGAAGTGTTCAGTTTTTTTGGTACTAACATGTGTATGCAAATAGGAGTAGAAGAGGATATGGGTATTGAATTTTATGATGACAACAGTTGAGTTGATACGGGGTTATGGATGAAGAAACCTGCTGTGGGAGGCATGTGGGCCATGTGCAGGCTGATTTTGTTTTGTTTTCTTGAGCCTGCATAAAAAAATCAGCTTTGGATTTCCATACCTTGTACGAAAGCTTCGTTTTGGCATAGGTTGGGAATATGTTGGCAAAGGGTAGGCAAAGACAAACTGATATCTTTAAAATCTATTCATTGCATTCGACAAAATAGTTTCAACGCTTAATGTGCTTGCAGAGGTTTGTTGTGACCAGATATGTAGAGGGTTTGCAATTACCAAATCTACACAGGGTTTGCAGGTATTGTAGCATCAAAACAATCCAAGTCCACGCTTAAGGGTGAGCAGAGTAGAGCTAGGTTTGGTGTGGCGTGCAGAGCACATTATTGACAGAGTGTGTAGAGAGACATGGAAACGTCATTGTATCTAAGGCGTCACTACGACCTAGTGAAATGTTCGGTTTTTGGTACTAACATGTATATGCAAATAGAAGTAGAATGGGACATGAGTACTGATATTTATACGGACAACATTTGAGTCGACATTTGAACCAAAAAAAGGGGGAAAAAAACTTTCCGTTATTCTTTAATGGATTTCTGCATGTGGGCATGATGACATCTGGCCCAAAAAAAAAAGAAAGAAAAATTCTGTTATCCTTTGATGGACATCTGTATGTGGTTGAAAAGCTTGCAATTGAGAGGTTGTGGGTTTGAATCCCGACATGTCCTGCTATTGTTTTATGGTTGTGTTAGCTATCTATTGTATTAGGAATGCATGATGCTGCCCTCAAATTAGGAATTTCAGGAAAAAGGTCCTTGGCCCCTGGTTATTTTTTTTTAATTATTATTTTGAATATATGCTTCCAGAAAAATATTTACAACAAAGGCTTGTACAAAAGAATCAGGAGATGTACAGCGGTATATACAAGAAAGATTACACTTTTCTTAAGACAACCATAAGAGCAACCAAATCAGAATATTCTCTAGGGTCAAACTGTTTAGCTTCCCTGAGCAAAAGATGCCCTTTTGCTAGTAGTTGCATTCTGACTTCACCCTGCCAAGCCTGCCAAAATCTTCCAACTTACCAGCACCTGGTTAATTTGATTGCCTAAAACACCGGGTTCGTTTGATTGCACAAAACACCATTGATTTCTCCGTATACTCATGGTATGTATTGCAAGTGGAATCAGCAAATCCGATTCCGAAGCAATAACTCAACTAAATCCCAAAGATGGTATCTACTTCATGTATGGCTGCTACTTGTGAATTAAATTTGTGAAGGTTTTAAATTATTTTCTGCTTTATTTGGTTTCTTTCTTTCTGTTGCTTCAAGTACAGATATGGGGAAATCAATGTTAATATCAAGTAGAAGGTTGTTTCACTAGCCCCAGACATCCATAATGGGAAGGTAATGTTTTGACATGTATTTGGCTGTTTGGTTCTTCCTCTATGATGTTATGTCAGTCATTCTTCTTTTCATTGAGATGCATCACAACATGTTCATACATGTTTGACATAATTGTTAATAAAATCTTCTAAATCCTCTTTTTTGGAGTCTGTCTCTAGTTAGCAACCTTCTGTAGATGATAAGCCAAAGGAAGAAACTAACCTTAGGCCATATATGAGGCTGCCATATACACTGAAATAAGGCTTTATGGGGATGGTGACAACTTGTAAGGAGGGATTCATAACCAGAAGCAACATCATATTTTCTTGAAGAGCCTCCTCCATAATATTAAAACTCGCGATTTATCGCCCGATAAATCGTTTAGGGCAAAGAAAACGATTTATCTTTCTGAAAATCGCGATTTGTGGACTGCCGATAAATCGGCGATTTCCGACGATAAAAACCCTAAAAAATCGTTGAAACTCACTGTGAAAACCGTGGAAAATCATGCCGCGTAGGTTTAAATGCAAAAAAAAACCAAATCGAACCATTTCGTGCCTTTTTTCTCCTGCGCGAGTCGTATTTCCTTCTGCGACTAATTCGTGGCTCGTTTCGTGTCTGGTTTGGAATATTTCGTGGTGGTTTCATGGCGGTTTGCAACCAGGTTTCGTGGCAGTTTGCAACCAGTTTGTATACAGTATACACTAATACGTATATACTATAAAATGTATACCTTATAATAGTAATTCGTATAGACTATAAAATGTATACCTTATAATAGTAATTCGTATATACTATAAAATGTATACACTAATTCGTATAATCTATAAAATGTATAGAATCTGGATTAATTCGTTTTGTATACCTTATAATAGTAATAAATTTATACATTTTGATTTAACAATGATATATAAACGTTAAAATTTTATTAACGATTATAAACGTTAAAATTTTATTAACGATTATAAACTTAAAATTTTATTAACGATTATAAATTTAAAATTTTATTAACGATTATAAACGTTAAAATTTTATTAACGATTATAAACGCTAAAATTTTATTAACGATTATAAAATTTTATTAACAATGTTTTTACATTTAATTTAAGTTTATTTTATGAATTTAAATGTTTTTAAAAGTAGCGATAAAGTTGTTGATTAATGCCGATAAATTGACAATAAATTGTCGATTCCCGATTTCTGAGTCAAAATTTGGCTTGCCGATTAATCGCCGATAACGATTTTTTGAACTATGCCCCCATCCAAATTCATCTTATTCATCTGATAATAGAAGAGGTCTCTTTGCCAAAATTTTAGTTATGAAGTCTTTCTTCTCCTGCTCTATCCTTACTGGCCATTCCATAAGAGGTCTCCAAAAAATTTCCTGACCCCAAGGTTGAGTAATAGTTTGTATATACTGGTTTATCTTGATCCATCCCTTCTCATGCATTTGATCCTTAATAGGTTTAAGGTGAGGAAAGCTAGTAAGAATAGGTGAATGGCCTTCCCAAGAATCAGTCCAAAAATTTGTTGACTTACCAGTATGACCTATCCAAAACAGGTGATTCTTAATCAATTTTTCTCCACTCTTAATAAACTTTAAAGCAGGAGAACCATTATTGGGGAGAGTTGACCTGATAATTGTCTTTGGTCTACTACTTTCCACGTACTTGCCTCTGAAATGAACAACCCACAAATCATTAGGATGACTTAGAAAGCCTCCAATATAATTTGGATGCCAACGCTATACTCTGTTGTATTGATGATCGGAATCCCAACCCTCCTTGTTGTTTTGGTTTGCATAGAGAAGACCATTTCACCAAAGCCCATTTTTTCTTTTCCTGAGCTCCACTCCAAAGAAATTTTTGACATATAGAATCTATCTTTTTCAATATAGTAACAGGAATATTCAAAACAGAGGCCACATAAATCGGCATTGCTTGAAGAACCGCCTTAATAAGAGTCATCCTTCCCCCAGAAGATAGCCATTTGTTTGTCCATTTTTGAATTTTCTGTTCAAACCTATCAATTAACCATTTCCAATCTTTGGGTTTATTTGGAGCTAAAGGAATACCCAAGTATTTCACAGGAAGAACTCCTTTTTGGAATTGAAGAATATGTAAAATCTGTTCTTCTTGTCTTAGAGAGCAATAGAAGAAGTAAATATTGGATTTTCCTTTATTTATACTTTGACCAGAAGTGGAAGAAAAGTATTGAAGAGATTTTTGAATATGCTTGGCTTCAAGAAGTGGCACTACTCATCATGGAGGAATCATCAACAAACTGAAGAATAGCCAAAGACTGGAGGTTTTTTGCCAATTTTACCCTAGTAATGTTCTTTATTTGACACTCCTTTCGACACATTCTACCCAAACATTCAACAAGTATGATAAATAGAAATGGTGATAAGGGATCACCTTGTCTTATACCCCTTGATGCCCCAAAAACTCGATGGCGAACCATTAATAATAATAGCAAAGGAGACGGAGGAAACACAAGCATTGACCCAATCTATCCAACCGGAAAAACCAAAGCTGTTCCCGAGAACTTTCCGAAGGAAAGTCCAATCCACCCGATCATAAGCTTTAGATAAATCCAACTTTGATAAACATCACATGTTTTTTTCAGAATTTCCATTGAATGTAACACTTCCTAGGCAAGCAAAATTTCATCATGAATATGTCTCCTGGCACAAAACCACCTTGTTCAGGTGATATAATTTTATGCAACAAAGGTTTCAATCTCTCTGCTATAATTTTTGTTATTATCTTATAGACCACATTACATAGAGCTATAGGGCGGAATCCAGATATATCTTCAACCTCTCTAGCTTTCGGGATGAGAGCTATAAAGGTTTTATTCAACTCTTTCAAAATAGTTTTAGCTGTTCTCGCCTCTTCCACCACCTATAACAAATCAGATTTTATAATTTCCCAAAAAGTTTGAAAGAATTCAATCGGAAATCCATCAGGCCCCAAAGTTTTCCTTTCTTCATACTAAAAACAATCTTCCGCAGCTCCTCTTCAGTGACAGGTTGGGTAAGCTTCTCATTATCATCTTGGATTAATTTGTTTGGGAAGCAAATCAAGAAACTTCTGCTGAGCTGTCAAATCCAGAGATTGAGCCGTAAATAAATCATGGAAGTATTGACTGCAATCTGTTTCATACCTTTCATTGAAGATTCCTTAGACCCATCTTCTTTTGACAAAGAATGAATATAATTATGAGCTCTTCTAGATAACAAAGTCTTATGAAAGAAAGAAGTATTTTTGTCACCCTCCTTAAGCCATTGAATTCTAGACTTTTGTCTACACATAATTTCTTCACGAATTTCCCATTCATTAAGTTCTTCCTTAAACTTGCATTCCTGTCTAAAGAGATCCAGAGAAACACCAGTCATATGGTGTACCTCATTGATCTTTCCCAGTTCTCTGATGATTCTCTCTTTTTCTTTTGCAATATCTCCAAAGCCTGTCCAGTTCCATCTCTTGAGTTGGACTTGTAGATATTTCAGCTTTTAGCAAATTTAAACATATTAGTACCATGCCTAGGACTTCCTTCCATCCACCATTGCTTAACAAGATCATGAATAACAACATGACGAAGCCACATTAGCTGGAATTTGAAAGGAGTTTTAACATGAAGAGTTTTCCCTATTTGCAAACATACTGGCCAATGGTCAGAGCCACTATTATCAAGAATCCAAGCTTTGGGAGCAGCTCCATTTATCCACCATTCTTCTGAAATTAGAAAACGATCAAGCCTTTCAAGAATACAATGGTGTCCTTGTCTTCTGTTAGACCATGTCATTATCCCATTTTCAGTAGGCACATCAACTAAATTATGACACTTTGAATGAGGCTCGATTCAACTCATTAGAACTAGCATCCAAAAGATTTTTTCCCCCTTGTTTTTCTGAAAGATTAAGAATAGTATTAAAATCTCCTCCCAAAATGATCGGTAAATGGGGAAAAGACCAAAAATATAGTCCATACCTTTCCTCTGTTGTCGCTTATCTTCTACGGAAGTAGGAGCATAGACATTACAAACCAGGGACTGCTGATTATCCTCTTTATTGAGAACATGTAAGCAAATCATACCTTTCAAAGCAAATGAGTTCGGAAGAGAAATAACCCGTGGATCCCATATCAAAACAAGACCTCTAAAAGCCCCAAAAGAATCAATAGAAATGTGTTGGGACCTGGGCCACATGTTTTCACCATAGAGGACATGAGGTGTATTAAAGTTTTAGTTTCTTGAATACAAACCATTGATGGTTGATGTTTAAAAATCAATCTTTTTATCTCTTGAAACTTTGAGGAGAGCCTTTCAACCGTCTGACATTCCATGTTATTATCTTCATTGAGAATACTTCGCATGTAATGAGCCAGGTCCCTAATTGTGCCTGAGTCACTCAGTTTTTGTCCTTCCTGTTGAATCTTGAGGTGGTTGGATTTCCTTCCCACTTTTATATTAGCATCCACTTTAAAAGTCTTTTGTTGATCTGTTCCATCTCCAAAGAATGGTCAACTTGAATTGATTTATTATTCTCTTTGATTATTAAAACCTTTTCCGAATTATCCTTTCCTATCGGATCTTGATTATATTCCTGAAACTTCTCTTGAAATTTAGTCTTTCTGTGATATCTTTTTAATCCAGATTGAGCATTACCATTGGTGGGGTTGGCCTGAAATATTACTATTTGATTTTGCGTATCCACCGGCCGCGATGCATTCGTTCTATTCTTTGGTTTATCCTACAGAGTTTCAGGAACCTATGAATCCATCAAATCTTCCCCTTTTTCTTTTTATTTTCCATTTGAAGGGTTTCATATCTCGTTTGAATTGCTTATTCTAGCGTGGTCCTTTTCCGACACTTTTGAGACTTGCTTCTTCTTCGAATAACAAAGCCATCTTTATTTTTTTGTCCTTCTTTTGATTTCAGCCGTTTAACATTGCAATCTTTCACCAAATGTCCATATTCGTGGCAAAGAAGACACCAAAGTCCATGTTCTCATAATCCACCATTTGTTCCCATTTATCATTTTCAATTTCCAACAAATTTTGGGTGGTAAAGGATTATTTAAATCCATGAGAACACAAATCCGTGCATAAATCATTTGTTCCAGTTGGATTGTAGTATCGGCTATCATCATGAATTTACCTAATGTATTACCTCTACACCATAAGAACAATTTGATTCCAATATTCCGCGAAGAGACCATATAATTGAACCCACATAGAGCCACCGAAGGAAGTTCTTCCTCCGGTTTGAACATAGGGTGCCATGGTTTCATAAATAACCCGACACGACCCATAAATCGGGGTCCTCGAAAAACAAATTCCCTATCTTCAGCCAAAGTAAAAACCACAAGAAAATAACCATTAGGGCACATTGAGAAAGTGATATCACCTTTAATTTGCCATGTTTTCTTCGCCCAGTCTTTGAGAGTTGACAATGTTGGGCGAAATCGGAGAAATATAATTATCAATCCATGTTTCTCTAATTCGTGAATATTATCCTGCACACATCCTCCTTTTTAAGTTTGAATGATTGGAACACCTTGAATCGCCTTTAGACAACCCTTATCATTTTTCCTTTGGTCAAATTTGGGCATGCTAAGTGGCATTTTTGAAAGCTCTGTGTGGTCGTGTTTGAGGAGGAAGGGCATCCTTGAAAGATTGTTTGCCACCGGATGAAGAGGAGGGAATCTTCTTCGTAGCTTCCATAGGGCAACGATTAACTGAAAAAGAAACTATGCAAAATAGGGTCGAAAGAAACAGATCGCTGAAGAATAATGGCCCTTTTCCGACCCCTAAGGGTCGAGATAGGGATATCTACCAGTCTCGACTGCAACCACCATAAAAAATGACACTAAAACTGATTCAAATGGTAGGGAGAAGTATATTTACCAGTCGTGTTAAGGGAAACGACCATGGATTTGAAAACGTCCGGTTGCACGTAATCACTATCATTCATTCAAAACATAATCTAGTTGTGACAAAAATGAAATGGGCGATGAACGGTGAATTTTTTTATGAAGATTAGTTGGTTGCTATATTCTCTCTGTAGTTGTACCCATTTTATGATTTCTCTTGCCTTATTCTTCTTGTTGGTTACGTCGGTCATTCTTCTTTTCATTGAGATGCATCACAACATGTTCACATACATGTTTGATATAGTTTTTCTCGGTTCTACTCAATTGTGACAAAAATGAAATGAGCCAAGAACCCATGATTTTTTTTATCAAGATTAGTTGGTTACTAGATTCTCTTTGTAGCTGTACCCAATTTAGTGATTTCTCTTGCCTTATTCTTCTGGTTAATTGTTCAACACTCGGTGTTATTTACGATAAAATATATATTTTTGGGTTCAATGATTGCCCGAGATTTATTCTGGCTATACCCATATTGTGATTGCTCTTACCTTGTTGATTGATCAAAAGTCTTAACACTTAATGACATTGGATGCACAACTGTTTTTTGAGTAAATGAGAACCTATGATTTATTCTTAAGGACCATTTTGATATTTAGTAGTGCACTGGAATGTTTCCATTTTAAAATGATAAATAGAGTAGTATACACAGATTCACATGTAATATGAAGTGTCGGTTGACTATTTTTCTTGTAGGCTAAAGAGGGTAAATGCCCATTAGGATTCACTTCCAACATTTATGATTAAGGCTTATGCAAAGTTTATCAAAGCTTTGGGGACACACATGCTCATCATTAAACATCATGCAATTAATCAATTGTTTGCTCGTCGAACCTATTTGGTTCAAATTTACTCATATATTAAAGAGGGAAGAAACTACATGTTCTCATAGAACAAAGACATAAAGTTATCAACAAATAACCAAAAAGTATTATGTAATTATCCAATGTTTTGCAATTGTATACTCTATTCCACGATGTGACATGGCTGCAATCTGAACCTACAATAGAGTATTCCATGATGTGACATGATTGATGTCCCATGTGATCACCGATCCAAAACTTTATGGATATTAAACTAGCAATCACATGTGAAATGTGTGAGAGTTTTGCAAAGTTGATACGACGAATAAGTTAAACTTGAGGGAGTGTAACATCAAAGGAATATGGGTGATGAAGAAGGGGTTTGAGAGAGAAGTAAAGGGGTGGGAAACAATTTGAAACGCTTCTTTCTTAAGGCTAGAACATATGAACCATGTACCATGTTTATCAATCGTTTGAAAGAGACATTGCGGTGTGTAGGTTGTTGAGGCAACGTAGTTTGGAAATATCTCAGAAAGCAAAGCATCATTGATGAATACTTCCATGAGAAACTTGCATATGTTTGAATCCCAAAATCTACATATGTTAGATATAGAGATTTTGCGTTTAGGGTACCTTGTGTTGTCAAGTTAATGCACATTTGTGATCATAGTTTCTCTTTAATGATTGAGGTAGTGATTAAGGTTTCCCCTCATCAACATTCTCGATAATGTTGTCCATCAATGATCACTAGCACAAATCCTCGGCCTTCCATTTTCCCTACGCGTGTCCTCGACCATCTATAGAGAGGGGGGGGGGGCGGTCGAGTCCTTTCCCGTTGGCCTATATCTATAAGGGTCCCTAAAGGCCCTACGTACCTCTCCCTCCTTCGTCGCATAAATGCCCGCCCTTATGCCTCCTTATGCCTAAAGGCTCGACCTCTCGCCATAGATTTTCTTTCTATAGGGTGCTCTCGCCTATATATCTAGGGGCCCGGGCCTCGACCCGGGTCGAGCCATCCATCCATTATATACGTGATACGACTGATGACTGATATCACGTATTGTATCAATCACGTATAGATAGATCTCTATTTCTATATATCTATCTAACGGATGTATGGCCCTATTCATATATGGCTCGACCATCGGGAGAGGGCCGGGGGCCAGGCCCCTCTCCCGACGCCTCTACTCACCAGATAGAGAGAGGGGCCCCTAGATCTATAGGCCATCGGGAGAGCACCCTATAGAAATAAAATCTATGGCGATAGCCTCGACCGCCCACTCTGGAGGGGGGCTCTCCCCTATATATATATCTTATCTATCTCCGGTCGAGTGCCGACGCCCATAGATAGAATAGAGAATAGGGCTCTTCCCCCTCGATTCCCCCTCCCTCTCCCCTAGCTATATGGTATGGCGACGGCATATAGAGCTTGCTTTAACTGGCGCCATATCCATATAGTTAGATAGGGCCCCACCCCATATATAGAACTTCTAATAGTCATTCCATGTTATTGAGAAGTGAGATAATAGGTGGCTCGTCCAAGTTATTTCAAAGGGTGAATAGAAAATCGTAGAAAATCACTACTTGAAATAACTCGAACTAGAGAGCAATTCTCTCTATTAATTCTATTAATATTTCATAAAGAGAAGAGGAAAATTAGGCCTATTAGATAGCTCTGGAAGGTAAAAAAAATTTACGATTCATAGGAAGATTGAGAGAAAATAGCTTCTACCTTATAATGGTATAGAAATAGAACTAGATCGGGGTAAAGACCAATACCTATGATTGGTAGAAAGAGACAGATCATAATAAAAATTTCGCGTGATCCTGAATCCTTAAAATAAGGATTCGGGACATTCAAAACCTTATATCCGTAAAATATTCTACGTAACATAGATAATAAATAGATAGGAGTTAATATGATTCCAATTGCTGCTATTACAGTAATAAGGATTCGAAAGGTTGAAGAATATTTATTACTAGTAATTACTATATATAGTATAGGCGGGCCCCTATCTATGGCACCCCGACGAAGGGCTCGGGTTTCTCGAATTGGCTCGGGAGAGGATTATGTACGTAGGGGAACGAACGCCCGCATGGATGAGATGGGCAGATAGATGGGGCCATCTATCTATCTATATAGAGGGTTGCGGGGCGCCAGGAGGACGAGGAGCGCCCCTATCTATACTCTATGTGGGGTAGGGGGCACCCTAGAGATATGGCCCTATATATCTATATCTCCTCCTCTAGAGAACTGGGGGTGAGGGTGGCACTCGATCTCCTCCCAGATAGAACTATAGGCCTCCTCCTCGTCAACTAGGGATTGGATATAGAGGTTAGGCCATATATCTAGAGGGGGAGGGAGCGTAGCGCTATATAGATATACAGGCTCACCTCATAGTAGTCAGTCAGTCCGAGTGCCCCATATAGAAATAGAGATAGAGATAGATGGGGCCATATGGATATATGGGGCGACCGGCTATAGTCTATAGTGGGGAAAGGGGGCTACTACTACTAGAGGGGAAGGGAAGGGGATCCGTCCATAGAGAATCTAGATAGGCCTCGACCCCAACCCTATCAATTCTAGTACTAGTACTCCACGGTAGGCTCGGCTCGCCTTTCTAGAATAGGGTTCCCCGTTAGTCCCCAACCCGGAATTCTGATATTCTAGGCCGACTACCGACTATATAGAGAGAGCCTAGTCTCCCTCGCCCCCCCCTCTGTTTAGATAGGGATAGTTCAGGGTCGCCATATAGAACTGGTTCCATTTATGCGCTCGACCGGGCCATACCATAAACGAACAGTGATGCCCGGAGACTCCCATAGATCTAGAGGGGTGCGCCCTATCCCTATCTATAGTTGGCGGAGGCGGATGCCCCCGGAAGGGGAAGGCCGGGTGAACCCGATGGCTCGGTGGGCCCTGATCATCTGGAGTAGAGAGTCCCGTGGATCGGGGTGGCGGCTACGGCTATGACTCATTCCCCTCAATATCCCACCGAGTCACCACCAGAGATCCCACCCGGGTCTATGATATGAAGCTATGACCCCCTATCGGCCCCATATCTATATAAGGGTGCCTCCGTCTCACTGTATATAGTATAGGGGGGAACGAGTTTGATCGGTTCAATGTATCGGGGAGCGGCCCCTCTAGAACTATCTTCTCCTTGAGTAAAAGCATAATCCAGTCCATTCGCTCTTGCCACTAGAATTGGGATTCCAATTTCCCACTCTAATTTTGGTGCCATACCTTCCAAATCCATTTTGATTATTTCTGTAGTACAAGTACCTATCCATATGATGACGCTGGGGTCTCTGTCCTTTTTTATTCGAATACAAAGCCTTTTTAATCCCTCATAATCATTCAATTGAGCCGAGATATCTCCTTCTTCCAATTCTGCCATTGCATAGCGGGGTTCTGCAAAAATCATAACCCCAAGTGCATTTTGCAGAAAATAACCACATGTCTTTGTACCCACAACTAAAAAGAAACTGTCCTCAATCTTTTGATATAGCCAAGACACACAGCTAATTGGACAAAAAGTATGATAATTACCTGTCTCACATTCGACAGTAAGAGTTTCATAAACTTTCACTGACATAAATATTAATAACTATGTTGATTAAATTGTCGTAAATCCAAGTAAATTTTCCTTATTATTTTTATGTCTCCCCTCATCAATAGGATTCAGATAAAGGTCAGAGAGTAAACTGAATAATTCCCGATCTGGAATCTCCTTTGGTACAATACCTTCTGGTTGGGACAATATTTGATCCGCTATGTTTAAATAATATTCACACACATAGTTAAGAGATGGTTCGGATCCAACCATTTCAAATAAGGTTTTTCCCTTGACTCTTGAAACTCGAATATCTTCAATAAGAGGTAACACTTCTATTACAGGCATTGGGCAGGCTTCTACATATTTATTGATAAGATCTCTTTTAGATTTAGAGGTACGATTTCCAACCAAGCACATTAATAGAGCCATTGCGACTCCCATTTGGAAAGACTTATTAGTGTAATTAATGTTTGAGGCATTGACAAGGAGGAAAATTCTTTTTTGCATGTTGTTGGGTCCTCCTTTGATCCTCTAGCTCATCCAAGTTTAGAAGTAAGGAACATTTCAATTTGAAGATTATAATTCAATTCATCAGTTGTCAAAATTTTCTTGCATTAGTGTTGTTTGGAAAAATGGGTGTTAGCATAATAACTTCTTAACATTACAAATTCAACAATAAATATCGCACAATATTTTTGTGGATAATTCATAGTTATCCTATCTTTTTGTGTATATAGAAGTGATGGTGTCTGCTTTTACAATCTACATTTTGTCAATGCAATGGAGGATTTGTGATTTGTGGGTTTGTTTCTATTATTTTGCGGTGAGCAACATGGTGCGGAACAACTCTAACTTATCCTCATCGTCCAACTTATCCTCTTTGTTTAGAGACGACATAACATGAACAAAATCAACCAGGTTTGTCATTAACTTGCACTTTAGTTCCAACAGAAAGTTTTTTTTTTTTGAGAAACTATTGAAAAAATGGGCTTTGCTATTTTTTATTTTTATTTTATGGTGTCAAGGTTCTTGATTGGACGACATTTAATTTTTAGATAAGACGAAGACATGAATGTAAAGTTGGAAAGAAAATTGTGGGAATTAAATACCTGCATGTCCGACACTTGGTCTATGGCTTAGATTGTTCCTACCCAAATAATATTTGCTATATGCGCTCCACTTTATTGTCTCAATCTTGCTTGCATTATTGATACGAGTGCAAATAGTGCTTAAAGGGTCCAAAATAAAAAATATGGAAAATCCAATAGATTAGAGGTTCAAAACCCAATTGTAATGCTTGCTTCCTAGGTAGCACTTTATAGACCCCACTTTTTGTTTTAAGATCAAGTTATTGGAGGAAAACATTGTTTTATCCCATATATGTATGTATTAAATGAAGTGATACTATTTTTTTAAAAATATGATTGGTTTTTAGTTTGTAAACATTTATGGCCAATTAGGATTGTTTTGTGCGAAGACAAGCTACATATTAGTCAATTTTGATCTAGGTGGCATATAGTTAGCTCGAATAAACCTACACAAAGGTAGACATGATATGAGAGACAAATGTCGATTTTAGAGTCATCCTCAAATGCAACCATAAGAATATATTCGTCATTACATAATATTAGTAGGTAGGTATGGCTCCCACATAAAACCTTACCTTTGCAGCTCAAATAATGGAGAACTTAGTTGGGGACTTGGGTTTTATTAAGAAATGTATGTCTTTTGGACCACGGTGTGTAGCTTGCAAATGTGCAACCGTTAACTCGAGTTAAGGTGTGAGTGAAATTTTCTCCTCCTAATGTACACTAACAAGGTGAAAATCGCTAACTTTGTAGTCAAAGGGTGTGAATCCTAATTTAGTATTAAACGAAAAGCAACATAAAGCATGTGGATGTCCCATATTATGTTGACGTCAACAACCATCCACACTCAATCATGGCAACTTGTCTGTCTAATTGGTGTCATAAACAACCACCCTCAATCCAACTTAGTAGACACCTTTGGCGTAAAAACATGAAAGGAAGTTTTTGTCGGAGATATTTGTTAGTACATACGAATATCATATACAAGTGTGGAAAATGATATATATATATATATATATATATACGAGTTGTTTTAAAATAGATTCTTTGAGTGATTTTAGGGATTGTGTAGATAGTGATAAGCCTTGACTCCACCTTGATAAGAGATCAAGAGCTATGTGTTTCACATTTTTGAATAATCAATCAACATGATTGTGGGTTTATATTATACAATATGAATCAAAACTTTCAACCGTTGTCAAAGAGAGTTTTAAGAGCTATATGGGGCATGGAGTCTTGAAGGGGCATCCCAAAATCTTATTTTGCTTGAGGTGATGTAAGAAAATGGTTTTGTAAAGACTTCTATATAGAAATATTGCTGATATATCCTATATAATTACATTTCTTGAAGGTAACATGTTATTATGAAAACACCAAGTAATGCTTCACGTTCTTCTTGTTACGTACTGCAACCACAACATGGTCAACACAACCTGCTTTGGCATGTCATCTACTTACAATCTAGCACAATTCATGATTTCATAGTTTCCATTTACATGATTACAAAACTTAGCATGTGACAAAAGAGATTTGGAGATACATATCGAATTTCATTTCATTTAAAATTAGAGAGAGAGAGAGAGAACAATCAAATTTCTCAATTTACAAGCAACAAAAGGAAGTTCCTTACAATCATATATTAGTATCTACAAGTTTTCTCGTTAGTTATTTGTCTTGATGAGGGTCCCACACAGCTTGTTGTTGGCGAAAATTTTTAGGTGGAAAAAATTTGTGGGTTTCTTGCCAATGCTCTGAGTCGAAATCCCTATATTTAGATGGTGCGGCTTAGTATTTGCATGTGCTTGAAAAAGTGAATTTTTTTGTGGTGGCCTTATGGTCGAGATCCAACAGGGCACTCCACTGCGAAAAAGCTAGCAATCTCTTGCTAGAGAGGACTTTGTCAAGAGAGAAGGAAACAAAGTGAGAATATAAGGTAGGGGAACTAATGCTGCAAGTAGAAAATCAGATTTTTGAATACACCAGTTAGAAATTTCATCACATGCATTGAATTTAAGAAGAAACAACCCTGCAAATGGCAACAAGACCAATTAGGATTTATGAGCACAAAGAATCAGTAAATCCCTTAGTCAAAAAGGCTATAATACCCTTCTTGTATTGATGCTTGAGCAGAAATTGTACATAACAAGAATAAAGGAATGCAAGAGTGGAAAATACAAGAATTTGCTATCTCTTTATCTCTTCACAAGGATCTCTCTCTTGTGAATTCACAAAAATCAGTTAAGAAGTATATAAATTCAGAAGTTCAAAAGTTCAGAAGCTCAAATGAGGAGCTCATTACAATTTATAGAAGAGGAGCAACTCTTCATCTTCCCAGTGACCTTTCATATGTCCTATTTTTGAATTTAGACTATTCATATTCCTATCAAATATTAAGTCCCTTTTATAAAAACAAGGCAACTTAATTTTTACATCATGATTCTAAAGTCACTTTTAATCAGAAGGTTGAAGAGATAGAAAGTTGGGGGGAAGAAAAGATACAGAGAGAGAAGGAAGAAGAAGAAGATGAAAGAATCATGCAAAGAATGATCCACTCCAGTAGACTTGATCTCACTTCCTACCAATCTCATCTGTCCCGCGCCGATGAGAAGATCTCCATTTCTTTGAATGTCTGGCTAAAATGAGCAATCTGCATGTTCCACTTTGTCTGCGTGGGAAATACGCACACAGTCTAGAGTCTCTACCCACCCATCAGAAGCACCATTGATATCTTTACATTTTTCAAACCATGATGAGTGTTTTTTTGCAACGAGTGCAATGGCGGCATGAATCTCGGATAGGAACTCCAAGGTATCCTTATTGAAGGATAATGGATTGTCCACTTCCTTTTTAACATGCTCTTTAAATGGCCCAATCAACTCATCGGTTGCCGTGTTTTCTTCCATTGTAGGCACTCTGAGTTTTTGGATTTGGAAATTGATATTGTCCCACAACTTGTATGCCCGTTCCTCCTTTTCATCTAATTATTTGAGGGCTCAATTGACGGTTTCATACATGATTTCTAAGGCCCTTGCCCATACACGTGACAAGTCTTCAGAAGAGGTGTCAAACACTTTCTTACTAATCAACTCTCGAAAGTGAGTGTTGCTTATTTCATTCACCAATGGAAACAGAGGGCCCTAGCGATCCTTTTCTTTCTGCAAATTTTCTCGATTTCCCGCACTGTTTTGCGATTGCACACATATAGGAGAAGAGTTTGAATACCTCTTGGAGCACTGAATTTCCCTTTTTGACAATTGAGCCGATCCATTTGTCATTAGTTTGTTCTTGCCTTTGTGAGCTCCTTCGTCCTTTTGATAGATTATGGATTGAAGCTATTGATGGGTGCAACTTCCTCAATAGGAATTTCTAAGGCACTCATATCTACCAGGGGTTGTACACAGGACGAAAGAGTTTGTACATGCTCCTCCAACTCATCGATCTTTTCTTGTATTCTTTGTTCCTTGTCACTAAACGAGCGGAAGACTACTGATACATATGCAAATCCGCTTCATGATTAGTGGCCCTAGTTGGATTGTGCTCATTTCATAATCAGCTGGTGTCATTTCGTCCACTGGCTTGATCACCTTAGTTTAGGCTACCTCGATGTACTAGTTACTTGTTTCTCCACTGTAAAATCATGAGGTTGTGTGTGCGAGCTTTATTTTTCTTCCCTTTACCAATGATGCAATCATCAATAAATCAGGGACCAAGACTTGTTGAACAATGCGTGAATCAGGCGTCTCTTACATACATGGGAACATTTCATCGGACTCAAGCTCTACGATAGGCATATCAACCGTTTCTTTCCGGGTGGAGGAGGCATATCTTGGAAGGGAGAGGTAGTAGTATGGACAAGAGGTGAGGCCTCCTGTGGCAGTTCAAAGACTGGGTCTTGAACTGTGTGCTCTTCTTCTACTTGTGTTTCTGCCACTGGGTCTTCCTCTTGCATTTCTGCTTGTTTGGGTCTTCCTCTCGTGTCTCTGCCACCGAGTCTTCATCCTGTCCTAGCTCTCTTAGGGGACTTTTCATGAGAAGTTTCCAATTTTTCAGATTTTTCTTTGAACTTTCTTCGAGTGTCTCTAACTTGAAGTAATTTCCACCACTTTTGATGATGACTACTATGAAGCTTGTTTTTGACTTGTGGGGGTACCTCGTGATTGAATGGCAATGGCTCTCTTCCTTTGGAACCAATCCCTCATTCTTTTGACCACTTTCTCATCCGTTCCTTGATATCTCGACTTGCGAACGTGCTAATTGACTTGAGGCAATGGGGAAGCCTTGATTGCCGCATATTCAGGATCATACATTTTTGTTCCATCATCTTGCAAAATATCCTCATACTAAAGAAAATGGAAACTCCTCATCTCATCAACTATCATCCTCATGTGATCCTTCTCCCGTACTTCAAATTTTTCGACACAATTGGCCCAATAGTATTCAATTTGCGAAACATGGCACAAATATAGGATATGAAAGATATCCGGATCGAGATCGTATGTCAAAATTGGCTTTGGCGATGTAGGGATACAAAGTTAAGTGTGTGAAGGCAACTTCCAGATGGGATGCATCATTTTCATTCTTACATGTGAACACCACGAGAGAGATGGGAAATGAGATCAACTTATTTTTTCTACTTCTGAGTTTTTGTTCACCTGCGTGAACTACCTACAGAGCTCAAATAACACAATTTGATCACTAAGGTACTTGGGAAACCTTAGTGGGGCTTGGTTGAAGGGTAACTCGCAAGTAGGAGAAATTCAAGAATTGTATGAAATAGGAACCATATTTTTGATTAAGGATGCCACTTGTGGCGACATCCTTGCCTCCAAATCACCCTCCAAAGTTCGGACCACATACATCGTGAATGCATCATTCACGCAGGTGAAGTGTCTGTGAATTTATTCCATTACCAATTGGGGAGTTTCTCAAATGCTGGGACTTTGGCAACAATGTTCTAGGTGAGAGCCAATCCCTTGAATGACCTTGAGTCAAGCGAGCAAATAGACCAAATAAGAAGTCATGTAGAACTTCTTTGTCATGGGAACTTGGAGTAGTTGTAGATGTAAGTTATCACTGATTATCTTCCCCAATCCATTGCTTTCCTTCAGTCACTATCAAGATGAAAAGGGCCATCCAATCCTAAAAGTCCCTCATATTTGTTTCTCTTACCACCCTGTAAGAGAAGATTGATTGCATTTGAATAGCCTTCATGAAACTCACATCTTGAAAGTGTTTTTGGCATCCTTGAGGGCTTTCTTCTTGTCTTCATCCATGATCCTAATGCAATCCCTTATACGTATGCATCCATTTTTTCCCACTCATGCACATCCTTCTCCTTCATGATGACAACCATGTTGGGTGATATCGGAATTTGCAAGGCAAGTGAGATGGTTATGGGAGCTATGATTTGTCATTGTCGTACCATTGTCATTCTCGAATTGTTCGTGTGTTAGGCTCATAGTGATGTGAGTAGGCTAAGACCAACTTAGTGCATTGTACGGACATAGGATCTCGAACAATCGCTTGAGAACACTTTGTCGTCGATATTCCCTTTTTCCTTTGCCATTATGCGAACTTTTAGATAATTTAAATTCATATAGGAAACATCACCATCCTCTATCTCATACTCGAAGGCGAAAGGTTGTGCGGTTTCATTCATGAAAACTTGAACTTCATGATTACTCAACACTTACTATGTTGGGAAGGGCAATGTACTATTTTTAGCAAGTTTCGTAAAATACTTCTCTGAAATCCAACTGCAGCTTGCCAACTTGAATGTCCATTTGTCGATGCGCTCCTTTTGTGAAATCCACTATTTGGAACAACTTGCTATTATTAGTAAGTGCCTATGCAACAATTTGCTATTTTTAGCAGTCTTTAAAAGTTAGTTTTTTCGACCCTCAATCAAGCTATGGTAGCTTGAATTCCTTCTTCACACTGTGTTCCTCTCACTTTCTGGACCAACTCGCTATTTATAGTAGGTGCTCATGGGACCACTTACTATTTTTAGTAAGTGTCAATTTTGGGCCGGGATGTTCTTTACCGGTGATTTTCACCGTGATGCTTCCACTTTGCGTTTACTACCTTCTTCATTACTTCTTCGATGATGACTAACCCAAAATAACAGTCTCCTATGTAGAAAAACATGCTATTTTTAGTAAGTATGCTTCGATGATTAGATCACAATGGGATGAGTATTTTTATATGGGTTTTTGCCCAATATCACCCCTCGAAATTTCGGACTTACTCGATTGCGGTTCGTGATATTTTAAAACTTTAAAATTTTCACCTAGCAAATGTGACTACTGGAACACGACAACCATTAATGGAGTTTGGAAATTGTAGGTCTGCTCCTCCTCCTCGGATGTTGATAAAATTTATATTTTTGATGTGGGTTTTTTCTTCTTGTTTCACCAGTGAATTTTCTTTGCAAACCGATCATTGGTTTGTGAGGAAACGAGCTCTTTGTCTTCGTTGCACGAAAAAGAGGATTTTATTGCTGCAAAAATCCTTGTTGCGAATGGGAAATCTGTCACTTGATGTTTTTACGGCATTCAAAAAATGATGAAGATGGAAAAATGGTTCTTCGATCCGTGCCCTAGTTTGCAAGTTACAACAATTTCTTCGTCATGCGACAATGAGGGTTTTCAGATGAAATTCTTCGTTTTACCTCCGTTCTTCACCTTTTCGATATGATTTTCTTCTGAATACGAGAAGGAATTGGTGGAGCTGGTTGAGTGCAACAATGGTGGTTGGGATGTCTGGTAAATTTTTTCAAGAGTTCCGACGGGGTATGGAGGTGCGGGGGATGAACATGTATGAGAAAATGGCTAAGTCTAGCTTTATACATCCAAAAGAAAGCACAAATGACAAGGTGAATTTTTGTGTCCCCTATGTCCCTTAGCTAAAGGGACAAAGGGAACATCAAATTCCACTTCGTTCCGAGCTACAACACTTGGCGATCATCCGTGCAGTGAGAGGAAAGGCTCTAATTAGCTCCTGGGGGCTAAACTAACAATCCATGAGGTCACGTTGGTGTCTTGAGGTCCAACAAGTGCCGAGTGGATTTTTGTGTCCCTTACGTCCCTTTGATAAAGGGATGAAAGGGGCATAAGTTTCCACTTTGCGCCAGGTTGCAACACTGGCGATCATCCATGCAATGAGAGAAAAGTTCCAACTAGCTTCCAGGGCTAAACGACAATGCAGAGGGTCGTGTTGGTGACACTGGGAAAATAAGGGTTGGGCACATTTTTGTGTCCTATATGTCCCTTTTCTAAAGGGATGAAAGGGACATCAAATCCCGCTATGCTCCTGGTGCTGACACGTGTCCTCTTCAAAATTGGCTAAGTATCGAACTCTTACCTTGAGCCAACTTGCGACGGGATAACTTGAGCTTCTGGATGAGTTCGGAGGTGAAATTTAATATGAATTTGATTAGAAAACACCAAATTCGTTGAATGGTGATGGTATAGAGCTTCAATTTTGACTGAATCACCTTCAAATGACCCCTTTTTCTCGGGACCGCTTAGTCACGCACTGAAGAATGAGTTTCGTAGGGAAGTGCATGATGTTTCACGATGTCTCATTTTCCCACCATTTAGGGCATGGAAAATACCTTCCATAGGTACTTTTTTTCTCTTTAATCTTCACAACCCTTCCATAATATTTTCTTGAAGCTCAGGCACTCCTTCGCAGTGTATGCTTTTTTAGGCCCGCAAAAAACCCACTTTTCTTTGAATCAGCTCCAAAAGCTCCTGGATCTTTCCAAAATCTCCCAAAACTTTTTGTGGATGCTCTCGAACTTGAATAAATCTCCATGTCGAATTTCACTCCTTCGTTCCGCTCCAGGGTATTAGTCTCGAAAAGGCCAGTGGTAGTCCTTCCCAAAACTGCTCAAAATTTGGCATTCTTCAAAAGATCCTAAAATCACCTAGGGGACTGAATTTTCTTTCCTAAATCACCAAGGGGAATTGGGTGGACATCCAATTGAGGACCATTACATGGATTGAGCAAGGCTTAGTGTCGAGACGAGATAGACCTAGGTGTCTCTTGGAAAGGTAAAATTTGAATTTTTTTTGACACGTGGTATCATTGTCCTATTTTTTATTGAATTTTGCCCCCGTAAAAACACATGACAACAACATTCTATCACATTTACTACAAGTTTAATTAAATGTCCAACATTAATTTGAGGGTGTGAAAATGTGTCTAAAAACTGGTTTCCGATAGTTGAACACACTATGAGACAAATCCTATACACTCTCATATATATAAGGAATTCATTGGAGTTGAAAAAACTTAGAACTAGAAAATAGGGTTTGAATGGCAACGAAATTTCCGAGCAACATGTTGTAATTAGACTAATTGATCTGGTCACCCAATGACCAGAGGCCTACAAAACCCTCAGTAAAACTAGTTTGCAAAGTATTTTATCATAACTAACAATTGATAGTGATTGTCACAAGTAAATTCTAGAGGTATATGGAGGTTGATATCCATTTCTTCATCTAGTGCCTAAATAACAAGTCAAAACCAATTCCAAATCTTAACTTTTAACAGCTACCCAAAACTGCAAAACAGGTTAACATGGCTCTTAGAGGGGTGACAAAAATGCATGAATGGACATTTGAGGTCGTTCTAAGGTTTGATACAACACTCCAAGTCACAAGGAACACAATAAAAAATTGAATTTCCCATTTCGAGGTTCTAAGAGGTGTTTTGTGAATCACAAAATATCGCATTTCAATAACTTTTGCAAGGTAATCAAAAGGTAGTTTTAAACTAGAAAATCAGTTCGACCCATCATTTTGGTGATTTTCGCTACCCAACAATGTTATCCAAACACATAAGGAGGTAAATAGGAATTGTGTTTGCACTTGAAAATATTCCTTCTAGTTGCGTAGAAAAAGGAAAAATTTAAAAATGTCGGTGTTACATCTCATTAAAATTTACTAAGGCATACTCATCATTGGTTTTATTTTTCAATAACCATAAGAAAGGAAAACTAGAAAACACTAAAGAAATACAAGATATATGGAGATAACCAGGGCTTGATAGGGAATCAAATCGGGTAACATGGCTCTAAAGAAAAATGTGCACAAGCTACGTGGATGTTGAAGGGGATTGTCGAGCTCCTCTAAGGACCAACTCATTGGAATTAATATTTAATTAATTTATTACCCTTTATTTGATAAAATCAATTTTATTGATTTTTGGGTTTTAATTAAATAAATATTAATATAATATTTATTAAAATTCAATCGACAAGTTTTATTTTTATAGTTAGGAAAGTAAGCTTTCGCTTCCAATTGTTGGGGATGCCAAATTGGCTTCCCGTACCCAGATTTCCCCTTTCTTGGCAAATTCTTCTTATTTTCCCACTTGTGGGATTTCTTCTACTAATTGCCAATTCAACCGATTGGAAAATGGGAAAAAATCTCCGGATCTCCCACATGGGGAAATAGGGTGGGGATTGCACCATTGCCTTGCCATTTCCACTGGCAAATGGTTATCTTTTTCCCATTTTCCCCTGGCAATTAATGCCACTACCCGAGAAAGAGGGAATTGGTTATTTCAACGGGAAGGGGAAATGGTTACGGGAAGCTTCTTTAATTCCCGTAACCATTTCCCGTGAAACTAGTTGGAAGAAGTTTTGTTTCTTACTCGTTTAATTGATTTATTCATGTTATTGCTAAACCGTTACAAAGAAGAAAATGAAGAATAACGTTATTTGTCCATGCAAGTTTTGAAAGGATTTTATCCTCATGCATTGGTCAAATTTGAGAAATCTTTGCTAAAATCACAGTCCACATGCATTGTGAAGGAGAAAAGACAAGCTTCACGCCAGGGAAGAAGAGGAGATCTTCCACGCATTCACCCAAGAATCCAGTCCACGCAGGAGTAAAAAAGGTGGAGAATAACAACAATTTCCATGCATTGGGCAGAGGGAATTCTTCAACGCATGCTTTGAATAGATAAAAAAGAGTCAACAAAAACAAATCTCCACGCAGGACAAGAAGGGAAGCACACACACTCAAGAAAAAAGAGGATTCTCCAAACATTTCCACACATTCATTTGAAGGAGGAAAGATAACAACAAAAAGGCATTTGTTTTGTTTTCATTGAAAGGTCCACGCATTTGTCTTAGAAAACAAAACCTTGGCATCATTTTGACAAGCCACAAACTACCACATGAGGTAGAGTAAAGTCCATGCATAGGGATATTTATGGTCAAATAAACAAGCCCGAGATCATTTTAGCTATCCATGCCAAAGACAAGGAGAAAATAACAGCCACATGGGGTGAAGAAACACCATTCCACACACACATTGTGAAGAAAATACCAACCACACATTGGGAAACACAACTCCCACACAAAAAACAAAATAGCCCACACATTGGGCAAAGCAACACACTTCCATGCCTTTGTAAGAGGAAAGAAATAACATTGTTTCCACACCATTAGTCAAGGAAAAAAGAAAAAAAGAAAAAAGGAGGTTTTTTTGAATAATTTCATGATCCAAAACCGACCCCACACACACATGTCAAAACACATTCATAAAATAAATGCCTTGGCAAAAGACTAGTCCACGGAGGAGGAAATTTATGTTTTCCACACATTGCCAAAATAACTAGTGTAAAGAGTAAGTTTCCACTTATTTACTTGGGTCATCCACGCATTTGTAAGAGGAAAGAAATAGTTATTTTGAAGGCCACACATTCAGGATCAAGGATAATCATCCATGCCGCTAGGGTAATAAAAAAAAGAAAGTTTTTTTGCATTACAAAAAGGAGCCCATATTTGCATAAAAAAGAATTCACGTGCAAAGAACGGAATAAGAAATTCATGCAGAAATAAAAAATATTCATGCATTTTCCTTGAGAATAGTTAAAGAAGTTACAATTCAATTAGCAAAGAAAATCTTGCTCACGCATTGCGAAAAAAAAAATAAATTGATTCACGCAAAATATTAAAATCGGGAGATTTTAATTAAAAAATAAATATCATTGTTGTCATTGATTTGGAACTCGAGCTTAGTCTCGATATGTTTGTATTGACATTTTTTTTAAAAAATTGTAACTCAGGATCGATTATTATTATTATTATTATTAAAAATAATAATAATAATAATAATAATATTAAAACGAGCTATATTCCTCTTGCATTAATGGTGGTTCGAGACTGAGACCCGACCCCATTTACATTGTTTTGCATGCCTGAGTCATTTTTCTGTAAAATTTATAATGGCCGAAAAATCCAATAAATCTGCAAGGAAAATCGGAAGCCAATGGAGAAATCAAATAAGTCCACGCTCAAGTATGAATTCCAAGGAATCATCCCTCCCAGTTCTATCAAGTCTGCATACGACAATATCACCGATACAAATCTTGGTCACATCAATATGCAACAATTTTGTGATCGGGTGAAAGTGAAGGCAAAACCATATTCTCGGATAGGCTTTACCATAGCGGTCTACCCCAAGCAACGACATTTCCGGTCTCGGTGCAATGCCCAGAGTTGTTATCACTTGCGCAGAGCATTATGATCCCGAGAGATGAGGAATTTATAAAGATAATCGTGAGCCTTTCCTCTTAATCACACTAGAGCACATTGAGGAATTTCTCAACATACTTGACTTCCCGAGAATGCGACATCACTCAAAAGTCAACACAAGAATTTTGGGATGAAGAACCCCTCAGGTGGAGCAAGATGGTTAATAACAACTAGGTTAGTGACCAAGAGGCCTCGAGTTGACCGGCTTCCTAAGGATTTGTACCGTGTTGAGTTCGTGGAGGAAATCGGGGACATGATCACTCTCTGAGTCGAGTCTTTGGTCTACCCTCTGCCAGGATTTTCCACCCATGGATGTATCAATTTATCTATCATCCTTGCCAAGAGAGAGTTTGTGGATTGGGCCACCATCATCAGTGATACCCTTCACAAACAATTGATCGAAGTGAAGATGATTGGATGTTTCTACATGACATCATACCTGACTTATGCAGTGGCTAGAAGAAAGCTATTTTTGGGGCTCAAAACGAAAGGAGTCATGGGTCCATCAAATAATGTCTTCCATTATTATCCATAACTAAGTTTCAAAAATAGCTCTCATCATTTCAGAAGAGTTAACGATGCATTCACCTTCCACGTGATTCAAACTTGAATCGAAATACAGAGGAAAGATTCTCCAAAGAGGCCATGGATGTCATTTCCCAATGGGGAACATGGTTTATTCAATTTTCATCCTTTTCCTATATTCGCGTGAGCGGCTTTGCGGGTACTCCATGGAAGCTTCCTAAGTACGTCAGTGACAAGTGGGCATTAATGGAGCTTGTGTGACAACTATTCCAAGTTCATTGTCTTCTCAGTGACAAACATCATTCAGGAATTCATTTCCCAATCCAAATTGGGGAATACCAATGTCCAAATCTCTTCAATGCACAACTCATGGAGAAAGAGTTTTCCCTCATCACTATTCATCCATATGTGAAGAGATTCCAGTTTGATATCAACGGATATATGCAAAAGATGCTTGGGGCAAAGTATCAACACAACCCTACCATGGAAGATTTATGGGCTGCTGTTCCGAACGAACATGAAGTGAGAAGGTGAGATTTTTCCCACCTAACCCTTGCTCAGATCAAGGCCTTTCGCATCAAAAAAACCTCTAGATTCATTGGTGGATGATGATGAAGATGTTATTGATCCCTCATATGATGCGATTTGCTTTTACCCCATTGCCACAAATTGATTGGACCAAAAGAGATGAATTTTCTCTTGATAGCAAGAATCAACCGATTCTCGAAAGAAGCATATCTTGGTATGAAAGAGAACTTGCAAAGTTACAATCAATCCAAGATCATACCTCAGGATTACAAAAATTCCAACTCGAGGAGGTCTCCAGTCAACCAAAGCTTCTTCTCAATCAACCTCCGTGCCATCTAGTCATACACATCAAACAAGAAAGGAGTGGTTGCCAAAATCCACTTCACCAAAGAAGGTGTCGCAAGGTGAAAAATCTAAGGGTCCTAGCCCTAGTGAAGGAAGGAGAGCGTGTATCGGGATTTTCCACTTCAAGTAGAGATTCTTCTACTCACATTGTTGATAGTTCTCAAAAGCTCATAACAAACAATCCTCAGTCATGCCTTGCACAAGAGTCCACTCAAGTGCAAGTAGTCTAGATATCGAATGCTTCTGAACCTACAGTTCATGAAGAGATTTCTCAAAATCTCCTAATGTTCAAGAGGTAGATATCGAGGTTATTTCTCCAAAAATTGAGGTCGTGGAAAGGATTCTTGTAGAATCTAATGATGTTGAGAACAATGGAATGTTGCTTTGGACTCCAGGCTTTTATGCGGAAGTGGTGAAGGATACTCCTTTTTGGGTTGATTGTGAAATCAAGAAAAGGAAGAGGGTTGTCAAGGCAATTGACATTGACTTCGATGCCCTTTTCAAGCTTTCAAATGACATCATTCCCAAGAAACCTAAAGTGCTCTCCCGAATAATGGTGGATGATGACGAAACAGATTTGTGGATCTTGCCATCCCACAAGTTGACAAGGAACGTGATGCCATGACATCTGCTGATTATGAAGTTTCCAGACTTGGACTTGGGAAGTCCACATTAGAAAGTGACATGGCGATGGCCCAAGATTCAATAGATATCGTGCTAAAGAGGCTTGAGAAATATAAGTCTCAAAACTCTCAGCTCAAGGTTGAAAAGAATCAATTGGTGGAATTATGTTCAACATCTGATAAATCCCATATCATCCACTTTCCCAATACTTGATGCAGTGGCTGCCCCTGATGAAGAAACTCTCAATTTGTCAAAAGAAATAAACACATTGGGCCATGTCACTAAATCTTGGCTTTCAGAGATTCTTGTTTTGGTAAAGAGACGATCAAAACAACCGTTAAGCTCCATGAAGATATTAGTGCATATCTTGATCCAATTCTTTCTTTTAAGGAAAATTTTGTTTCTAACATATCAAATTTGGATGAGATATTGCCTAGTCTATAGGAGATGACAAGTATGGAATCTTCAACTTTAGCCATTGAAGGAATTCTTGAATTTGAATGTCGAGGGACACATTTTCTTTGGTGTCTACATCTCAAATCAAGAAAGACACTTCTCGAGGATTCTATGATCCATTACGAGAGCGTATGCAATGAAGCCTTCACTTCACTCACCTTGATTCAGAGTTCATAGCTGAGATCCCTTGCGATCTTGTAAATGAGAAAAATCAAGGTATTCATCAAAACATGTGGAGGAGCAATTTTCACAATTGTTTAAAGACATGTATACTCCCGCCATCAATTTCTCTTCAACTTCAATGGAACGTTGCATCAAATTAAAGAACTTGTTTGAGAATGTTCAATCAAAGATGGTCAATCTGAATGATATGCTAGGTAGGATCTTGGAATTGCAGGTATTTTGTGAGGCTATTCTTCACCAAATGAACCTCCAGAAGAAGAAAAGATGTTTGAAACATTGGGAAGGTTCAGATCCTTTCAATTGGCAAGGCGGCGGATCCTAATTTCACCGATGGGACAAGGAGATAGTTTTCTTGGTATCTAACGAAGTGGGAGAGTCCATTTCTCATACGATTGAGATAGGCGGACCCCATTTCAATGGATAAGGCACTGGTTTTTGTCGTATGTTTTAAAAGTGGTATTTTAAAATGGTGTTATTATTGAACTCACTTTTGGAAAATTGTGGATAACTTAAGTGATTTCTATTTTTAGTTGCTTTTAATAAAGTTGGTTGAGAAAGTCAAAGTCACTTAAGATGCCCTATTTAATGTTCATGTAAAACCCTAACTACTTTGTAACCAACTTTTGGGTTATAAAAGGAAAGTCGGGGCTCATTTGTAAGGGTGACTTTGAGAGAGGAGAAGAAAATACTTTTGTATGCAAGCTTTATTTCAAAGAAAAAAACTTTTGTGTTCTTTTGAGAAGACATTTTGGAGTTAATGAAATATGAACTTTGTGTCCCATTCATTGTCTCTTATAGCATTTGATGTTCTTATGTTCATTAGATGTTAGTGTTTGAATCTTGCATGCAAATATTATCTTGGATCTTATTGTCAACGCTACTAATATGTTGTTCTAGTTCACAATGATCAAGCTCTAATTATCTACTTGCTCACGTGTGTTCCCTTTTACTCATTCTCATTTAGCTGATGCAAACTCTATTTTATTTGTGTTAGTTATTTATTGTTCTTCTCCATGCAATATTAGGCTCTGCTTTTACCTAACTATTGCATGTTCCTTCCATTCCATTCCTTTCCTTTCCTTCATCTCCCTCATTCACTTTTCTTTCCATTTCCATCTCCCTCATTCACTTTTCTTTCCATTGATGTTCCAAACACCCCCACATACAATTTTGAATGTACAGATGTAAATACAGTTTTGGTTTTCAATAAAGACAACCTCACCTTCATTGAGGAGGGACTTCATTCCCATACTATTGCATGTCATTTGCATGCGTGCAAATCCATATGCTAACAAAACCATTATTTGCATGCACCACAATAAAATCTGTCCAAGAACACATTTCTTTCAGGCATTCTGACAAACAGGTTGCATGCCCAATGCAGACACCTAGTTTAGCGTTGAAAATAAAAACTTCATACATTGCCAATACCATCCATTTCCAATCTCAATCTCACAACATTATGTAGAGAGGATGATCTGGAGGAGGTGCCACACATTCCTATTACTACACACCCCCTCCCTTTCTTGTGGTGGAAATATATTGGGAGAGAAAACATATTCCATTTGCTTGAAATAAGATCATACAATGCCAATGCTGCCCACGGCCAATGACAAACTCACATATAATGCAACGCAGCTAGTAGAAGGTGTTACTGCTGTTGTGGAGTCAGGCTCCACGCATACGCATACGCCGGGAGGACGTTGGTTAAGGTGAACTTGATCAGATTAAAGGCAGGAGCCATTAGTCCATTCACAAATTCCTCCTCCAACAAAGCAATATTTCCTTTGTTTTATTTTGCACATCTTTTTATTATACTTATCATGATTTATTGTATTTCTATTCATTGATATTTCGTTTTTATTTTATAATCCATAAATATAAAAGTATGTTTTAATATCGGAATTGTTTGATGTCTCGCGTGTTATTACTATCATTATTTTGTTATTATTATCATTATAAAAATCACATTTTAATATAACTCGTTCACAACGCCATTAAGGTCAAAGTGGTCAAAGTGGTCAAAGTTAGGTATGAGTTCGTCAATGGAAGAAACATTAAATTGAGTTCCAAAATGATATGGATAGATTCCACTTCAAATCATCGATGATAAAGTTAGAATTAGAGTTTCTTAAAGCTCAAACAACATACTCGTTGCATCTAATGTTATTATAATTATTACTTTGTACTTACGTGACAAGGTGAGATTTAGGTTTCTATTTGAAGGCACAAAAATACGACGACCGAGATGGTATGTTGGTGCACCGAGAGGAAATGGTAACCCTACATATGACTTCGCAACATCCACACATGGGATTCGACATATCAAATGTTTGAGATTTTAACGATATGAGATTACAAACCAATTGACCGGTTGCGACAAAGGAACCCACAATCCTCATTGGCTCAGTGCAAGGAGTGGGCATTACATTCCCCTCCCCTTATAAGAGCATCGTCCCAGATGTGACACAAAACAAGGGTTAGATAGAGGGATCACTACGAAAAGTAAAGTCAACTACGATTAAGTTCCATCTAGGGAAGAGAACTTTGTCACTAGAACATGACCATAAGGAAGCATAACAAGTTTTGACAATTTCTTAAATTTTAATGTCACAGTTTGGTAGTTCCATTGTACTTTATTACTTAGTATTTTTCCTTTACACTATTTCTTAGTCATAAATCTCATAATATTTCATTATTTAGGATTTCTATTGACTTATTTTCATGGGTGCCCAACAATAAATGACATCACGATGCCACACAAAGCTCAAACACAACACTAATGACCCACAAGACATCTTGTTAACACATTTTTATGATATCGAGCACGAGACCATCAACCTAACCGTAGGAAGAAACATACAATCCACACAACATTGTACTACACACATGCCTCTCAAACAAATAATACTCATGTAACGCGAGCTTAATATAACTATAAGGAATCCCCATAATACACATACACATGTTTCATGTAACTCAAAAATCACAATTGTAACTACACAATGTCAAGATGGGATCAAATATCATATCATCAATGAGGAACATCAAGCCTCAACAACATAAAACATAACCATACTCACATGAATACTCATGAATTATAATTACCTATTCCATGTACCTTCCAATCTCCATAAGCCTCTTAAACAACTCCATAAACCTCCCAAAATAGAGAAGAGAACCATAATATCAAAACCATGTCAGGTCACTCTATGGACATGAACACATAGAGCCGCGTCACCTGAAAAACCAAATACGAGGTAGTGACATGCAACCTTAGACAATACAATCCTACGACCTTTGCGCTTACCCCACATTTCACACATGGACCGTATCAGGTCGATGATAACATATAAGCACATACAACATGGTAGAACCAACTCATTCACACATTTAAGAAGGTCCCAAATGGACAACAAGTAGCTAAGTGACATCAAAATCACGAAGCTTCGAGTTTTGAGAACAACTAAAATAAAGAAATCTCGATAAGTCAAGAAAAATGGCCAAGTAGTCGTATTCAAATAGAAAAACAAATATAAAAAATTAGATAATGATTCTTGAAGCTTAGCAACAATCAATCAAAATTGATGGTTCCATGTACAACCAAGTTTACAAATAAAACACATATGGAAGGATTTACATCATAAGCACTATAGTAACTTCCAAAGAGTCCGCTCACCGGGTACTATATCATCGAGTGCGCATCTCGACATCAAGAATCCATCTTGGAATATAATATAATAACTGATCAAATAATATAACTGTCATAATCTCTAGTCTGAATCATCCCTCCAAACTCCCACAAGGCTCAACATAGTCGGTATCACGTAGGATTGTGCGATGGACAACCCAAATAGGAGAGAGAAGGGACTCTAGTTTACATAAGTGAGCCTAAGGTGGTGCACATCCATAATATACTGAGCAAGCTCGAAGTATACCAAATAGATAGAAGTGGATTTTTAGTCTACATGAGACTCCACTTCTAAACTCACGCTTCGAATCAAGGTTATGAGCCCCGGTTCACGACTTCTCTCACCACACATACACTTTTTACCAATTTCTTCCCTTAGGCTCAATGAGTGTAGGGTACACAACATAACACATAACTACATTACTAACACAATGATGATTTATGTATAGCATCCATAACGTTTTACACATGGTATACTTACGAGGTAAAACATAACATTATTTCCACAACTTACAACTCATCACATTTCCACACACCACAACCAAAAGTGCGAATACAATACAATAAGGGTCATAAGATCACCATATACTCTCAATTCACGTTGTGAATCCATCACATAATACATATGTACGATGACCATAATGAATAACATCACAACATATACACAATTATAATACAACATGGTGACAACAACACGATAGACACAAACCACTTTTGTCATGCAACATATTAGTACACATATACAATATCACAGGATAATGAAACACTACAACACTTCATAATCCACAATAACATTCATTTCACACAATAAGGTGGTTACACACGTGAATTTCACATTGAATTCATGAGAGAGAGAGAGAGAGAGCGAATACTCTAATCATCAAACACATCAACATCATAATGAGTCCACACTAAGTGGTATGCACAACAAGTGCATTCATATTATCATAAGTACAACATTTGTCACATCACAACATAATATCACATTACTCTTCCAAATCCTCCACCATCATGCATAATCATCACAACACCAACTTTCCCATAGGTTTGAGAGCACGAACCTCTGATCTAATACCATAGGTAATGCCCACAAATACAGAGACCCAAAACAAAAGACGAAATAAACCAGGATGATTTTTTTCCCTCATAACTTGATACATCTTATTTTACTATACGACACCACTCATGCTCACAAGAATCAATCAATATCACGTGAGTCGATTACACAAATATGAACCCACATATTTAACATGATGAGGAGAGGATAGGTACCACCGAAGAGACGACACACGTTACCAAGCCTACCTACGAGGCTTACAATGGGAGAAAACATGCCACATGATAACACAAGATGGTCATCAATGCCACCTTTTTTTCAATGAACAAGTGAAAAACAATGACCCAACCACAATATGAACTCACAGATAAGCACCTTTATGTAGTGCCCACAAATGTAGAGACCCAAAACACAAGACAAAATAAACCATGATGATTTTTTTGTCTCATAACTTGATACATCTTGTTTTACTATATGACACCACTTAGGTTCACAAGAATAACCGAACATCACACGATACATTTACACAAACATAAACCCATATATTTAACATGATGAAGAGAGGATATGTACCACCAAAAGAGACGACACACATTACCAACCCCACCTACGAGGCTTACAATGGGGAGAAAACATGCCACATGATAATACAAGATGCACAACAATGCCACATTTTTTTCAATGAACAAGTGCAAAACAATGACCCAAACACAATATGAACTCATAGATAGGAACCTTCCACAACACAACCTTTTCATGGTTACATCTTTATTGCAATCATATTTCATCATTTAAACTTAAAAATTTGAAGAGCACTTAACATGTAAATTTACATTCTCATATTCTCTAGACTATATTTTCTTTATTTTCTTTAAAATTTCACCTATAATGGTTCCATTTGATTTTGCTCATTTCTCTTATTGCAATTAATTTATAAAGCTTGATTCTTAATAAGAACATTTTAAACACACATGAGTCTCCTAGTACTAGTTCCAAGGATTCATTTCTCAAGAGCATGTTTACTTGGTATTGTATTTTACCTTCATTGCAAGGAGGGAAAAGGTAGACTATTAGGTCTAAGAGTGGACATATTCCATGTTTCTTTCTCATTATAACACTTAAACACTGCAAATACACTTTTTCACTTTCAAGTTATTACAACTAACCATGTAATTTAACTACTTAGTTTGCATCGTTCATGATACGTATATGAGGGTTTGCATTGAGTTTAAGGGATGAGTCTCAAATTTCACTTTACTTCTAATCCATCATCTTAAGAATTCAATATTGATAGCTATGAGTTAATTACAAGTTTCAACCACAATTAAACTTCTTAAGTGGTCCTAGGTTTAATATATTTCCATTTACGCCCAAGGGTTCTACTCCCTACTACAAGTCAATACTAGAGTGTGTAATATCTTTAACTCATAAGACCTTTGTAAAAGCCCAAGGTATTACATTACTACTTGCTAAGGGAACACTTTTATCCTTAAGGATTAGGAATGTTGCAACAGGTTCATTCACAATGTGATCTTGCCACCACTAACAATTATTTTAGTTCCTTTTTGTGAAGGCGACAAATTGGTCCATGAGGGAAAGAAGGGGCATTCTCATGGGCCATGTGCGAAGGATGGGAAAAGAACAAGGTTCACCTTCTACAAGACGGTTGAGGAAACACAAGTAAAACTCATTTGTTTGGCATGCGGAAGAACCAAGTCTCAAAATAGAATGGGAGATGCCCAAGTTAAAATTTTACTAAGGTGTGTAACCCTACTAAGGAAACAAGGGCACAAGGGTAAGCTCGAGGGGGCCATTCCATACAATAAGGGTTATTAATTCATGTTATAAGTTTGTTTGTCGCTTTCCACCCAAAATGGAAACACGCAGATATAAGTTATTATTTTCCTTTGAAGGCTAAAAGGTTTCCTAGGTCAACACATCACTAGAAAATAGGTAGGATACACTTTATTTTCAATTTATTACCATATATTTTATCGATACAATCCAAATTCAAAATTTATGATGGTGAAACTCGTTTTAATAACAAGATTTCAAAATTCATCCTCCTAAAATAATTTAGATACTATGTATAGGATTATCTTACATCGTTTTCTATTGCAACATGATACCATCATCTTATTTTACCTAATCGACATAAAAACATACAACCAAGTAGGAAATTAGTCAACATATAAAAGTACAACTAAGTATGAAAATAGAACACTTTCTCAATATGCGCAATTTCGTATTCATCATGATTACAATGAATACCATTTCTATTTATAACAATATTGCTGATACATCCTATACAATTACATTCTTTCTAAGACAACATGTTATTATGAAAACACTAGTAACGCTTTGCTTTCTCCTTGTCCCGATACCTTTAACCACCACATGGTCAGCACAATTGTTGCCATGACATCTACCTATAGTCTAACACAATTCACGATTTCATAGTTTCCATTTACATAATTAAAAACTTAGCATGCAACAAAAGAGAGTTGGAGATATGTATTGAAATTCATTTCATTCAAAACGAGAGAGAGAGAGAGAGAGAGAGAGAGAGAGAGAGAGGCATTTTCCCCACAGGTCAAATTTCTCAAAACAAACAACAAAAAGGGAGTTCCTTACATCATATATTTAGTGTCTTCAAATTTTCTTGTCGGTTATTTGTCTTAATAAAGGTCCTACGAAAGTATTTCACATTTGTTACAAGTTTGCGAAAATGTCCAAAATTAACTCCGAGGGTTATGAAAATGCGTCCAAAAATTGGTATCCGATGGTCGAACGCACTGTGAGACAAATCCTATCCACTCTCCTATATACATGGAATTCATTAGACTTCATGGAACTCAAAACTGGAAAACAAGGTTTGAATTGCAACTACCTTTTAGAGTAACCGATCGTAATTGGACTAGTTTGACTTGGTTACCCAACAACCAAAGGCCTACGAACCCCTTTGTAAAACTAGTTTTCAAAGTGATTCTATCATAACTAATGGTTGATAGTGATTGTCATAGATATTTACTAGAGGTATACAAAGGACGATATCCATTTTTACACCTAGGGCCTAAATGAAAAACCAAAACCAAGCCCATCTTTTAACTTTCAACAACTTCCCAAAACTGCAAAAAAGGTTAACATGGCTCCTAGAGGGGTGATGAAAAATGCACAAATGAACATTTGAGATTGTTCTAAGGTTTTATACAACACTCCACATGAAAGGGATCGCAATCAAAACTCAACTTTCCCATTTCGAAGTTTGTAGAGGTGTTTTGCTAATCACAAAAAAATGTGTTTTAATAGTTTTGCAAAGTAGACAAAAGGTAATTTTAAATTAGAAAACAAGTTCGACCCGTCGTTTTGATGATTTTTAGTTATCCAAACATTTGAGGAGGAAAACATGAAGTCTGTTTGCACTTAGAAATATTCCTTCTAGTTGCGTAGAAAAAGAATTTTTTTTGAAACTATCGATGTTACATCTCATTAAAATTTACGAAGGCATACTCATCATTGGTTTTATTGAAAACAAGAAAACACCGAAATCATACAAGATATAGGGATATAACCATTCCTGATAGAAGAATTGAATTGGTTAATGTGACTCCGAGCAAACAAAATGCGCACAAGCTACGTGGGTAATAGTTTTGTACGTATCTTGTAACTACGACATTTAAGGGGGAAACATTTCTTCAAGGCATTTTATCAAACAATCAACGTTCCTTGAACAGGCTCCCACATTTTGCAGCTTACAACCCCACAACGTGCCGTTCCTACAATTATTTCGCTTCAATTTTTAAAAAAATCCATTTGTGCAGATCCATCAAATCATTTCTGTCCATACCTAGCTTGGGGAAGAGACGTTGGAAGTTTTTTTGAATTTGACTTTGCAAATATCCTGAAACCGTTGTATCTGTGAGATTACAACTCTTCAATGCATTTTACTTGAGAGTTTCAGACGCCTTTTCAACAAAACCATTCTGTGCGTGCACCGCAATTAACTCAGTCCAAGACCACATTTATTTCAGGCATTATGGCATGTCTAGCGCAGGCACCCATTTTAGCGCTGAAAACAGCAAAATTCATACAATGCCAATGTTATCCATTTCCATTCTCAAATGCAATCTCAGTCTCACAACATTATGTAGAGAGGGTGAGCTGGAGGAAGCACTTCACAATCCTATTACTACACACCCCTCCCCTTTCTTATTGGGAGAGAAAACACAGCCTCTTTGCTTCAAATAAGATCACACAATGCCAATGATACCCACAACCAATCACAAACTCATAGATAATGCAACTCGACCAGTAGAAGGTGCTATTGATGTTATGGAGTCTGGGCTTCACACCTGTCAACCAAGCTCCACGCATAGGGTGGGAGGACGCTGGTTAAGGTGAACCTGATCAAATTAAAGGGAGGGCGTCCATGATCTACCACACTTGGAACACTGCACCGCCATGCCCATGTGAATCCTTCATACGACTCCGCAACATCCACACATGGGATTCAACATCTCAAATGTTTGAGATGATTAACTAGATGAGATCCCAAATCAACTAACTACTTGCGACAAAGGGGCCCACAATCCTCACTGGCTCGGTTCAAGGAGTGGGCATTACAACTCCTTTGTGGAAGATTGATGTTTTTATCATATGTTAAGGTATTGTTGTGCATTAGTCATTTTCTTCATGGGATAATAGAATCATGTGTGCATAATGAGCAATTTCATGATCCATCGATAAACGTCTAAATCACCATCGTGTTATATGTTGTGCATTTGTAAAAAAATCTTCACCATTTGTTTGTATATGGTGAAGAACTTGTGCTCTTGAAAGAGAGGTCACAATTTCAAACCTTATAAGAGGTAGGGTATAGACACCTCATATTTGAAACACGCTTAAGTCTCTTATATATTTAGAGTACAAGGTAATCCCATATGTTATAAACTACCTATAGATCGCCTAATATTATAAATTATAAAACCAATTATTATTATTATGATAATAATATTCTCATATGTTCGAGGTGCATGGTTGTGTTTCATCCCCGCACGCAGGGATCGAAATTGCACCCATTCAAGCTTGTCTTGAGGGTCCAAACGCGTCACATAAGAGTTATGGAAAAATTGCTTGGCAATAAAAATTAGAAAATTAAATTTAAATGAAATTTTGAAGCACAAAGCATTAATAAAAATGTCAAAAGAAGGGTTGGGTATCAAAATAATGTCAACTACAACTAGAGATTTGCATGTATATAAAGTTGGCAACTTTGCACTAGGTTATTGGTTGTATTAAAGACATTTGTTTGAATATGTTGGCGCACAACATGTCACACACATACTCACTCGCTAAAAATCATCAGTTCCACCCGCCAATTGATTGGCATTTTTTAAAATTTAAAACCATATTTTAGATATCTAATAAATTTATACTGCATACACAAATACTTTTGGACAACAATTCAATATTCGGTGATTAAGTATGCTACTACCGAGTTTGCAAGAATTTAATAAAATGTACATGTGAATTTATTTTGGAACTCTTACACTAGACGATGTTGTTGAGTAAGTGCCTACAATTTAACATCTTCCAAGTTTACCATCTTGTCGGCGGCGGTACCTATTTGTAACATTGGTAGAACTACATCGCTTAGCACTTTGTTGTTTATAAATCTTCTTCGGCCGGGCGGGGAAGATTGAGATCAAGGATTATTTTGTAGAATAAACCTCTACCTACGTCATCCTTTCTATATCTACAAGGTTACAACTACTGATGGCGAATCCCATTTTCTATAGTTGTACTTAGAGATAGACACTCTTTGTCACCCTATATTCCAAACTTGAATTTTTTTGGTATGTATAAAATATGCATGAATTTTCTTATATTAATTATTCAACTTAATTTTTCTTTATTTGAAATTTGGGCATGCCTAAATGTTTATTTGAAAAGATGGGCATTGCCTAAAATGTGTATGTTGAGTAGTTTCTTCTATTTTTTTATAGAAAACCTACGTTATTTGATTTGCAACAATATATTATTAGATGGTGTCATAGACAAAAGGAAAAGAAAAATATTCCTCATACCCACTACAAAATTTAAATTTCTTCAATTTTGCAAGGAAATTTTTATAGGAAATGTGTCTTCACGCCGCACATACGGTTTTAAGAAAGTTAAATTAAATGTTTGAATTTTTATATTGTTAATGTTTATCAATTTAGAGTTACTTTTTAAAATAGTAATAGAGAAAAGATCAAAGAGAGCATATTCAAAATAACCAGCAAAGATATTGATAAAGACTAATAACACACACAACTACCCTCCTAAAAGGGTGCGTGAGGCTCCATCAGTAGCAACATGAAGCAGTGAGAGTGGACATGAATCTAAATACACATTGCTTGCATTTTTTTGGAAACTATAATGTTCTCAATGTCTATGTGTATATTTTGAAGAGTTTGAATACATTTCTATGCTTGGGTTTTAGATTTTGATAGTTGATTATTTACTACTATAACTGCAATTTCCATATTGTTAATTTGGGGTAGTTAACCATGATTAGAAAGTGTAATAGAATTGTCTATAAAAATGTTAAACCATCTATGATTTTTTTTGTTTATGGGATGGGGTGGATGTCAAATCTCACCTTGACTACAATTGCTGCCACCCTGTCACTTGCATCATTTGCCGTGTGACATCGGGATTTGGCATTGATTTATCTAACAAGATAGTCTTTAATTTTTAAGATTTTGTTTACATATTATAAACTGAAGTATTTTATGTTTTTATATAATTACTTATTTTTACAAAATGTTCTTAAATTTTAAGACACGTGCACTAGATTTTGTTAGCATATGCAAAGAGAAGAAAGAATACGAGAAGACAAACTACACAAATTCAAATGACACAAGTAGATTCATTTTATTGAGAGGAGCAGTTACATTTAGTTACAACTATTTGTTGGTTATCAACAACTGCTTGGAACCGTACATGTTTATGCTATATAAAGTGCTATATTTTAACACCCCCTCTTAATGACTAAACCGGAAACAAGACAAAGTTTGTCCCGAAATTTTACCAATTTCCTGAAGCCCATATGTTTAGTCATTACTTCTACAAATCGTGCCATAAGTTGTACTATAAAATCGATAATCCATGATTGTGTTGCGGTTGTCGAATGAAGAAGAACCACAAAACAAAAATCTGGTCCCATGAACAAAAGATATGGCAAGTGGTCCACTGGTTCTCTGTTACGTGATTCATTGACCAGTGATGAATCACCAATGGCTGAGAGTGTCAGCCCCATCTCCAAAGTGCTGAAATTAGAACCTCGAAGATGTGGATTGAAAAATCTATTCCAGGCTTGTGTAGCCTGCTGGAGTCTATACAAAGACTCAATTATCCTACAATCGAAGTCACCTCGATCATGTCCTTGCACCACCATGTAGTGCTCATCCAAATTTTTCAAGAAGAGAAATGTGACCATATATGCAGTAGGAGTTAGAACCAACTCCGCAATAGTAGGAGAAATAACCATCTCCATCTCAACAGTGGTCTCCGTCTCAACAATGGTAGGAGTGAGAATCAACTCCTCATCTATTTGCTCATCTATCCCCCTCTGTTGGGAAAGATCCTTCACAACACAATGAGCAAACTATTCATGCTCTATTGTCCTTTGAGCAAGGACCTCTGAGTGAGTGGTTGGGCATGCCATCTCACCATGCACCGTTAGTGCATTTGGAATAGTGGAGTCTCCGTCCACAACAAACTGTTCTTCAGAATGAGGAAATCCATCCTCCCAAGGCATGTCTCGCCTCCCGTACATCTGGCATAATGGATACTCCCTCCACAATAGGTGCATGTAGGTTGACTGTATCCAAGTCAACAGATTTGTGAGGAATGGCTTCCTCCCAAGGCATTGCAGCCTCCTGCACATCCTGAATGGTGGAGCTATCCTCCACACGTGCATTCATGTTGATCGCAGCTAGATCAACTAGCTAATCTTGACAACCTTCCCCAATACCAAGGGAAATTATCCATCTCTGTTTCACATCGGAGACAACACACTTCTTTACACAAAAGTCCACATAAATATTGAGATTTTCAATCAATCGTGAATATATAGAAGATTCTTTTGTAAAAAGGTACATATCTAACATTCTGTACTCAAAATTTATGAGCATTATTCAATACAATGCATATATCTCCTATCCCTTCTCTGCCGCAAGTGATTCTCCATCGAGTACTACTGATTCAAAATATATATTTGTAGTAAATGAAACATACCAGTCCTTATGACATGAAAAGTGTGCAGAGCGCACTAGAGTCAATGATCCAACAATTGGTACCACTTTCATTCGAGCATAATGTCGTAAGACAATAAAGAGCATGCCCGTCATCTGAATCCCATTCTTTTGCAACTGCTGCCACATGTTCCTTATCACATGGATTTTTGTTTTACAGTGAAAGATCATACTTCCGCTTCCGAAACTGAATCCTTTTGAGGTGCTCAACCTTGTGACAGATAATAGAATGTGACACGATACAGAGTGTGTTGTCACCCTCAAAATCCCCCTCATTTTCAAGTCAAGTTTCGAAAATTTTGAGTTGGTGCCTTTGAGAGATGTCTGAACAAAGTGAGAAGTTGGTGCTCATTTACAATTCCACCCTCTTGATTTTAAATTCTTCAGTCTGCGTGGTTCGATGTATTTTCCATCTCCCTTTATGGAAGCATGCAAATCTTTATCTTCATTTTGGATGCGTGGAAATTATCGATCCTTCTCTTTGGTTGTGGATCGCGTCGAGCCTTGTATTGTTTGCAGTTTCTCTTTCCATGGAGAACAATTTGAAATTCAGGCATAAATGGTGGAGTTTCCCCTCTCTATATTTTTCCACAGTCGTGAATGACGGGCGTATCTTCCCCGTCAAATTTTGTCCCAACATTAATAGATACGTGGACATCTCTAATTGGATGCGGCATGGCAGGTTTTATCTTGTGAACTTTTCACTTTGTTACTTTGGCAAAAAGTGTCAAATTGGCCCCGTGGCCCGAAGGATCCTGATTGGCTAAATCAAGCGGTGGCGGGAAGGTGGGCCCTTTTTTGTTTTGAGACACTATGGCAAAAAGGGGTAAAATTGTAAAAGTGAAGCGCAACCCCGCTTGTGCCCGGTGAAGCCACATGTTGATGCCCGCGTTGAAAAGTCAAAAGCGGAAAGGCGGATCGTCGGGGCACTTTGAAGATTTTGGCTTTGTTTTGGCAAAAGGAGTAAAGTTATAAAGTGACCCGTGACTCCGCCGTTGAAAATTCAAAAGCGGAAAGGCGGGTCCTTTTTGTGTTTTGAGGCATTATATCGAAATGCGTAAAATGTAAAAAGAATGCCTAAGGCCCACAAAAGGACACGTGGCTAGTTGAAAAATCAAAAGCGGGAAGGCGGGCCGTCGGAGCATTTTGGGAATTTTTGTTCTGCTTTCCAAAAGGGCGCAAAGTTGTAAAATGAGTCGTGACGCTACTGGGGGCCGGATAAAGTCAAATGTTGAACCCGCATCGAAAGTCAAAGCAGGGAAGGTGGATCGTCGGAGCACTTTTAGAAATTTAGCTTTGTTTCCAAAAGAAGTAAAATTATAAAGTGAGCCGCGACTCTGTTGCCACTCAGGTAAAGCCACGTTTCAGACTTATATCAAAAGTAAAGTTGTTAAAACTGGGAAGTCATGGGAGGTTTTTATAATTTTGCATTTTTCACAAAAGGCGCAAAAGTGAATTTCGGGCCTGTGGATCCATTTTGCAAAAGACTACATTTTCACCATTTTTGTACGGATTCGATGCAAAATTTCAAATGGCCATATCTTTCAATTGGAAGCTCGATTTGGGAAAGAGAGGACTTTTTGGAAAGCTCTCGACATCTGCTACATGCGAAATGACATGGAGAACCAATTGGATATCTTGATTTGGGTGAAAATTTGGAAAATGTATTTCACGCCATTAATATGTGATCCGATTGCTTCAACTAGATCAGATTTGATCTGATCTTCCATCGTTCCTTCTTGAAACGCCAAAGACATGCATAACCAGACTTAACAGATAGTAGGTGGATTTTCAGGGGCATTAATGGTTGGTGGTTTAGCTTCCAAAGTAGATTTCTTTCCTTCTCTTCTTCTCCTCTCTTTGCTTCATCTATAAATGTAAGAGCTTGACTCATTAACTGCAGATTTTACTTTGTATCTTGAAACATTCTTCCTTATTGCGCGTTGTAATAATGGACAACGGTTAGCATCATGGTTTAAGTGGAATGTCTCATAATCCATCAGCAATGAGCATATTGTTCTACGAGGACAACTATCCTTTGTGTGACCCTCTATTTCACAATCTATACACCAAATTCCTGAGCGCATTTCATGGGCTGAATTTGCCTATAATTTCTCTATATATCTTTGCCAACGAGAGTAGCAAAGATACACTTCATGATGTTCAACAAGATACTCAACTGTCTACATCTTTCAAACATTAAGTGCATTGTTGTCAATGATCTTTAATTAGCCCATAAACGGTCCAATCATCAAGATAGACTGTAAGAAGTTGTGAATAAAATCCTTGAATGCTTGCACCACTATCCTTGAGAATACAAAGGCGGGGCATTCTTCAATCCAAAGGGCATCACAGTGTAGGCAAAACTTCCCCATTCAGTAGTGAATGTGGTCTTTTCTTGATCTTTGAAGCAATCTTGACTCGATGATACCCTGAGAACCCATCTGTAAATGAATATATCTCACGCCCAACCACTCCTAATATTTCTTCTGTGAATGGCGTAGGGAAAGGATCTGTAACACATGCTGCATTCAACTCCTATAATCAACACAAATTTGAATCCTACCATCCTTTTTTATACTTATCACCATAGGACTAACCCATTCTGACTCATCCAATGGTCGAATGATTCCAGATTTCAACATCTTGTCAATTTCCTCCTTTACTTTCTCGTGCAAATTGGGATTCATTCGATAAGGTCTCTTTCTAACAGGGCGCGCACCTTCCTTAAGCTTTATCTTCATTTCTCCAAGTGATTTATGCACGCCTTTAAGTTCATGGTACCCTCTTGGGAATAAGTCCTCATAGTCTCTAAGTAACTCTATGATCTTTGCCACTTCTGACTCTGACCAGTAATCTCCAATTATCACTTCCTTAGGTTCAGCTTCCATTCCAATATTTACCTTTGTTGTCTTCATAGGTTCATGATATGCGTGCGTATCTACATCCGCACTGTCTAACACCTCACGTGCTCCATGTGAATGATCAACTTCCAAGTGCTCAACTTCCTCATCATCAATTATGTAAACCAGCTTCCCCTTGTCTTTTTCAAGAGAAGCACGCTCAAGTAGTATGGAATCATCTACTTCTTCTTCAAAATGTGCCCCTGTCTCTGTCTCACCAAATAATTCCTGAATAAGCTCTTCCGCTTTCCCACTATCTCCCATGGTTAAGCGCTTGATAAAGATTAATGCCTTGTTCACTGGTGGTTTAGATGAGAAGAAGTCAAAAGTTTGGATCATCCCTGCAGTCAAATTCTGCCAATTGCCAGTTTCTCTATGTAATTCAGCATATACATACCAAGCACGATTGCAACCTTGTAGAGTAGAATAAAACAGATGCACCCAAAGTGAAGGTGGTAATGCTTCCCGGTCCTGCTTGTCCGAGTCTCTCACACTTTGATGGATATGATCTTTGAATAGGTTGATCACCATGATTAGGGAAAATCTTGGTAGGTGTATTACTTCTTGAAAACCTGGTTGATAAGGTGGTCCCGATCTCTCCCCATTCCAAGAGATTATCCCTGTGAACCACCCACCAAATAGCGATGTTGTCTCGTGCAAAGTATATGATAGCATATCTCTTCTTTTAATCTGTCAACCCGACTTGCCTCTATGGCTTGCAAGAATTGATCAGATCTTCGGTTCTAGTATATCGAGTGCTTGAGCGACCTATACATCCGAGCAAAAAACCCTTCCTACAAGCAACCACGTGCTTGACTTCGCGCCCCACCAGGTTCATAAGTACCATGAGCCCAATTATCACAAGTAATACTTGTAGTATCGCTGATAGACTGAGAATCTTCCCAATGAAGGATTCCTTCCTTAGATGGCTCATTGACCTCTGGGTCCCGAATAGCGCGTATATAAATTTTGTTCAAGTCCTCTTCACTCAAAGGTTCCACATATGGTATGGATTTCCCATCTATCAATGGTATTATGACCCTTTCTTCCTTGTTCTCAAAGCTGATATACCCCTTGTTAAACCTCAAATCAGCATTGTTTGCATAACACCAAGGGCACCCAAGCAAAGCTGGGAAGCTATCTGCTTCCACAAGTGCCAATACTTCAAAATCTCCTGTGAACTTGGCCCCTTGTATAGTGATAGATGCATCCTTCAAAACTCCTATGGGAGTAGCTTTTGTCCTGTTGCCATGAACAATACATTAGATGATGGCTGCAATGGAGGTCTCCCCATTTGTACCCATGCATCCAATGTAAGTACATTCACTTCTGCACTTGTATCAATCAAAATATTGCTCAACAACCAACCATCCACAACAACATTCAAAGTGATTTCCTTGTCGTAGTCAATGCTATCAGGAGGGAGATTTGCATGGAGTATTTGTCTTCCAGTCTCAGTTCCCGCACGCGAAGTATTCCCCTTCAACCAATTTCCCAATAAAGGAATAATATTCTCCTGGCGTAACATTCTACATACCTCTCTAATGTCATCAATATCAGACGGGGCCTTTTCTGTATCCTTCTTCTCCAATTTCCGAGATTGCTCTTTTAAGCATTATATCTCTCCCTAAAGATTCCTAAGAACCTCCATGGTCTCTTGATAAACTTCCTTCTAATGAGTTGGATCTGGATACCTAGCATGCAAAACCTCCTCCCTAGTGATTGTCGGTTTCGCTTCTGAATACCTCTTTCGCGCGTGCCGCCTCGGCTCGTGTGGTTATCTTTCTTTATTACTACCTCGGGTTACGTGTTAACTTGGGCATCCACTGATTCTCTACCATGCACTGGATTCTAACCATCCATGTGCCTTTGTTTTCTCTTGCTTGTCTTTTTTGAGATGCTCATACAAGTCCTAGGACACTCTTCATAACTATGCCCCTTCCCACAAACTGAACAAGGAATATTCTGCGAGCATTCACGCCTATAGTGGTTAGGTGAGCCGCATGTATAACAAGTTCCATGAGGGAATTCACCTCTTCCCCGCCTCGGCCTCGTCCTCTATATCCACCTCGATATCCCCGTCCTCTTCCACGACCTTCATCATTCCTATCATAGCGCGCTTGATTATAATCCCTATCCTGATGCTCATTCTTTCCTTTAGAATTATCAGCGACACTCGCTGTCGCACCCCAATATCAATGGCATCATGGATCTGGCCAATCAATCTACAATCTTCAGTATCATGGGTCTTGGAAAGAAGATACATTCTTCCTGATCACGCGTTGTAGTAAAGGGCAGTGACTAGCATCATGATTCAAATGGCGAATCTCACAATCCAACAATAATGAACATACAAATATGTGAGGACAACTATCCTTGGTGTGGCCTTCCACTTCACAATCGTGGTACACCGATTCTGACGAGCGTCTCATGAGATGAGTTTGCTGATAATTTCTCTAATTGTTTCACCATAATTGCTCTCCGAGCCTCCAAGAATGGACTATCCAGTGTCAATACTCCCAACTGCCTCAACGCGTAGAGCTGCTTCCAATGCTTAGCGTGGGTCAGTATAAGTCTTATGCGACAACGCTCTTTGAAAAGGAGTAATCAATCCCCCAACAAACCATTGTGCATGCTGACTTGCATGTATATCATAAGAGAGTTTGGATAAAAGCGTTTTAAAACGGGCATCATACTCGCGTACACTTTTAGTAGTACCTTACTTAATATCCTTAAGTGCGCTTATACTCTTTTGCTCAAACTCTGGGATATGGAACTCCTTTAAGAAAGCATCTTTCAATGCTACATAATCAATACAAGTTTGATTGGGATCAAACTTCCTATACCAGTGTGCTCGCGCTTTTAACGTAGTAGTAGAAAATTGACTTGCCTTGCGCTCGGAAGGCTGTGATACCTTTCACGTGCCACAATATTTTACACATATGAACATGTTCAAGAAAGATCCTCAATACCTCTCTGTACTGGAAGACGAAGAGACATCTCCATATAAATGTTCAGGGTTCTTTATGGGCCTTGCCCACCCGATCCAGAACCTCCTTGGTTTCCTCTACCTCTAGAACCACCAGTTCCACTAGAACTAGAACTACCCATACCTCATGATCCTCCACCTGAAGTTGGAATAGGGCCTATAGATGCACTCCCGTGTTCCGACAAAGTGGTGTTATACTAGACCCCTACATGCGTGAAGTAGTCCCATTCTGCAGAGGTGAATCCCACATTCATGCACTCATATTCTGTGCAGATGATGAGCCTGAAAATGTAACCCCAAAGAATAATGAAGTTATCTCGTGTTGCCATTGATGTACTTGTTGTCGATTTGTTTCTGCTCTTTCACTTCCCAAATGAAATTTTTTTACTCGTTGTTCTAGATCTTTGAAAACCAAGCGCAAGAGCTAGGTCAAGTCGTGGTTGGCTTAGATGCGCGCCCGCGCCCAGGTCATATCTGGCTGGCGCGCTTCTATGTGAGGCCGAAGGGGGTTCTTTGTCATGCTTTCCTAGATGGAGGAGTTCCTGATGCTCTAGATCTTCGTCGTCTTCATGAGCCTCAAATCCTTCACGAGCCATCTCTCTCCACAACGCCATCCATTCCGTAACCTCTTGCTTCTTCCATAAATCCCTCTTGCGTGCCTCATCATACTTCGGCCGCCTCTCTTCCCTCTCGTCATGCTTTGCGCCAGGTCTGCCATCTTTCACCAATCATGTTCCCGCCTTTACGCACGCGTGGATATTTTTAGCTTGTCATGGACTTATCTTCCAAGTTTAATGTTACCATCAAGATCTTGATCGCGCAGTAATACCACCGTAAATACGTCCCTCTAGGATATCGTAGGAACTGGAACTCACTACCTCCAAGCACGAATAAGTCGTCGAAATTGAATACTCTAAAATATAGTTGTTTAGAACATCATGAAACCAGTATCTACCGCGCGAGTCCAGATCAAGTCAAGATCATATAGTGTTTGAAATTCCTCCCGTGTCCAAACAAGTGTGTGATACCTCCAATTGTAGATTAGAGACGCATATGCGATAACCACTCATATAATTCTCTTTGGAAAGATAGCAAAGAAGCTCTCGTACAAACTGTCATACAAATTCTACTCTACCCAAGTGCGTGCGCTAAATCCAGATCCAGTGCTAAACCTTCGTGCGTATTCTTCCTCCAGATTGTGAATCCATTCTTCAACACTCACCAAAGTTAGCCGGTATGTCTTCATCGCGAACCATCCTGAAACAACTGAAAAAGAGGTCCCGAAAATGGAACCAATGATGTAGCCTAGAATTCTCAGATAACACCTAGTCGCGCTGGCACATCACTCAGCATAGGTTGAGCACTCACCCGAAGCACGCAAAGGTACCAGGTCCCTCTTTAGGGTTGTTGTAGCAGGATGGTAGCATGATGAAGTAATAAAGACATATACTTAGAAACTAATCCATCATTACACGTTATCCAGAACCAGATCTATAAAGGCATGCGCTTAAGTATTAATCATCAAGAAATTAATAGCATGCAATAATAAAACATACAAGACACTTTGGTTCAGCCAATATTCTTCATATATTAAGCATAACAACAGTACATAAGCTTCATACAATAATAGTCATGCGCGCATGGATCTGATACAATTATCCAGTCACATGCACTCATGAATCTCTAATTCTCTACTACTCTCTTAACCGAGTAATTCGTTACATATATATAGGGTGGGTAACTTTCCCTTCACCGTCTAACTATTCCAGAAATAGGTCGCATGCTAATAATAGCCACACACCTTTTACAATCATAGCCACACATGCAAGTGTGCTATCTATAGATCACTGATAGTCAACTGATGTGCTAACTCTATTCTTGGATTACTTCTATGCAAGAGTGCTTCGATATGATCCTTGAAATATAGACAAAGAGTGGCACGTAAGTCTCGGCATCGCTTTGTGTGTTCCGCACGCCGGTGTCTCAAAATAGACTTGATCCAAAAAATCGGCTAAGTCCCGAAAGTTTGACTCTGCGCACTCCATGCGCAACGCCTTCCTATTCCTTCGCGCCTTTGATCCTATCTTGTTTTCTCGCGTGGACTTTGTGTGTGAGTTCTGCTAAGTGTTTTCTCACGATCAACAAAGGAACGACATCATCTATGCCACAAATCTTTGGATTTCTTATTTTTAATGAAGATATATGGGTGAAAATAAAAGAAACATCACAATCTCTAAGAAATTGAATTCCCATCCGTTAAATGCAATAAATCCTAGGCAAACCCAAAACAATCGCTTTCACTCGAGAAGGCCATAACTTTTGAATTTCTCAACGAAATCATGCAAAATTTGTACCATTGGAATTGTATTTCCAATCCCGAAACACAACAATCAAAAGATCTAGAATTTAGTAAAGAATTGATGACAATTTTTCTCAAAACATGGCCAAGTTCGTAATGCAGGTGATTTTATTGGTGGTTGGGAAACATTAAATGAGCATGGGCGGACATTTTTCACTCATTGCAAGTCATGGGAAAGAATGGGGAGCCTTTTGCAAGTAACATACCATCATTTCACTCCATTTTTGACCTCTTGCAAGTGGTTGAAAGGAATATTTCGGGATTTCAATTCTCTCTCTCTCAAATTCTATAAATTAGAGTGTTGGGCTCATTGTAAGGGGGAATAGTTTTGAGTAGAAAAACTCTGTCATTTTATTTTTGTGAAGCCAATGTGCTACTGAGCACTTGTATTGGACTCCTTGCATGGTGATCCAAGTCTTTATTTTGTAATAGATTGAACTGTGCATATCATTAAGCAATAGATGCAAGTTTTTGGATGTATCTTCCTTGTGTTTGTTTGCATTCTTCTTGCCTCTCCAACCTCATTACAAATATATTGTGTCTATTTTATGCTCTTGTAGGGATTCATTATCATTTTGTATGCATGAAAATGTGTTATGAAGGTTGTTATTAGGCGTGAGAAATCTGTCATCACCCTCTCTAATCTACATTTTGCTCCCATTTTCACACATTGGAGATTGTTCTCATACCCTCCTTTTCTGGTGTATCACCATTGTTAGTGTAGGCTTTACTTTCATGCACTCTCTCTCCCTGTCCCTTGGAAAGTTAGATTAGGATTAGATAGTTTTGCCTGCATTAGAGTAGATAGTGGCAGGTAGTTTAGGAGCAAGAACCAAATTTCTCTGGAGGTCTATCTCAAGTAGCAATTCCCAAAACTTGGAGATAGTACCCATGTTACCCAATCACACCATGAGCTCAAGCATACACACTTGCAAAAATCAGAGGGTGTTGTGATTTGGTGATAACAAGTACTTTGGTAATTTGGTCAAACACTTAGCAGTGTCCTCTATATTTCTGCACTTTCAATACATTTGTGTAAGGGAATTTGGTAAAATTTTATTTGTGGTAAACTTAAATTCTCACCCATTGAAAGGTGAATTTGATTAAAACGTCTAGTGTAATGTGGGAGGGGATGCGATTACAAGTGCGAATGGATATTAAACTCAATAAAGTGCAAGAAACAGATATCAAAATTTTCTATACAAAGAGAAACCAACTGCATCACGATACAAATGAATTCTTTGTCAGTTGTTCTACTTGCCAGTTCCATGGCATGGAAACTTGTATAAGGCGTGACAAGTTAAAAGAATGTGGTGTCATGGGCTATTACGATGGCATGACATGTACAGAGTGGATCATTGAAGAGGCCTTGGAAAATATTAACCAACTACTTCTAGAAGGCACATAATAGAATTTCTAAGAAATAAAAGTACACTTTTGAAGCCTTACATTTGATAAAAAAATAGGAATACATAGAGAAACCCAAATAAAAGAGTTCATAAAACAAGGCCATGATATGGCAAATCCTGCCGAAGGCTTTGTTTTGTTGTTGTTGCTAGTGCTCGTTGTACAATGAAAGTGTCGGTCGCTTGTCGAAGATGGGGAACACTATTGGTTTGTTGTTGTTGCTATTGTATTTGTTGTAGTTTTGTGTGAATGCATGGTTGTTATTGCTCGTTGTGCAATGAATGCTATGCGATTGTATGAATTGGAAAGGACAAGTTGCAATTATGCAGGACCGAAATTTAGGGAACTACATCGATGTTGCAGAAACGTGTTCGAAAATGAGGGTGCTCGCAATGTAGTGCAATTGGGCAGGGTGTGTTCTGGGGCAAGGCTGCTTCTATTTTGTTGAAGATTGGAGATGTCTTTGGCGAAGTATTGTGTGATTGCATGGTTGGTAGTACTCGTTGTACAATGGAAGTCTTTGGTTGTTTTATTCGATAATGTAGCTGTAATTTGTTGCAAGGATGAGTTGGAAAGGACAAGGGGCAAGTATGTTGGACTCAAATTTAGGGTACTAGATCGATGTTGCGGAAACATGTTTGAAAATGAGGGTCGTTGTAGAGTATAAGGATTAATAAAAGATGTTGTTGATAAATGTTGGTTTTAGTTGTTATAAGGTGCGTACTTAGAAGTAATATGTTGTGCGGGATTGGTTTTAGGATTTGTAAAAAAATAAAGAGATAGCTTTGTTTACACAATTTTAAATGATTCAACGGTTTTGAATAGAGATGTATTAAGTCTAAGTATGGTGTTTGTGATACATGTTATTTTTGAAAGTAGTATAATATTTTGAAAACAATTAATATATAAAGGGATTGTGTGATAAATTTGGCAAAAATGAATTAGATGTGGATTTGATTATTTATAGGTCGTATTTATATTTGTTTGAAAGTTACGTAACAAGAAGATTATTATTGTTTTAATTGTAATATGGATATTGGGTGATATTTCAGAAGGCTGCGATGGATTAGGTAGATATTAAGGCGGGAGTAATAGTCGCACGCTTGTGTTGTAATGGGAGTTATTGTCATTCGCAGAAGGTGGAATGGTGATGACAGGTGTTGGGAGAGGCTAGATACGTGTTATTGTGTTCCTTGGTTTTGGCTGTGCTTTGGAAAACTTGTTTTTTGGTATTATGGCGTGGCAATGGCGGAATTGTGGAGTTGTGTTTGCGGGGACGGAAAGAGTATAATCGTAGAGATGAGTTTTTATCTATCTCTGTGCTTTACCATTGTCTGAATTTAGAGTCAATAAATAGAAGACATTGATATTATTTTGTTGTGCAGTTGTATTGTGTTTTAAGCGACTTAGATTGAGTTTGCAGAGAGCATCTAGTTGAAAACAAGGTTAGACTTAATTTCGTATCAATTGCTTGGTAAATCGAAGAAGTTTTGTATTTGTAGTTTGGTTCGTGTTATATATAATTTGTCATGGGTGATGCAGGTAGACGGAGAATACGGTGTTATGGTTTAGAGATGGATGTGCGGTCAAAAAATAGTAAGGTGTAAGTAACATTATGCAGTAGCTCAGATGAATAACATTGTTAGTTGATACAGAAATAAGCAATATCAGCATTTTGGAATACCCATTTTTCAGAGAAAGGTTAAAATTCAATTTTTTTCAGTCGTTTTTAGATGTCGTTGCAAGCGTTATCGTAAGGGAAAAGAGATTAGTAAATTTGTTGGTTGTGTTTGTAAGGCATTGATCTTTTTTAGCCTTTACTATTTGCATATAATTGTGAGCATGTAAAATTTTACTTGCCATTGTAGGAGATGGGAATGTTTGTAAAGCAATATGACGGTTGCAGTTTTAATGGCAATACATGATAGGTTATGTATCTTAATCAGTTGCATGTAATGGTTTGGCAGTCTTTGCAATTAATTTATGCCGATTGTGTGTGCTTAGCTCTGTGACTGTATTTGGAGGCGAAGATATGTTTTGTTTAAAATGACAGACGGACGAGGATGATTTTGGGGTTGCGGGTTTAGGATTCGTGTGTATTAGATGAAGAGCTTATTATCTAAGAATCTATTGAAATAATTGAAATGTAATTATATCCAAATACAGTAATTTGTGTATTGTTATTCAGGGTTGCAGTATATGGCAGCAGGTGTGTTAATCTGTGTGTTGAGTGCGGGGACGGTGTGGTTTGGACAGTGCCCAGATACCGTATTTTTCCACAGTTACACTTGAACATGTAAGTGGGCTGTATCATATACAGCTGGATATGGTATGTGGGGCATCTGTAGCCGTATCTATTTTAAAAGTTAAAATAATTTATTTGCAAAAATAAGCCTTGAAAACGCTAAAAGCATATCAGAGTAGCTGTAGCAATTTTGTGAAATCTGTTTTACCAGTGACAAGAGAAGGACATCGATGTGAATGAGTGCTGATTTACTGTTTTCCTTCAAAATTTGGCATTTGCTTTGCGCTGCACAATTGCCTTTAAACTTGCCAACTGCAAAGAAGTTGGCAATCTATCCAATGCGAACTGCAAAGAACTTGTGAATATATGCAATGTCAACTGCAAGCAACCCGCTGCTTAAAGCGATTCTTTATAAGCAATGTTTGTAGCAGTGTTCTCTCAGCAGGCTATGGCTGTTGCTTTGTTTTACTTACTCTTTATCTTGTATTTTGATTAGTTATTGTATGCATTAACATTGTGAAAGTTCTACACAAAGAAAGAGTCAAAGATAAAGAGCAGGAAAAAACAAAGTGGTGGCCAGCATCTATTGCAAGAATGGTGCTGCACACATTGCAGTGTGCATAGCACAGGTGCTTAGACGCAGAGTAGACAAAAGCAATATCTCCATGCTGTAGTTTCAAAAAAGTCATTCATGGAAAGCATGGTTAGACAAAAAAAAAACTGACTAGGTTTATAATTAAATACAAATAGCACGCTACTATGACAAAGCCTTTTTAGTCACCATGAAAGACATGTGCGAAAAGATGTAGCTTTGAACATATTTATGAAATATTTGAACCATGTCTGAATGAATACGCTGCGTGAGATGTCCTTTTCAATGAAACAAAGTATCAGCAATCACCATCGTTTTTTGCTTCGCGGCGCTGTCGTGAACAGTGTGCTTGTTGGGTTTTCCATAGATGCGGCATTTGTAATATGTTGCTCGGTATGTGCAGTGGACATTTTATACAGTGTATTGATTCACACATGGTTCACAAACACTGCCTAGACAAGCTTCGGCACACTAGTACGCTACTTGTATTTGATTGTACAACTGGTCAGTTTGTTTTTGTCTTACTGTGCTTTCTGTTGATGACTTGTTTGAAACAGCTGAGCTGTTTCAAACTTAAGATATTGCAAGGCCAAACAATAGTGGCTGCACTAATGCGATACTTGTATTTAATTATTAAGCCGGTGGCTTTTTTTTCTTGTCTTACCATGCTTTTGTTCAATGGCTTTAATCGTAAGGAAGAAGAAATATAAGGCATTAATCAAGATCAAGAGACATAAAACAAATTTTGACCTAAACAAGGGAGTAAGTAACAAAACATAGTTAAGAGTCTAAAATATATTCTTATTGAATGCATGGCGGCATATTTTAAAAAGTGCAGTGTCAATTTTTTATGGCCAAACAATGGTGATAGGTTCTAACAAGGATATAATAGTGATGAAGAAGGAAAATACAGTGAGGAAGGACTAGAAAAATCAAAGAGGTCAAAGTGAGGTTGCCTACTAGATATTTTCCAAGGATGATTGATGAATGAAGTCATTATGAGGAAGCAATGGGGTTTCAAGGTGAGAATGGCTTTCTTGAAATAGAATACAGTCTTAAGAACAATTAAATAGTATATAATAATTCAATAGCTCAAGAATCGTAATGATTAGGTAGTGAGAACTCATAGGGACAATCAAGTAACTAATGACCACGAAACAAAATTGTGATCGTATTGAGAGTAAGTAAAGAATGTCATCAGTATATACAAGGTGAATGAGGCAAGGTGTCTTTTGTGAGGTCTACTTCAACACAACCCAGTTTGTGGGGTTGAGCAAAGTATGACTTATCATGCTCATGACAAATTAAACAACCCAGAATATGACTTACTATGCTTAACAAATTAAACACCCTAAGGGTTTGACTAGCTGGTCTAAAAATAACCACAGCGGAATCAGCAATCTTGGCAGCTCAACTCAAACGGAGACCTTGAGAGAGGCCTGCTTTGAGACCTTAAACATGCAGGTCTGGCACGATAACATCATTAAGGTGTTTCACATGAACCAACAAGAAGTAGTATTTAAAAGTGCATGCACCTACAGAGCTTCCTCAAAAGAAAACAAAAGAAAAGCCTTTCATAAGGTTATGAACTCCAAAGAATTCAATACCATACGGCTCCCAAGCATACTTAACCCAGGAGGTAGGGGATCTCAAAGGGAATACAACTGACATAATAAGCAATAAAATCATTATTCTCACACTAATTGCATATGGAATTAACAACATCAACTGCTAAGAACACATCTACAGATTGAAAGGGACTAATCAATGTCATTACCTAGGGATAGATTTGAAGAAACAACTTCCACGTTCACTTTGGTGCCATGCTCCCTGCCTTTTGCAGCAAAATTTGCAGTCAGCTGGTTCAGAGCCATATGAATAGGAAGAATCACCCTATGGCAGGAGTAAATGCCAAAACTAAAACACGCCTAAAATGTCCCATAGAGACGGTATGACAGCCTCAGAAAACAAGAAGAGAGAGAAAACCTAGAGTCGTACACATATGAAACCCTAGAAAAGCTAAAAACCCACCAATGTTTGATCAAAAGCAACTTAGCTTTAAAACTTTTAAAATGCTTTGGTGTTAATTGAAGAGAAATAGATCCAATAAACTTATGCAAGAGAAGCTACACTAACAGAATCTTAAGCTATCATGGAAAAGAAAAATAGTACACATTCTATACACAAGATTTTCACCTAGGAAAAACCTACCACAATAACCTTCTTAGTTATTGCATTAATTCCACTGTTTTACAATAACATACTTTAAAATTATTTCTTAAACCTACTGCCTTTGCGAGAATTTGAGAAAGTAGAAACCGTTCAAATGACATTACAATTCAATGAGTAGAAATAGTGGTCTTAGAAACTACCTGTATGATATTACAATTCAATGGGTAGAAATACCGGTCTTAGAAACTGCCAATACACCATACCATGGATATAAAACTATGGGTCGTAAATTATAGGTGAAAACCACCCATGTGGACCTGAAACCAAATATAGGGACCCCAAAAAAAATCGGGGGCTCTTGTTCCCAAAACCCCCCATGAGGGGCCCATCACCCCTCACACCCCCAATCAAGGTGATGCCCCCAAACCCCACGCAACATGTCAAGCTGTATGTCGTCCCTAAGTGTATGGTCTATAAGGCAGGTAAATCATGCAAAATATACAACACATTTCCAACATTAACAATCTGTACACATGTCCCCCTACTAAGGAGGCTGGCCTAGGTAAGCCCACTAGGACCTTAGTTAGGTGGTCTCATCCCAGAGCCTGAGGGCTAAATTAAACTTTGACAATGCCTTTAAAGGCAATCCTGGTGCTGCAAGGGGTATGGTTCTTATTAGAAATAGCAAAAGCAGTGTCATTGGTGTGTACTCTTAAAATTCTTTACACATCAAACAATGAAGCCAAAGCTCAGGGTCTTTTTGAAGATTTGAAACAGCTGCCACTCAGGCTCCAATTGTTGGTCAGCTGCTTTAGAAGACAGGCCATCGGTTTGTATAGTTACTTATTCCTTTCATTGAAGATCAAAGTTGATTGACAGTGGCAATGTGTGGAAACCTTGATTGTCACTCTGGTTGATAAGATCATTAGATGTTAACAATAGACTTCTTTTGAAGAAACTTTCCCCCTTGTTGACAATGTTCTGCTTCAAGGAACTGCAATGCTTGGAGTGGATTTGTCAAATGGAAAACTCCAGCAGATTAGAGTGATCATATGTTCATTTATCTTTGCATCAGATACCGAAATGGGGTCACATATATTTCTGGTCAGGATGTCTTACTCTTTTGTCCTTTAGATGCAACAGGTGAGGCACCCATCAATCAGACAGAAAATATAAATTTATCACAAATATGTGAAGTGTATATTTCTGGTCAGCATCTGTCCTTTTGATTCAGTGGGTGGGGCACCCATTGTTGACCCCCATTGACCAATTAGAATATACACATTCATTGCAAATATGTGAAGAGAACAATATAACAAAATGGTGGTCAAATTAGAAAATGTTGCCACTAGCTTGGAGCCCACGATAGAATTGGCAATCCAAGATCTTGATATACTGTATCCTAAAGAGGTTAACCATCCGAGAATAAGATGCCCAAGATAATAATCAAGATTGAGAGCGCTTGAGTTATTTATTGCAAATATGTGGAGACAACAATAAGATAAAACGGGGGCCAAAATAGCAAATACAACCACTAGCTTGGAGCTCATGAGAATGGATCATAAAATTGGAGATTCTGGGATCTTGATACACCATATGCTAAAGAGGTGAACTATGCGAGAAATACTATGCCCAAGATAATAAACAAGATTGAGAGCACTTCAATTTCAAAGGATGGCAGCAACGCATTGTTTTTCTTTACAAGGGATATTCTCCATCCTTTAATTGACTTCATGAAGGATGGCATCAGTGCATTATTGGCTACACAAACTGTTATTTAACTCATAGAGGTCACAAGGCAAGGAAGCCACCACAGCAGCCATATAGAACTTGAATAATAGCCACGGCAGGAAAGAGGAAGATTGAAGCAACATAAGCTGAGGAGGAAGTGGAAGTCCATAGCACATCATTTTATTATCCAATCTAATGGGCAGAAAACTGTGGCACTTTGAGAAATGTGCAGTGCAGAGAAAAGGCAAGAGCCATAATGAAATAATCCAGTGCGTTTTGGTGTTTATAAGGATGCACCGTGGCAGTACTGTATACTTTTAAAATTATGGGCACGATCTTAAAGTTGTATGGTATATATCTAAAGTAACTAGAATTATCTTCAATCTCAGATCTGGATTGGCAATCTTTTGGAAAGACATGTTAAAAAACTCTTTCTTGAGGTGCAGCAGAACTTTGATGGGGATGGCACAATTGTTAGAAACAAGATATAAGGTACTAGGAATATGGATCTGAATGATAAGAGTGGTGGACACATAACCAATATATGATGGGACCTGAGAAGGGAAAGTTCAAGGATAAGGATGATCATACAACCTTCAGGGTTGTTTAATGATGCTTTTTATTGTTATTTTATGTTGAACCGGTGGAAACTATGTCTTTGTTTTTATATTGCAATATGACAGTATGGTAGATTTTTTGGGTTTATCATACGGTTTATATTTGGGCTTTGCCCTCATTATACTAAACTGGTTGATTTCCCAATAGGGCTTTATTCTGGTATGTATGGTTGATACTCTACTGATTTGCAGGTCTTATAATTTTTTTGAACTCTTCACAATATTAAAAGAAATAATTAATAACTAGAATTATGACCAATCACCCACTAGGTATAGCTGAGGTGAATGTACTGTGCTGTTATAAAATAAATCTTCTCCAATTTCTGTGTATAAAAAACAAGTAATTGATAAAGATGTGTGATGATAAATGTTTCATCACAAATACCGCAATACACTGAAAAAGACAAAGACAACAATAGCAAAGAAATGTGCACGAAAATAAATTTTTGTAGCCATATATCCAATTATTCCAACTACACACGACTTCTCAATAACAGGCTGAAATTTTTCTCAACATGGATAATCTATAACTTCATAAGCATAATAAGCCTTACATCGGCTGGGTCTATCTTATGGCAAGAAAAAACAGATCCAACTGTCTGGGGATTCTGATTACATACATAGAACAACAGTGTCAACAAGAGGACACTCTTCCAAAATTAATTTACTTCCCGATCTGCATCTTAACAAGCTGAATCTTCTTACTTCTTTCACGAACCTAGCTGCCAAAAATACCAGAAACTTACAGGGAATCATGATGCTGTGTTTACATTTTCCAGACTGAAAGAATTATTTATACTAAATAAATTTAAATAGAGGCAACATACAGGAGAAGACAGAGATTGCGCATTTATTGTTCATATGTAAACATAAGAATGTGAAACCATAAGTAAAACAACTTGATCATTTGGCAATGTGGAGCCCTGCCAAGCGTTTCTTCTTAAATAAGCCTGCTCAATCTATGCAATTTTGTTAGCAGAGAGTTTCTTCGTACATGTAGAATTGTACCAAATCCCTCGCGAAGAGGGCAAGGGGGTTAAAATCCTTAGAACCTGAAAAGAGCTCCTGCACCATCAAACTTCAGAGAATTGCATCTTGATGGTGCAGTAAGAGCAGCCCTGGGCTGTTGGGAGGTGAGTTTTCAGGGACGATACGGGTTGGTCACTGCCTTTTATGCCTAAGAGCATGCCATTAGTACTGACAATAAGACAGAGATAGAAGCCATTGCAGAATATAGTTTTTAAATTAAACATCAGAAATCTAAATATTGAGGGAGATTCAGCTACCATTGTCAATTGTTTTAAACAAGGGAAATACCATGTTTGGACTCATAACTTTCCCATAGAGGAGATTGAATGTCTAAAGGGAAATTCCAAAATCCTAAAGGCTGGGTCATGTATGTAGACAGAAAAACAAGATGACATAATTTTTTATTACGGAGTTCATTCACCCATTTTTATTAGCTCCCGCATAGGAAATACTGATGGAAAGGACAGAACCGTTTTATGGCACATGGGATTATTTATTTTTACTGTTTGCATTCACAATTCACAGCCTCCAAAGTAACTGATTGTCTGGAATCAGAAAGGAGTGAATGAGACAAGGAAAGTGACCATGAATTGGTCCTCGTGGATCCATATGTCATTGGCACTATGTAAGCCAATAGCTTCACCACTCATATCACATTTTGGCAATTTGTTATTCTGAGTTGTCTCTGACATTTTAGCTTTTCTTTTCAAACAAATATGGACGAAGAATGCAGCAGTGGAAATTTTGAAAGTATAGGGGTTAGCAAGGCTAACGATAAGATTACCAAGGAGTAAATTGAGCTGCAAACGCATACGGATTACCAAGCAAAACTGACAAGCGGGCTGACACAAACAAGAAGATGAAATTTGCTGAGAAAAGGATACAGAAAGTTGATTTAGATGTTAACATGCTTATCCTTAGGGGCTAAGAATGGCCAATCGGACTGAAAAGTAGCACATGGTCAAAGTACACAATAGGAGTGCCCAGTGGATCTCTAATAAAGTATGCATACCTCGAGTTAAAGAAAGTAACAAAGCAGTGAAATCTGAAACGAAAAAAGATCATGAAGCAATAAAACCCCAAGATGCAATGCCTGAGAACTCAAACCTATGTCTAGCATCCACTCTCCTGACATTCAAAGTCAAGGAGGACGGGGTTCATGATACTTGTTTATGAATGTTGTCCCAGTGATCTCGTCTAGAGATTGGAAATTTTGAAACCCTCATCAATAGAGAGGATGAAACCCAACTGACATGATGCTATAAGTGTGCTCAGCATGCCTGCCCATGAGTACTTTGATTTCCTGTGGCTTTAATGGCCAGCAACATAGGCTAAAATATCATGAAGAAACCATGGAGTATTTGCAGGCTCTGCTTGACCTAACGGAAAATATAGATAAGAAGATGGATGTCAGGCTCTCGTATTCAAGAATTTTGCTAGTGATTATTGCCGATAAAGTGAAGGGAAACAATAATCAGGCTCCAGAGATGATGATGCCTATTACTTAGCAGCTCAGCTAAACTTGTCATCCCCAGGCTTTGATATTTGGGTTTTTCTAACAACTGCTGCTGCTTCCATACTCATGGGGTAATGGTCCTTGTACAGGTTCGTCTCATTTTAAGTTACGCTCTCCGGCCATTTTCGCTCTCAGACCAGTATACGCACATATGAACACATTTGTTATCTACCCCAAACTTATTATAACCGATGGCCATTTTTGTCTATGCTCTGCTAGCTACAGCGTCTCATATTCCAGCCTATTTGGGATGCACAAGGTTGGTGGAAGCTCAAATTGGTCAGACTCTGCAACCATTGTAGCAGCTAGAATCTCCGTGATGCATCTATTTTGATGTGCCTAGTCCAAAGTTGATAAAATCTTCAACAGCTTACTTCAAAAAATAGAATAAAAAGAAAAGCAAAGCATCTGTTGTACATTGATGGGTAATTTTGTTTTTCTGTGAAAACAGGAAAATATGACAACCCAACAGAAAAATATCCACTTCCTGCAAACCCAAAGAAGATATTTACCCTTACCTGAAGTTCCATCCATGGAGGTAAAGTAAAGCCGTCGTTGCCAAATTTCTGCAGCGAAAAACTTGCCTGCAACAAACAAGTTGAAAAGAAATATACCCAATTCCAAAAAGCTGCCAAAATTCAAGTTTAAATAAGTTGAACTTCATTTCAGTTTGGGGCCCATTTTAATAGGCAGGGGAAAACGAGATCTGTTAATGGAGGAGCACAGACAAGATTTGGTTTTCGTTCTGGTACTTGCCGGAGCAGTGGATTTGCTTCTCCGGAGGAGAAGAATGGAGGCGGCCTCAGACTTGGAGGATTCAAACTCGGGCCTGTCGCTGTCTATGAGAAAAGATATTCTCCCCACGCTCCCCACCTCCACCGATCCTCCTCCATTGAGATTATCAGGTGGGCTTTTTTTCTCTGCGGAGGAGGAGGAAGAAGCCTCGGAACAGGAGCAGGAAAACCTGCGTTTTCCTCGAGCCACTCAAAACTGTCAAAAGCGACCTAATCTGTACATGACAGTCAATGCATTAATGTTTCATAACTGCTACGTTTTTTCAATGAACAGTGCACATAAAGCCAACGACCAATCAAATGTTGCCACAACAAAAAAATCAAAAGCTAAAACTATAGTCCAGCCTCATTTAAATACACATGTCACAATACGATTGGAAAAATGCAAATGTTTAATTGCAAAAGTGAAGACAATATCCATGCCTTCGGCAGGATAATAAAATGAAAGCTACAATGCAATAAAAAAGTTATGCATATATGAATTCGAATGCAAATTTAATGATGGCTAATGCCCAGGGAAAAAACAAATGTATTGCATAAATTCGCACTTGCAATAGCATTTCAAACCTTCCTATGGCTCGCAATAAAATTTTCCCAAACCATTCAAAACAACAACAATGAAATACACACTCACGAGAGAAAACCCTTCCCAGAGAGAGAAAGCACGTGACGCGTAGCTCGTCTCCGTTCTTGACGGCGTGTTTTGGGTTCATCACATGGCACACCATACGCAATAAATTTTTGTGTCAACTCACAATAATGCATTCTCGGGTAGTAAAATCCATAGCTTGGTACATGCGAAAATATATGGCAACAATAAACCACAGGAGGAATCTGTATATCAACTATGATACAAACGATTTGGATTAGTTTGATGGTCATCCCCACTATAGATGTATTTATAACCATCAATCTACTCGGTAAGGCGTATTGTGACTCAATCAGTATACGCCTCACAAATATGAGATCATTTAATATGACAACACCCAACATCGAGTTGCATATAAATGATGACTTTATATATTAATATTAGTAATTTTTCATTTAAATTGAAGGATTTTAATAATCAATTGCTAAGTTTTAGATGAACTACATTTTCCCGATTACTTAGGTAATGCAAAGGACCGGATCCTCTCCATTATATTTCTCATTTTACATAGTTAGATATTAACGTCAATGCTTAGTTCGTTGATCAAACAAGGTTTTACATCGATGGCGTTGACATCGAGTCATAGTTCATTGATCGTGCAAGGCTTTACGAGTCAAGGACCCTTGCAATTATATAATCAAGGCCGACCTAAGAAATTACATATTCGAGTGTCAATTTGTTGTTTTCTATTTATGTCCAAAATGGGTGTCCATAGCATTCACCACAAAATCTTCTACCGCATGGAATACGACGCTATTTAGGCACTTCTCTTGGTTATAATATGCGTCCCTCTATCATGTTCATTAGCTTCCTTTCATCAATGGCTGCAACTATGATATTTCCTCTCTTGATGTTCATGGCCATATGCGTGTCAGCTCAGAAGCACAATATCACCGTTGGCTCCACTCTTACCCCTTCAAAAAATCCCAAGTGGGTTTCAGCTAATGGACAGTTTGCCTTTGGATTTTACATTATAGCTCCATTTGTATACGTACTAGGCGTATGGTTTGAGAACATACCTCCGAAAACATTGGCTTGGACAGCTATGAAAGACAAGAGTGGCATTACCGTTGTAGAGGGATCTACTCTACAACTCGGTGACACCGAGCTTTACCTATACAACGCCTTGAAAGAAATCTATAGTGGTGGTCGCCCCCTCACGAAAAGGTAGTTGCCAGCGCATTGCTAGACAATGGCAACTTTGTCTTATTAAACGCCTTATTCCAACCAATCTAGAAGAACTTTGACTATCCTACGGACACCTTGTTCCCTGGTCAAACGCTCAAGTAGGAATCTATAATGTTTTCTAAATCTTCATTGCATGACTTTTCACTAGGACAATTTCACTTTTATGCGAGGGGCGACAAATTTGGTTCTTTATATTGTGGATCGGGTGACCATAACCCAAAGCCCTTCTTTGGAATACTACTACTTATAAATCGGTGATAATCCCACCAAAATTGAATTTTGATATGAGAGGAGGGTTGTATTTGGTAAATAGCACCAACATAATAAGATCGGGACCCTCACCAAAGGCGAGGAAGGTGGAGGAAGTTTCTTTGAAGTTTGGAACTGGATGGCACCAATCGGACTACTACTTGGTCGTGCGTGTGGCGATCTAGAGAAGATTATTGTAAAGACGTCAAGGGTCAATGTGAAATCAATGCCATATGCCCACTAACTAGTGATAATAAGCCCGAATGTCTTTGCCATCCTCAATTTGACTTCATCAACAATAACGACCACTTCAAGGGATGCTTGTCAAAGTCACCCCAGGCGGGGTTGTCTTGTAAGTAGCACCATGTCGCCAATTCCAAACACATACTAGAGAGGGGGAAGTGGTTATTTAGTGTTGAGTGGTCTTAATGGCAGTGGATGCCATCATGCCTGCGTGGTCAATTTCTCATGCATCGTTGTCACCTATGCCAACTAATTTTGCAAAAAGAAACAAATGCCTTTGTTTGACGGTCGTTAAGGTACAGATTTAACTAATATAGTTTATGTCAAAGTATCGAGATGATGCACTTGTATAAACTAGCAATTGCTCATGGGTCGCAAGTTACGCCGGAGAGGATTGTTATTTTGTAACATACCCTTGCATCATAGAAATCCATGAAAACTACTTTTTTAGGTATTTTGTCAAACAGTTCACATGCTTTGTATATACTTCAACATTTTCATTCATATCAACAAAAGGAACAGGCATCTACATCCAACAAAAACCAATTTCTATTATGCTTTGATCGATGTCCACGCCCTGTTCCAAAGTTCTTATTTTGCCATAGGCTGGGAGAATGTTGGAAAAGGCGAGCTGATTAGGTTCGGTAGTTTTGAAAAACTGTGTAGCAAATGCAAATCCCGTCACTGATGAAGGAGTGGATTTTATTTACTTTCAAAAAAAAATCTTGGTGACACAGGACTGCAGCGGTCGAAGATACCTCTAACATTTGGGAACCATACCCGTTCCAGGGCTCAGGGGCAGGGCAGAACTATTGTTGAAACTAAAAAACCTATTTCACAACAATCCTCAATCAACAAAATTCCCCAATAAATGCGTTGTTGCGGCTGTTCATTTATGTGAATACCAACATCAAGCCATTCCTCTAAACTCCAAATTGGGCACACAAAATTTAGAAAGAAAATTTTCAAATTGTAATGCCTAATTTCCCAGGTGGAAGTTTAAGAGAGGAGTGGCATTTAAAACGGAAGAGCAGAAGAAGTAGAAGAACACTAGTAATAGCTGAGAGGGCAATCATGGAAAATGAATCAGCGAACAGTCCAGCTGTGTGACCTCTTTAAATTTTGCAACTGTGCTCTTATACAGGGCATCCATTTTCGGAAGAGAAAAAAACAGAGGTTATCATTGGTCGAAGTACAGATAAAGAAGGTTGAGCTTAGGTATATAATACTTTCTCCATTAGTTATCTCTTCTACCTATATGAAATCAATCCCGTTAAAAAAACATGGAATCTGGGTTCCAATGTGATTTCACAAGATTGAAAAATTGGACGAACAAAACAGTGACACGGTTTCAAAAATGCAACTTACAGGTGTCTGACTTGATCAGTTCACGACTCTCTCAACCCCTACCTAGTTGGAAGGCAAATTGAAGGGCATTGCGGACTGCAATTTTTATCGTGTCATTATTCTGAAATGGGGACGATGGTAAAGCAGTTGAGGGCGAGTGTGTTGCCTCGCATTAATCTCTATTCCCATCGTTTCATGTCCTCCGTGGAATCTAAAGCTGATGATACTCTTCCTGCTCAGGTAAATTTTGTTTTTGCCCTACCATTAGTTAAGGTTTTGGTTATGCGATGCACTCATACACTATACACATTTTCCAGAAGCAGAAGCATAGGCAGGAGGGGAAAGGAGAAGGAGCAGCACCATCGCCATCGGAGACGCTAAGATTCGCGTACTGGTGAAATCATTTTCGAAGAAATACCTGAATCATCCATGCTTCCAGGATTTCCGCAAGGTTGGATTGCCTCGAAGAAGAGTGTTGTATACAGTGCTACGATCCCCTCACATCGATAAGAAGTCCAGAGAACAGTTTGAAGTGAGGGTATACAAGCAACTGCTCGAAAAAGAGACAGATGTGAATGAATTGGCCAAAAATTTCTTGGTTTAAACTCATGCATTTCTTTGGAGCTCAGTATGAACAAGTCCATAAACAGGATCCGTCATGCCAGCCTTGCTGCTCGTTGAATTAGTGAAGCTAGATCCATTGGAGGACAGAATTGAGGTGAGGTTTCCAAAAACTGTAGCCCGATTCTCATCGAAAACGGTAAAATTTCTGTAGGTGTATTTTATTTTGTCGTTCTGACCGGGTGCTGAGAAGTGTAGCCTATGGATCATCGGCTGCAAGAGCCATATTGGAAACAATGACCATAATAACCATAATCAGGATGTTGTTGCTTCTTCCCATAGCGCATTCGGGAAAGTATAAACAGGCATGAACAGTGTGAAGGAATTTGACTGCCGGAAAAGATTGTAGGGATTTGATTGCCGATAAAAGTTGCTAAATTTTGACACTTTCCAGCAGGGCCAACACCAAAGGAGACGCCTCGGCGAATTAGGCCAACAACCATTTTAGTTCTTTATGTAGTATATGATGAAGATGGGTTTGGTATATAATTTGGATTGCTTCGTTACTTGCATTTTAAAATGCAAAGTTAATGTGTAAATATGAATAAGGATTATGTCATATTTTTCCATTTAAGCGAGAATGCTTGAAATTCGAATCACTTTGGTTTTGGCACTAGGAAGAGATAAATAAATGAATAAAACAAAAGGAATTGTTGTCCCCATGCAAAAAGGTAAAGGCAACTCCAGTTCAAAAATAGAATTTAATAAATAAAACAAAATTCAACTTTTGTCCCCATGCGCCAAAGATAGAGAAGGGGAATTAATTAAAAATAGAAAGCTCGGTCTATTCTTAGTAGTTGGCTTAAGGATAGAATGGGAATAAATTTAATAAAATAAAATATTATTCATAAAGCATGCTCCTAGGAATAAGGAAAAAAATTAAAAAAATAAACATCAAGTAACAATCTATGTTTATATAGGTTGATTTTATGATTATATATATATATATATATATATATATATATATATATATTTGGACATTGATTTGCTTTGGTATCTTCAACCATCCATTGTACTTAGCACTCTAAATAAAATAAAGTTCCATTTTTCCTCTCATACTGTTGTTTTCTGATTATTCGTTGTGTTTGATAGGATATTGTGTTTGCCTTAGCGTGGAATTCGTTCCCTCTACTGTTGTCTTTTCCTAAAACCCTTGAATTAATTTTGCAAAATAGTTTAGAGTTGTGTAGGTGTGTGAATCTTTAATTCTTTGTGTGCAGAGTTACATGCAAGTATCAAACTATTGGTGCATCACCCCTATTTCCCATTTCCTTATCAATTTTTTTATTTTTTAGGTGATTCACAAAGGAACCAACCCTTTACAGAGGCTCACCTCGGACATAGGTTACCCACACCTTGAGGTGTTCCAATTTTTCAACGGAGAAAGAGTACACACATCATTCTCTATCGGGTGCAACTTCTAGGTGACAATAATTTCGACATGCCTAGTGGGACGATATAAAATTTGTTAAAAACATTGATGGTATTCTTAGTAAATATCGCTTTTTTCAAAAACAAATATTCAACCTTTGACAAATCCACTAGCCCAAAGATCCATTTTCCTCAATCAACGGACCATTTCCTGTCTTTCCATATTTTTATGAGGTTCTACAATGATGAATTTAATTCCTCCTTGGAATTCCTAGTCCCAATAGCATTATTATTCCCCTCCATCTTCTTTTCCCAAAAATCATCCTCCAAATTAGTATTATAAGCCCTATCATAATGAATATGCCCTTGATCCAAACCTCACTAATCCATACGGTTATCCTAATAATCATGATGTTTTTTTAGCAAAAATATGTAGATTATAAAAATAATTCCGTGCCTAACGATGATTTACAGATGTTGGTACAAAACTTGGAGATAAGCATGGTACAAATGAGGGAAACAAGTTCCATCAAGGAAGTGAAGCTAGGATTCGGGTACCCTTCTCATGGGTCGGTCTTATGCCAAACTCGTATAGCCCTCAAAAGAAGTTAGACTTTGTGTCCGAATTGTTACCACAAATATCGAGTAGAATGAAGAAATAAAATCTCACCAATATAGTATTTAGAAACCTGTCAATGGGGTAACTCTTCACTATCATCATATAACCCTCATACTTCTAGTTTCCAACCACTTCCAACCGGAACCCAAGTCGTGAATTCCTAGATTTCTTAAATCTTCTCCTCCACGAGATCTTACTCCTCTCAATCATCTCAACCATTGAAAAATCATTTAAGAACCTAAACCACCCATCCCCTCATATTCCCAAATCCCTTACGGAATGAAACTAATCGAGTAAATTAGTTTGGAAGAGCAACCTACTGACTAAATAGTCAAGTTAAGAAATTATCACGAAAAGTCTAACAAAATGGAGCTTACAGGTTTGAGGAGAGACAAATTCCATTGTTGGTTAATCATACAATAGAGAAGGAATGCAAGAAAGTGGTTGAAATTACAAAACAACATGAGGAGTATGACCAACGAGGAAAAGGTTAGACAAAGTTTTCTCAAATCTCTTGCGATACAACATAAAGATAATGTTTTGAAGGAGCATATGAATTTTTATAAGGATCATATCAGTGTAGACACAAAATCATGCACTTGGGTACATTTCTAGATCCAAAAGCATACTAATGTATATATGATTCATAAGCAAGGAAACTAGTGGTTGACAACTATCTTTGATCTCTTTTCTTTATCTATTTCTTTCTCTTTGGTCTTACACAACCTACATCCCTGATGGAACTTGAATGATTTATCCTTTATAGCCTCAAACATTGGTGCCTAGTTAGGACACCGGTGTGTTCAGGCACTTTGTCCATCTTTGGGCACTTTGACCATTTCTTACCTTTACTCACTCTTTTTGGGTTTTTTTAATCTTTTGTGCATCTTTTTCACTTATGGGTTGGTCTTCCAGTTGTCAATTACAAAATTCAAATAAGGAAATCATATATATACTTAGTTACTTCAAAAAAATAGGGTCAAGCACTAAATATTACTATCATCACCTAAGCTTGCATTCCAAAGGCACTAAAGCACTTGAAAGGCATCCATATAGCATCCACTAGAAATTGAGCATTTTTCAGTGAAATTGTTCAATGGTGATGTCTTCTAATAGAAATCGAGCACCGACATAATCTTTGATGAGCATTCTTTTGAATAATTCCATGTGACTAGCATTCTAAGCCATCGTTATCTTATTCTTTGTAATGAAACGCAAGGAGGACATACACGTCATTTGGCGGGTACCCAATCAATTTTTTCTTTTCTTTTTCCTAAAAGACATACTAATGTCTAGATTACAATAGTAAGAAATCCACATCACGTACGTTCATTTAAATAAATGAATGACGTCTAAATTTTTGTTAAATACATCCAAGGTCATACATGACTTTTACTAAACAAATCCAACAAGAAGAAATAAATAGAAAAACAAATTAGTGATTATTGTGATAACCTTAGAAATGGCAATCTCTCCATTACCATGTTCATTAAATTAATTATTTGATATATAACTTAATTAGGTTTATTGGTCTGTAATGGAAAACATCAATAATAATTATGTGAAGATGTTTTTGTTGGTGTTGATTATAATGTTGATGATTAATGGTCGAGTGAAAGCTTTCCAAGCAGATATGAAGCACATGCATTATGTGAAGTGCATGACCTATGAAGAGGGTCTTCGTGGTGACGTCCATAGAAGTAATGCAAGGCTGAAATGAATCAAAACGTCGGTGAAAGGAGGAGTATTGGCTAATGTGGGGGCTCGATCAACCGTGATAATGAGCATCGAGACACTACCAAGTAAGATGGTTTCCATCATGGACACATATAAGCAGAACTACCACATTTTACACCCGTAAATACAATAATGAAAATACTAGTTTTTTTACTTAAATTGCTCACTACACAACACCACAAGGGCTCCAAGAAGAGAAACTCAACAACGCACAAGACACTTACATAATTCATTGACTCACATAGACACACAAAAACACCATATACATGTCGATGTAACACTTTTTCCAATGAATGGATACTAGTAATGATCTAACGACAAGAAAAAGGGACCCATGGATTGGCAAACCCACACACATGATTACATCTTAGTTACGATGAACATTCCAAGAACATTTTTATACAAGGATAATTTTATCCATTTTCTACATACAAATTATTAAATTCATTTCACATTCAACTTACAGTTCCAACCATTTAAGTTGGATCTTTATCCTTTATGACAATCTCCATAATTTACATAAGTATTTTCCATATTTCAAATTGCACACAAAGTTCCTAATTCTCTCATTCTTATGTTAAGCTTATGTTTTCTCAAACGTTTATTTAATGTTTAAATTTTACCCTCACTAAAAAGTGAATCGACGTGATATCAAGAAAGAAATCTTAGGATTTAAGGAGATTTAGATTCAAGATACATTTTTCCATGAACATTCTTCGATCATGGTATCCTTATTTCCCTATCGTAGTTAAAATAGTTCAATAACTTATTGAATTCATTCAACATTTCCACATCAAGAAATTTTATTTATATTTTAGTTCATAACTAAAGTGATCGTTAATAAGAGTTTAAGTCATAACACAACTAGTTCACTAGTTCCATTGTGACGTATGGATCCCAGGAATTCATTCGATGATGAAGTTAATTTCTAGATCTAACTTCATAATACTTAGTAGTCCACTAGGATACTAAGGAAATGCTAGTTCTACTTACTTCAGATAAAGTTTGACCATGTGCGTTCCTAACCATCGGGTTTACGGCGATATCTCTAAACATACAAAGCTATGGCGACAACTCAAAATTCGGATCTTATTTACCTAAACGATAAGGTGCCATCGAGTACAAGGTTTTAAGTTCATTCTTCGAGTTTTCAATTTATTCTATGCTAAGAAGGATCACACATGAAGAAAATTTATGCACAAATCTTATATTAGGGTTGACTGTTGTGGTTAGATTCCTTTATTACATTTTCAAGGTAAGAAACACAACACCAATTATTTCATCATCTATTGCACACTATGGAAATGCACTACAAGATATTAAATTCAAATTCATTTAACATATATATATATATATATATATATATATATATATATATATATATATATATCAATCCTTTTACCATATGTAACTATGAATCAAAATTGCACCTATGATTAAATGCACATTTCCCAAGGTATCCCTAAAACTAGCATCTCATACATATTAGAAAATTTCAAATACAAATTTTCGTAACATGGAACTACATTATACATATATAAATTTTACAATGACCTATATAAATTACAATAATAAACAATGAATTGCACAACGCCTTTTTGCCATCTTTCTTGCATCCTGCAAAACCATGTGAGCATGAAATCAGTGATAAATCGCTAGCATGGCATCCACCCTAATCTAACATAATTAATGTCTTTAGTTTCCCATTTACATAATAACATTAATAATTTGCATTGGAAAGGAGAAAGGGTTAGAGACATGTATTCATTTCATTTCATTTCACTTCATTTCATAACCAAGGAGAGAGAAAGAGATAGGAGAGAGAAACACTAATTTTCCCAAAAGTTAAATTTCGACAATAAGCCACAAGATAGAGTTCCAAACAGTTATTTACAAGTGTCAACAAGTTTCCACAGTGGTTTGGTAACCCACGAGGGTCCAATAACTTTCTTTTTACATTTTCTTGTTAGCTACAAAAACGTTGAAATCAGGGTCGGAGACTAAGAAACCACTTTCAAACATTATCTTCCAATGAGCAAACACACCATAGTTAAATTTCTATGTGTCCACTTATATACCAGGAGTTCATAGGAACTGACAGAATTTGGAACTGGTGAACGATTTATGATTGGCAGCTAGTTTTCTGGGGCCATTAGTATAAATTGGCCTAGTTACAAACGAAAAAAATTTAGCTCAAGGGCTTAGAAAACCACATCCAAAATTGATGTTCGATGGAAAAACGTGCAACAAGAAACTTCCTAAAAGTTCCCATCTATATGGGGAATTCACCAGATTTGATGGGACAGAGGACTAGAAAGTGGTTTTCAAATGGCGACAAGTTTTCTGGAGCCACTGGTCATAATTGGTCCAATTTGACCTAAATTGTGACCAAAGGCCTATAAAATGGATTTCCAAAACTATCAATAAAAGTGTTTTTCCTCAAACTGAAGGTTTTAGGAGATTTTCTAGTAAAAATACTAGAGGTTTGCAAAGGCAGATAATCATTTCGTTGTCCAGTATTCAAACGACGGTTCAAAACGAAAGCCAACTTTTCAGTTTTAGTAGCTTCCTACAACTACAAAATCGGTGTAACAGTGCTCCTAGTAGGGCATTCAAAAGATCACAAATGATCATTCGAGGTTGGTCCAAAGATTAAAGTGACTCCTCACATAACAAGGTACACGAAGGAATCTTATCATCCCCTTTAGAGTTACAAAGGTTGTTTTACGAGTCTCCAAAATCGTAAATTATCTATTTAAACAAAGAAATGGTCAACATATTTACCGGGAAGTCAACTTCAACTTGTCAATAAAAAGGGGTACTGTAGCAAACTAGTTTTGTTGGGACGTTACTAGATCATCACGAAATGAGGGTTTAAGTTCATTGTTTACTCAAGGAATATTAGATCCTGTAAGTTATGATATAACGTTTATTGTTTTAAAACAAGTTTATTTAATACAATCAAATATACGAAAATCCTTCGGTTTAAAATTTTATTCTATTGCAAAAGAAAAACTAAAGAACATAAATTATGAGAGATGAGGAGAGATGAACCATGCCTGGGAGATATTTATGTCCATAGTGTATGAGGTAATCCACGTGGTTTCACTCGCACTCCACTAGGATTCATCCCTCTATAGGGCATTCCATCAAACAAATCGCGTGCACCCACAAGTCCCCATTTTGCATTTACTTGAAATATTTCATTTTGGCTTGAATCTCATCGTTTAAACGAGGAAGAGGTTGAAGTCACATGATTGCTTTCGCAAGATCATTCATAGAATTGAGAAGCCTAAGGCGTTCCATCTTGTTATTTTCAAGTGTGACCATTGTCTCTAAATTGCAGCTACTAGAAGAGAAACCCACTCCAACCCAGTGAACATTTCCAACAACTTAACCAGATTTCTATTACGGATCTCTCCTGTTGTTTTGATATCCTTCTTCATACTCATATCATGTCTCTGTTCAAGAGCTAATTGAAATGTCTTTAAGGCATACAGTTGGCCAAAAGGCAGCTCCACTTTGCAACAACCCATTTTTGTGCATATCCTACAATCGTTGCAGACCAAAGGCCACATTACTTTCAGGCATTCAGTTAAGCAGTTCACATGCCAAGTGCATGCTTCTATGCTTGCATACATATCTGCTAGAGCACTTGCAACAAAAAAACATCTGACAAAACTCCTTTATATATTATGCTTTGATGGACTTCCATTACCATTTCCAAATCTCCCATTTTGGTACAGGATGGGAAAGGCATGAAAAGGAAAGTCGATTTCCATTATGCTTTGATGGATGTCCATACTCTTTTGCAGAGCTCATGTTTTGGCACATGCATGGAGGGTTTGGCAAAGGCTTTGTGAAGCCTGGATTTCCATTGCTTGAAAGGTTCCACGACCTTTTAACAAACCCATTATGTACATATTATGCCATCATTATAGTCCATGAGGCCACATTTCAAGCATTTATTGAACAGTTCTCATGCCAAATGCACGCTTCCATGTTTTACATACATATCTACCAAAACACTTGCAACTACAACATCTGAGAAAAGTCTCATTTTTTGCGGTGGGGGCGGCTAAAAAAAAAGTAAACGGATCACGTTGAAGACACATTTTATTGCATTGGTGTGACAGTGTGACTATCCCGTGAAGGAGAGACCCATGTATTCTCTGCATACCGTCAAAACACATCTCGTGAGAGGCTTTCCCATTCTTTCATTTGGTCAAAAACATTTCACCCCTTCGGTGCCTGGGGATTCGAACTTGGCTCTTTCTAGCAACTCTCACACAATTGGATCTGCTGCAAAACATCATGCACATCCTCTTTGCGGTTGTCCAATTCTTGCTAAATTTATGATGTTAACTGGGTTTCACCGTGGTAGATGCCTCAGATCCCAAACAAAGTGCTTGTATCATTATGAAAGGAAAAGACAAGTCTTAAAATCTGCAAGGATGTGTCATTGTCCATACTTTGTTGGCTAATGACCCCATACCGTGCTACCTGGCAGTCCCTTCCACACTCCAACACATCGTCTCAAACTCCTATCACACACATAACACTAAATTCTTTACTATTTTATTTTAAATTTTTTGTGGGGCACTTACAATAACGATCTCATCTGGACACATTGTAAACCTTGTGTCAATTTCTTCACTCATCTCGATGTCGTCTTCGACCCCATCAAATCCAAAACATACAAAAACCCCCTTTTTCGGATCCCCATGCGCAACCCTTCGATCACATCATACAAGCCAAACTCGTAATTATTTATACCAATATGATGATGGTTTGAAAACGAGTGATATATTATCAAACAAGACATTTACCATGTGGTATAACAAAGTGGGAAAGAATTGGCCATCCCAGGGATGGCGTTCGTGTGTAGCCACTATACACAAGGTCATGTTTTCTCTTAAATTGACAGTCTGGTGGGGCTCGAGACGTGAGAACCTTTCACTAATCTCACAGATTGTGTCCACTCTTGGATTTAAATTCTCCTATTACCTCACTTCTTTCATCGAGGATTATACCTCGAAGCAAGTCATCTTTTCTTTGCAACGCAACCAACATGATGAATACAAGTACATGATTGATTCATTTTACGCCAAAGATATAAAACCTAACCCATTCCACAGGGGGTTCACTTAGTAAAAGTATGGTATAACACGTGCGTTTGAAGGGTATTAAAGAATACCCTTAATTCTAGTTTTTACCTCTAATTATTCAATTGATAATACCCCTCTTGTTATATTATTAGAATGAAAATACCCCTATTTTTTCCATGTACCTTACTTACCCATTTTTCAATTACAATTTTATTTACCCCTTTTTATTTCTACCATAATATATTAAATAGAAAATATATCATATTTCTCACTCAAATTTGTTTACTATGTCTTTCCTTTCTAAAGATAGTTTGAAGCCATTGAAGACCTATTACAAATCACCTTATAAATTTTAAGCTTTAATCATTTATCAATAGTTCTTCAAATAATTAAGATGGTGAAATAATATCACTTGTGTTGAAAAACATACTCAATCCTAGTTTTCTACCATCTTATTATTTCTTGGTTAAGAATATCTTAATTGAGATTTCTTTATTCAAAAAGAGATTATAATTTAACTTTATGAACACACTCCTTTTGCAATTTTAAGGTATTTACTTTTAAAAACTAGGGTTCAAATGTTTTAGTTTTATATTAAAATTAAACCTCCCTTTCCTTTGGCCCACCTCTCTAACCTACCCCCAATACCTGATTCAAAATATTAATAAATTAAACCCTTTCACCCCCTCATGTCTACCGGTATATTGACTTTAATTTTATTAATTTTAATTACCTCAATATGAACCCATGTGCTAGGATATTGCCTAGCTAATGAACCCCCGTGACCCACTCGGACACTCGAACACCTTCTATTACATCTCGGTGAAATCAATCAATGTGACCAGATGATTGGCCACAATTCCCGGCGAAACGTTAGATATTAGAAACAGATGGAAGGAAAAAAATCATCGACTTAGGGAGTCCATGGTGACATACTTGGCACCCTTCGCCTTTAGTGTTGTTATAAAGGCCATGAATTTGGAAATAAAAGGGAATGAGGTGGATGGTTCTCATCATGGGTTTAGAATGTTCTATCAGATGACTTTGACGACAAGGCGGATGTAGAATGGACGGAAATGGACCACGTGGAGGGTTGTAACTGAGTATTTATTAATAACAATAGATTTGCAATATGCACCGTTGCACCATCTGATATACGACTAAACCTACTATACTTGTTTTGTCATAACCTAGAGCTTCCCCTCCCCTTTATAATTTGGAGCACACCTTAACATAATAAGAAATGTTTTTTTGTGGTTGTGGGATTTATTCCAAACGACATTCAAATTTTCTTCATTACATGAAAAAAATTGTTTGCTCGGGCCAATCAATCACATTACATATTGTAGTTGTATGACAGAAGGCTTACGCACATGACGACTAAATGCACACATTTTTCGTTATAATAGCATTCGAGGGCTAACCGTATTAGCTATCCAAAAAAGCACTGACTCCTCAGATTCCTTAGTAGAGATGAGATTTGACGCCCATCCTAAACATTTTTCCATGTTTTAACCGTATTTAATAGTCAGCCCGCCCCTATTTAACGTGAAAAAATTAATAGTGACGTAATTATCACTCTGAACACATTCAATATAAATATAAGTGCAACATTACATAAATATTTAAATAACATATTTTACTGAAAATGTGTTTATATCAAGTATATAATCCCCAACACTTATAAATACATGTTGGGAATATTACTATAGTGGAAACATTATATTATCAGTTGTTGAGAAACAACTCATAATTACTTGATATTATATGTGAAGTTGGTATATAGCTTTTTGTTTGTAACTACTCCTACATTATAGGATGTAGTTTTAGCTATTTGCTTGGCTATATATTAGCCATGTATTGTGTACGACAGATGATGAAGACTAATATATTATTTTATTATGATCCAAATCTGTCAATACAATGAAAAAAAAAAATGCATGTTTAAATTATTAAATAAAGAAAAAATATTTAACACAAATAAATAGACCGTTTAAACCTTTAAATATCACATTTTTTTGGTTTGACGGGTGAGACCAGCCGTCAAATCTCATCACTGGTCGCGAGTCATGACTTCCAAGCTTCTCCCACATATCTGACAGCTATGGGTTAAATCAATTTGCTTTGTCCATTTACAAAATGCCACGTAAGTATTTCATTTTGAAAAAGTGTACAACCTCACATCCATACGAACTTGTTTAATCACCATGTGAGAGGGTTACGAAAGGTACTTCATTTTGACTGTATTTTTTGGTTCACCCAACCTGTTGTATGAAAGAAAAAACAATATGCCAGTTTAAGTACATGTTCAGCAAATTTCACACTTTGTTTGAAAACAGAAGGAGAAATAGAAATGCTAATTATTGTTTTGAGTAGTAGTTCTACTTGTGCTCTGTGTCTACTGGAGGAGCGGTTCCGGTCATTGGTTTCTTTGGAGCCTTGTAAAGTGGTTTGGTGGCTGGAAATATTGGTGCAGGGAATGCTCTGTTTTGATATTTGATCGATGAACAAGTTGTCAAGCATGTGCTCACCAGTTTTGGCTGCTCTGTTTTGATATATCTCTGGGGAATCAATTATGACTTTTCTGTATAGGTAATAAACTAAACATATTATGATCAAAATAATAAATTTGTCTAAATCTTTGCCCATTATTTCCTCGGCACAAAAACATTGAGAAATATGGAGGAGAATATATTTGTTCAAGCATGTACACACCAACTTTATCCGATAAAATTCAGCTTTCCATTACACTTTACATTTTCCAACTACGTTTGCTTGAAAGTTTCCAAGGCCTTTTTAACAAATTCATTTTGTGCATATCTTTCAATCATTGTAGTCCAGGAAACCACATTTAAGGCATTTTGTTGGACAGTTCGCTTGCCTTCTGCAAGTAGGGTGTGAACTGTTTGACAAAATGTCTCATATTTTCCTGGTTTTTTTCAAAAACCATTTATGACCCTCATAGGCTTACCCCATCCGAAATCATTCTGGTACACTTCAAATCTATGAGAACTTCCCACCATCACACGGTTCATTCCTGCATCGTTGAACACATAAAGCTTTGGATTCTTTTCATTGACAGCCTTGCCTCCATGGGCATCGATCACTTTTGTAACGTATTTGTTGTAAATGGCAGATCACTGGCCAGGAGGTAACCCAGAGCAGTAGCACCATAAATGCCTTGAATAACATTCCCAAAGTAGCTTTTGCGGACTGGGGGATCATGGCTATTTCTGCAATCCACGAAGAGTGTGAGAAGTGGTATGTTCTCGGGTGCCAGTTTCCTAACCCTTGTAACCACCTGCCAAAGATGTGCTGCAAGGGATTGAAAGGAAGAGAAGGGTTTGGCTTACCTACTCTAGTAGGACTATTTTTTCCAAACTAGGAAGCCTGCAATAATAAAAGTATATTCTTTATAAATACAATCCAAATAAAAGACGATGCATGATCACAGAACAACAGGCTCAAAGTCACTCAAAATCTCTTAGAACAACAAAAGCACTGGTAATCTCTCTTTAGGCCACATTACAAAGTTGTGCAATATTTTTCACTCATTTCAACTCTTCTTGTGGATTGAGAACAATAGCGTAGGTACTGTTTTGTATACATTTATGTTCTGTTGGATTGAGACAGACAGGAAAGTGCTTTGTGCTTAGAATTTCCAATTTATTGCATTGAGTGGAATCTGGAAATAAAGGATGTGGCTTTATGTCTCTTGAATTGGTATGAGGAACATGCCATCTAGGATTTTCTTTTGATGGCCGCCTATACCTCTCAAACAACACTGATAGGAAAATCTATACTTTCTTTTGGTATATAACACTGCCAAATAGAATCATAAGGTCAACTTGGAAAATTAGCATGCTAGGGGAGAAGGGCCAGTATGCGAACACCCTAAGTTCGCAGGTCCATGGAGCCAATTCCTTGCCACGTAGGAGCGCCAATTTGACAGCTAGTTATAAAATAACATTTTTTTATCCTAAGCCTTTAATTTCGTATCCAATTTTAATATGATTTGCTTCCATATGATCGATCAAATAAAATATCTCTAAAAAAACACATTTACTGGTGGAGACCGGTAGTGGTCCACCGAAGAGGACAGGTGTTGAGCATTAAATTGGAAATAAAAGAGGGAAACGCAACCTGTCCTCCGCCATCTCCACGCGCGTTTTAGATAAGGAACAAATAAATGTTCAACCACCTTGTGCGGAGCTCATTAACGGGCCTTACGGGGCTCCTGTGCAGGATTACATAAAATATTGGATTTTTTCGATCTGGTTGGACTAGGCGGAGCGACTCCTTTCATTAGCATTTCGGAGGTCATGCTTCTCAGCATCAAGCGGACAGAATACTTGCTCGTAAGTATTACACTTCAGATTATTTTTTCGAATTTATTTCTCCTGTTCAGAAGCATCCATTTTTCCCATTTTCGTTTGGATATGCATCTTTTTTTTGCATTTTAATGTTGTCCAGAGTCTGCATGCAGGGCCCTGCTCTTTTTATTTTGATCAGTTGCTTTTTTCTCTGTTAATATGTTTTGAAACATTTTATGTGCCTCTTTTGTATTTTATGTGTCTTTTTGTAGTTTTTCTCTGTGTTTTTGTTGTTAGAGTCTTGTATTTGGGTTTTTTTGGTCTCAATAGGCGTGCTCTGTTTGAGTGATGAGAACAGTGCAGGAGAACAACGAAGGTGATAATAAACGATGTTGTTGGGAACTTGAAGGAGCTTCTGCAACCATTTAACGAAGTGTACAATGAGCTTATGGATTTACTATCAATTTTCGTTCATCGAAGGTAAGCCTCCAACTGTATTTCATTAAAACGCCCTAGATGGTCAAATGGAGAAATGCAGTTTTTCAACGAGTAAGCAAACTAATTGGGGTTATGTACAATGATAATGGTTATGTACGTGTCCTGTGGCATGGTTCAATGATTTTTAAGGGGTAAATATTGTTTAGGTGTCCTGTAATAGATTTCCGAAATTTGATAGCTGATTCTGTTTTAGTGGGCTGCAGTTAATGTTTCTCACATTTTTCTTGTTATTGATATTAAAATACATGCCTTATTTGATACAGGAGATGCAATTTATTTCATTTAGTAAAATGTACAGCTATTATATGGTTGGTTCGATTTTTTAAAACAATTTAAGTAGATCCCAAACCGGGATTAAATTGGGTTGGTTTGGATGTATTTTAGATAAATTACCTGTACTTAACGCCAAGGTTTTCGAACTGGTTAATATATAGAATTTTGTTGCCTTTCACTGCAGAGGCGTTTTGATCTATATTTCCCCTGCTCTCGTATTTATTACACAAACATCACATCTGATATTTTTGCAAACAGGGTTCAGATTTCGATGGTTTAATATTATTATAGATAAATGCAACTGTATCTAACTCAAAGGCCTCGGATCTGGTTGGTGTAAATTTTTTGTTAGCTTTCTCTTAGAGAGTTCAGATTACTTTTTCTCTCTTTAATGACCCCATATGTATCTTTTGATTACGGTTGCAGTGTAGGGTTTCACAAACATTTCAAAGCCACTTCTGAAGCTAAACAATTATATTAGCTTTCACCATTACAAGGTTCAGATCTACTACTCATTTTTAGTTAGTTTTTCTCTTTGATCAAGTATTTTACTGGTATAGAGTTTAATATTGCATTTTAGGATTTGCAACCTATTAAATTCTATGAGGGTTTATTATTGTAGTTAAAGATTCAGTAGTTTTATTCCATTTTACGCATTACTTGCCAAGGCTTGATTATATTTTTATTTTCATGAATGTCGTTTTATCTCACAATATGAAGATCTTCTCAATTCTTGTCGTTAGTGATTTTAGGTGAACTCAGTATTGTTTGGATGATGCAATAAATAGTTATGTCGAGGATATGTTTCTCTTCGGTCACTACTGACAAGCTAGAATGCGATGTTTGTTATTTATTAAGCAAATTTTGTTTTTGGATGGACGTGTAGGAGTATTTTATCAGGAGCTCCGGTGTTGGCGCAAGAGCCGAGAACTTTGGAATGGCGCTTTATGCGGCAAGATCGTTTGAAGCGAGTGGAAACAAAGTGTGTATTCACACTACTAATACTCAAGGAAAATGTTACCTACAATTCTATGTTTTTAAGCCATATAGAGGTGAGGTTTCAACCTCACCAAGATTCAAATAAATCCTTGTCTTTCGCTTTTATTTAACGTTGTTCATTTTAAGCCGCAACAATTTTGTTTATGTAATTTTTTTGTTTTTAGTAAAGTTTTATTCCAAGCATCGCTTTAAATTAATTTTATGTTGATCCTTGATTGGTTTTATGTTGGTTATTAACATATTTGTTCACTCTTTCTCTATCACCTATGTATTTAATTGAAAATGTCTTTGTATCTTGGATTTGTTTCTATCTCATCTCGATTAGTTGATGAAATGAAACCATGGATTAGTTTTCAATGAAATGAAACCTCCGCTTTTGTTGTAGTTGATTTGTTTGTTTGGTCGGTTTGTTGTGATCTTCAATGTTTTATCTTTTTGTTTTGTACAAGGTTTTGGGAGCCTTTTAAAACACTAATCCGTTTACCTAATAAATATAATCTTTTTATACTTATATAAAAAAATACATTTACATTATTTAATGGTGTTCATTTTAAGCCGCAACAATTTAAATAAGGTTATGAACAAATTCTCGAGCTAATTTTGGTTTCCTCATCTCAAACAATGATTACATTTCGAGCAAAATGTAGTAATCTAAACTGCATGTCTTTATATTTCTTACATTAGGAGCAAAACATATAAACTTATACTGTATGTGTCCATATTCATTACATTCGGAGCAAAATATACCGACTATAACCTATAATCGTGAATGCAATAATGCAAGCACAATTGATTTCGATACATATTTTTCTGCAACACAAAAAAGAATTCTCCTCGAATGCTGCCCTTAGTTTGGATTATCATGAACAATTGTATCATTGATGATGTGTTGTTGAGTCATCAAGAGGTTCACCGGATGAACCCATGGTGGAATAGGAAAACCGAGATATGGTATGAAAGGTTGTGTGTGAAGTAGGAGGTTGTGGGATAATGGGGTGTGTAGTTGGAGTTGAAGTTATTTGCATTCTGTTGGTGTCAAGGAAGTAAGGGTGGTAATCTGGGATAGGAACTTTCAACATATCTTGTAACAGGAGTTCTCAGTATGGGCATGGATGATGCATGGGAAACAAACTCCATGGATTGTTGAACTTGTTATCTCTTTCTTGTTTCTCTTTCTCCCTTTGATGGCGAGTGGCTTCCTTCGTTGTAATTCCAATTCCTTTTTTTGCGAGCTTACCTCCCGTTGTTTCTCGCGCTCCCGTCTTTCAACAAACTTTTGTAGATCCCTTTCTTGCCTCTCTTTAATGCGTTGCAATCTCTCTTCCTTTTTCTCGCTCCTTTTTCACGCTAACCTTTCTTGCTTTTTTGCCTTAATATGCTCCTTTTATGCCGCTTCCTTCACATATTTCTTGTTTTTTATGTTCTCAGATCTTTTAACATCCGAACATAAGCATCGATGTTAACAATTGTGAAGCACGACTTATCCGGAGTGCAAAGATCACTCTTACCCTTGAAGGATCCCGTAAATTGTGTTTCGTAACCTTAAAAATTTACCCAATTTCTTCTCATTCAGCAACACCATCATTTGATATACCACTTTCAACATCATGGCCATTGTCTCTTCCTCGTTTTTATCTTTATCAATGACCTCAATTTCCTCGTCGCAAAGATAATAATGAGTAAAGTTTGCTTTGGTTCAAAGTCTCATTGGCACAAGGTTGGTTGGCATCGAAGGTAAAGATATACTTTCATCCTCAGTGTTTCCAATCTGATCAAGTCCCAACTCTGCAATATGCTCTTGCAGCCATGTAGGTTGTTCTGGTGCACTTGGCAATGAGAGATCGTCCTCTCCAAATCCCTGGGCCTCAGTGTTGCAGCTGGATGTGCCTTGGTCACGAGTATTCACAATGTGGTTCACTTCATAATCTTTGGTCTGCATTATACTTTGGCTTTCTCCCTGTATACTTGGTTCCTCCGTCTCTGTATTAGCAACAACCGTTGTTTCAATGGTTGGATGGACTTCTTGTGTTGTTGACAGATTCTCAACTGATTCCATTAAGTAATTTTCTCCAATTTTGTCACCAACTGGTGGAGCTACATCTCTTGACAAACTTAGGATGTTTTCAGCAGCATCAACATCTATTATGTTTTCAGTACCATCAACATTCATAATGTTCTCAGTAGTATCATCATCTGTGACATTTTCAACATCATCTTCATTGGCATCTTCTTCAATGATATATAGTTTTCTACATTCCATGTCATTCTGTAATGCATTTGGATCAAGTGGCCATATACCTGTGCATCTAAAACCAGCACGAATATTTGTAGGTGTCAAGGCCTTTGCGAGAGCTCTACTACCTATTTCTGCCAAGTCTGAACGTTTGACTTCTTGGTACTTATTATTACACATCCACTGCATCCTCTCAGATCTGAAATATGCTTTAAAAGGACCAAAGACACTAACATCCAAAGTGGTCGCAACCTCGTGTAGTATGTGCTGGCAATGTCAATAAATCAATCCCCAATCGCCTGGCCTCTTCTATAGTTGACAATGCCACATGGCTTCCATGACCATCAAATATAAGTAAATGCCTATTTTCAGGGCACACCCCTCCGTGCATGCACTTACTCGAAATGATACAACCAAATTTATAAAGAGCTCTCTAGTCATCCAAGCACTTGGATGAGCAGCCATGCAAGCACCTGGTTCACATCCCTTGATGTAATTTTGTGAAACTTTCTGACCTTTAAATAAGTAAAAGTTAGGGATACATTGCCCTGCAACATTTACACAACATAGAATTGTCATCCATTCTCTGCTACGAGGAATGATTTTGGGAACATTCCTGCAACCCTTGGTGGCAAGCACCCTCATGCCACAATTTCTCCCTGCTTGGATTCCTGTCTCATCACAATTCCATATTTTGCCTGCACCATAGGAATTGATATGAATGTTAGCTAGTTTTTCATAAAACTTGCTAACCACCTCTGGACGTAAACCTATTGCACGATCTCTTTCTAGACCTTCAGCAGTCCGAAGGACTATGTCTGGGTGTCTTTTTCTAAATCCTTCACACCAGGATCTTCCAGGTAATCCTTCTCGAAATGGAGTCTCTCTAGTTTCACAAATTTGTGCAACACAGGCCCTCAGTTGCATAAATCCCACTCCATGCCCTAAATCTGCCATTTGCTTGCACCATTCAACTATCTCTTTCTCCTCTCCTTCACTCAAAACAGGTGCAGGGCCCTTCCTTTTTGTATGGGTCAGACCATTCAGCCAATAATGAACAGATGTAGGAGGTAAATTATATTTCACAGCAACAATTCTAATTGAATAATTGTTGAATTCAATATCATCTATGGCCTTTAACATATCTTCTTTTGACCAACTAGACAAAATTCTAACCTTCTTGGTCGAAGAGTTGCCTCTAACAACCACAGCCTCCTCGTAGTTCATGCCTATGTAGTTCACATCCAAGAGGTTCCTCGGTGATGATCATCGATTGTGTTTGATCTCCTTGATTTGTTATCGCACCATCCTCTTCGCTTCTTATCAGTAGCATCCTGTTCATTTGTCCATGGTTAGATGTTTCAATTTCAAATTGTACACCTCGTCTTTTGGGCATACGTTGTGCTCGATGTAAACTCCTCTTTCTCTTCATCTTCTCTAAACGCTGAAGTATGAAACAATATAAAATTAGTAAAATATGTATTAATATATCAATAAGATCATCTACAATGGGAAAATTTTAGCTAGCTTATGATACATGACAGTATGAATTATGAACTTGTAGGTGAACTTGTGATTACCTCTGGCTGTTGGCGCCATTAACGATGATCGAATACATGTTTTATTAATTTCATATTAATTGATAAAGACAGAATTTATAAGTCGGGTTGTTGATTACATAGGGGAGAAGGGCCAGTATGTGAACACGTCCCAATACTTGAACACTATTTTTCATTTAAAATATCCAAATACCTGATGGAATAAAAACCATGAGGACAGATTGCATTTCCCTCTTTTATTTCGAATTTCATGCTCAACACACGAATTGCTCATATTAAAATTGATACGAAATTAAAGGCTTAGGATTAAAAAATGTTATTTTATAACTAGTCACAAATCAAGCGCTCCTACGTGGCAAGGAATTGGCTCCATGGACTCAGCGAATCGAGGGTGTTCGCATCGCCCTATAGGGGAGAAGGGCCGATGCGAACACCCTAAGATCTCGTGATTGAATGTACCCAACTTGGAATATGGAAATAGATGAATTGAGAAGACAAATATTCAACCCGTTAAATAGATATGATGGGTTTGTCAACTGATATGTCGTTTTTATATTTTGAACAAATGAGTCTTTTATTGTAGAAAATGAAAGTACCAATCGAAGATTTATTGTGTAATCGAGTAATACTGAGATGTTGACCCTATGCACATATGGTTTATAAAAAAACAAATTTTTGAACTTCAATAATCAAAATTTTGGTTTTTTTCCATCAAGTATTGGATATTTTATATGCAAAATACTGTTCAAGTATTGGGACGTGTTCACATACTGGGTCTTCTCCCCTATTGTCTTTCAATAATCAAAATTTTGGTTCTTATTCCATCAAGTATTGGATATTTTAAATGCAGAATAGTGTTAAAGTGAAATATCATGTCACAGATGACATGATATTTCAGTGCAGCAGCTCTAATTGAATAATGCGAGAAACTCAATATCATCTATGGCCTTTAAGATATCTTCTTTTAACCAACTAGACAAAATTCTAACCTTCTTGGTCAAAGTGTTGCCTCTAACAACCACAGTCTCCTGTAGTTCATGCCTATTTAGTTCACATCCAGCAGGTTCTGGCCGATGATCATCAGTTGTGTTTGTATCTCCTTGATTTGTTATTGCACCATCCTCTTTGCTTATTATCAGAGCATCCTGTTCATCTGCTCCATGGTTAGATGTTTCAATTTCAAATTGTACACCTCGCTTTTGGGCATACGTTGTGCTCGATGTGAACTCTTTCTCTTCATCTTCTCTAAATGCTGCAAAGATGAAACAATATAAAATTAATAAAATGTATTAATATATCAATAAGATCATCTATAAACACTTCTAAAGATGAGGTGTTATCAAATAACACTACATTCATAAGCTTGTTTGTAATTGATCAATATCAATTAGAATGTTTCACTGGAACATGCGTCGCCCCTTTCCACATTGTAATTCATATCGATCAATCGATTGACGCAGTCTTGTTAATGTAATGTTTTGTGACATCAAATCATCTTCAAGTGAATGCATGTAAGAATCGTAATTGTAATAGCTTGACTACATATGTTGTTATGGTGGCAGCAAAAATCATTGTACTTTTGAATGTCTTGGTATGGACCTCTTCGGATCTCCACCAAAATGTGTTTTTTTTTAGATATTTTACTTGATCGATCATATGGAAGCAAATAATATTAAGATATGATAAATAATTAAAGATATAGGATTAAAAAGTGTTTATTTATACCTAGCTGGCATACTGTCACTCCTACGTGGCAAGGATTTGGTTCACTTAACTGTGAAGTTAGGGTGTTCGCATACATCGGCCCTTCTCCCTAAACTCTTATAAAGATGAGGTCTTATCAAATAACACTACATTCGCCGGCTTGTTTGTAATTGATCAATATCAATTAGAATGTTTCATCGAACATGCAAAATCACCCCTTTCGACATTGTAATTCATATTGATCAATCGACGCAGTCTTGTTAATGTAATGTTTTGTGACATCAAATCATCTTCGAAGTGAATGCATTTAAGAATCGTAATTGTAATAGCTTGACTACATATGTTGTTATAGTGGCAAGAAATCATTTGTACTTCAATGTCTTGGTATGGACCTCTTGGGATCTCCACCAAGAATGTGTTTTTTTTTTTGAGATATTTTACTTGATCGATCATATGGAAGCAAATAACATTAAGATATGATAAATAATTAAAGATATAGGATTAAAAAATGTTTATTTATACCTAGCTGGCATACTGTCACTCCTATAATTAGTTAAGAATAAATAGTTAAGTTGAAAGGTATGAATAAACATTTTTCTTTCCTATATCTTTAATTTCTGGGAGTAGTGCAATTATGTGAACACCCTAAGTTCATGGGTCCATCGGGCCAATTCCTTGCCATGTAGGTTTACCAATTTTACAGCTGGCTATAAATAAACATTTCTTTATCTTATCTCTTTAGTTTGGAAACTCAATATCTTATCTCTTTAGTATTGGGCAGTGTTCACGTAGAGTTACAGATTTCTGTTTTGTATCAATATGTGACTGTAAAACAGGCCAGAAAAACCTTTTTTTGTGAGCACGGAAAGCTTTAATCCCGGAGCTCTACTTTGGATTTTCCTCTATGCTTTGAAGATATCTAAAAGGGTAGAACTAGAAGCAACTTCGAGAGAAATGGGTGAAAGACATTTTATGTAAATTGGATAACTGGAATGGCGACGATTCATCTTGATGATGGGTCAAACATCAGACGCAGTTATTCCAGAAAATCTTTGTCTTATTATTATGGACTGTGGAAGCAGAAAAGCTATAACGGAATGATGAGGTTTTCTGAGGTGTACATACGGCCTCTCTCTTGTAAAGGAAATAGTTTACACTGATGCTCATGGGCTACTAGAAGCAGTCGATGGTGGAACTTGAACTTAGAGTCTAGAAGTTATGTTCATATATACATGTGTGTTTATATCACACTCCACGAAGGAGGAGGAGGAGGAGGAGGCAAACTTAACTTAGTAGCTTGTACACTTTTAGCTTTCTTGGTTTGAAGACGAGCTTTATAGACTTTCAGACTGTTACGGTGTGCTGAGTAAGATAGGTAGCAATCACGGTTAGGACTGTGACATCTCATTTATAATAATGTTTATAGGCCATTCTGACCTGTTCTACTGATTCAAACTGTACAATTGAGAAGGATTTTCTAGGCCATTCTGACGTATGTTAGATGATTTCTCTCTTACCTGCACTGTACTACGATTTATATTCACTACCATTAATCTTTGTGGATATTGATAATGGTTTGAATTTCAGTTTTTCAATTTTATAGGATGCAGAGGATGTTGTTTGTGAGAAAATTCAGTTCTCTATATTTTGCAGATGTCTATGGGTTGAGGACGAAACAAATTGATATGTCTTGCACATTCTTGATATATCTGTAGATGACTTATTTTTAGAAAAGGCCTATCCCCCTCAGTTCGCAGGTCCATGGAGCCAATTCCTTGCCACGTAGGAGCGCCAATTTGACAGCTAGTTATAAAATAACATTTTTTTATCCTAAGCCTTTAATTTCGTATCCAATTTTAATATGATTTGCTTCCATATGATCGATCAAATAAAATATCTCTAAAAAAACACATTTACTGGTGGAGACCGGTAGTGGTCCACCGAAGAGGACAGGTGTTGAGCATTAAATTGGAAATAAAAGAGGGAAACGCAACATGTCCTCCGCCATCTCCACGCGCGTTTTAGATAAGGAACAAATAAATGTTCAACCACCTTGTGCGGAGCTCATTAACGGGCCTTACGGGGCTCCCAAGCGAGATTACATAAAATATTGGATTTTTTCGATCTGGTTGGGTCAGGCAGAGTGACTCCTTCATTAGCATTTCGAGGTCATGCTTCATAAAGATCAAAGCGACAAGACTTGCTCATAAGTATTACACTTCGATTATTTTTTCAATTTATTTTAGGCACGCTTGAAGCCTTGTGATTTGCGTGGTATCGCACTCTTCCAGACTTGTTTTTCGTTTTTTATCTGGTAGACGGATTTTCTGAACCTGCTTTTAATAGAATAATGTTGAGTATACTGGTTGCTCGAGGCTGTAGGATTGTTTCGTGGTTAAGCATTTAGAACTTTTTAGGATTGTTTCGTGTTGTTATATATAGTTATTAAGATTTACCATACGAGAACCACCAAACTGATAGTCGTTGGGATGTACACGAATAGAACAATTATCTAACATGGAAGGGGACGTTTCCTCTGTATTGGGGTATGTCTCTAACCGTATATACTCACTCTCCATTCTGAAATGGACAATTTGCCACTTGTTTGTCTACAATTTGCAATGTTTCTAGGGGAGAAGGGCCAGTATGCGAACACCCTCAGTTCGCAGGTCCATGGAGCCAATTCCTTGCCACGTATGATCACCAATTTGACAGCTAGTTATAATTTAACAATTTTTTATCCTAAGCTTTTAATTTCGAATCATATTGTAATATTATTTGCTTACATATGATCGATCAAATAAAATATCTCTAAAAAAACACATTTACATTCTGAAGTTATTAGTTCTATTGTGAAGTTAATATTATTACTAGCAGTAAAACAGCAGAGGTTGTACATCAGAAACTCTCCATTCATATTTTAAGTTATTTATGGTATACATTCATTTACTATATATGTGATGGGATATTCTGCAATAGAAACAATCTCTAATATACCCAATAAACTGAAGAACATAATTTTGATAAGAGACAATCACTTGCAGTAAAACAGCAGAGCCTGTACATCAGAAACTCTCCATTCAGATTATAAGTTATGTTATTCATAGTATACATTCATTTACTATCTGTGCAATGGGATATTATACAATAGAAAAGGCTCTTTTGACACTCAAATTGCGATTATACTTGAAATGCAACAACATTTAACTTCAGCTGATGACCATATATCAACACAGCACCAAACATGAATAGAACCACCTGTAATTTTTGCAGCAGGTATGAAAACTAACCTGCAATTTTTGCTTTGCTGGACCTTTCCTTTCCCCCTTGATAGAAGTAATCTCTTCTTATAAACTCCACTCTAATCAGGCACCCTGCAGAAGTAAATCAGCAGTAAACAAGACTAGGAAAGTGAATATATAATACTGACATTGATTTGGGAGTATCCAATAAAAATGTAAGACATGGATCAAGGTGTAGGGTCTTTTTAATCAAAGGTTGAAATTGATTTTGAGATGATCTTGTGGCTGAAATTATTTGATTTGATATTCATATTTATTTTTTAATTTCAAGTGTACAATTTTGTTTGTGTTTTTAATGGATGAATTTGAATCTTGAGAAGAAGGTTCCCTCTTTTTTGCAGTTTGTATTAATGTCCTGGACATGAAAGATCCGGTGATTGAATAGCCCAACTTGGAATATGGAAAGAGATGAATTGAGAAGACAAATATTCAACCCATTAAATAGATATGATGGGTTTGTCAACTGATATGTTGTTTTTATATTTTGAACAAATGAGTCTTTTATTGTAGAAAATGAAAGTACCAATCAAGATTTATTGTGTAATTGAGTAATACCGAGATGTTGACCCTATGCACATATGGTTTATAAAAAACAAATTTTTGAACTTCAATAATCAAAATTTTGGTTTTTTTTCCATCAAGTATTGGATATTTTATATGCAAAATACTGTTCAAGTATTGGGACGTGTTCACATACTGGGTCTTCTCCCCTATAGAGGCAATTACAATGCATTGTAGACTAAAAGGTGCGAAAAACATTAATGAACCGCACACACACTTCAAAATGGCTACAGAGACGAGGGTTTGAAAATCAAATCGTAGAGTGGTGGAGGTGCCTCTAACATTTGATGATGATGGATTCAAGTTACAGAGGATTTGTACCTGGTGTTGTTTCCATGGATTGGTGGATGAGAGCTTGAAGGGATGGAGGGGTGAGACCTATAAGAGGAATAAATTTTCAGAAAAATGGTGGAATTTTCTCCCATAATTGTAGATTTTCCTATATTGTCGGGATGGGGAGTTGAGGGGAAATCGCGGCTTTTTTTAGAGTGAAGGGGTCATTAGGATGGCAGATGCCACTGCAGGTTACCACATGTAAATGACCAGATTCTTGCTTTGTTAGGAAAGGAGACATTCCTATTTTCAGTTGCCATGGGCAGGGATTTGATCCCTGGATGTGCAAGCATAGTGGCGCTAGAATTATTTGATTCTCTTTATCTTATAAATCTCCCCTATCATGTTAGATTCATGTCATGCCATAATCTTCTTACAGGGGAAGAGACCATCCTACTCGATTGGAAGTCAAAGTTGGACATAGCTGGACTCCAAATCTTTGAAATTGAATTATACAATTGAAATTATGGATGTACTCTGGCGCTGTTTGATGAAACTTAAACGACGGGGAAGTTGAACTCCCCTGCTCACTGCTTCTGTGGGTGTGGCTGGAAATTGCACCAATGCCAAAAATAACAAAAAAAAGTTTTCATATTTGGACAAAGGGTCCGTGTTTCTCTACTCCTTGCTAAATATCGGCCCATGAATGCGAGATTTTGGAGTGAAACAAACCCAGATCTAAAGGACAGAAACATTGGAATATCAAAGGGCGAGATCACATTTGTTTTCCACTCATCGTCTCGATTTGCACGACAGAGGCTTCAAATTCTTAATATTGTTTTTGGTTTTAGGGTTATGTTATTGGGGCGAAGATTTGCAGGAATGCCTTTGTTTTACCTAGTTAATGGATCTTTAGTTCATCATTGTTAGAGCTATGGTGCTTTACAAAGACTTGTATAGAGGAAAAAAATCCGTCAACTTGATAGGAAGATTTCCTCTCCAATACTTGAGAACCTTATTTTGTCGTATTTCATGACGATGGATTCTTTTATTCAAAATTTTCTGGCATTTTGATGCAAGTCATTCCATTTTGAATTATTTACTCATGGATGAAGTTGGTATGGTTCATCTAATTTTATGATCAATGTTTTCTTTAAATTTCTTGAGTTTTCATAGCGGGGTTTGAATCAATTATTTTCCTTGTTTATGTTTTTGTGCAGAGTTGGCAGGATATCTAGGATAGGAGAGGTGATGGAGTGCTGCATGGGGCTTATGATATGTCAGAATCTTTTCCAGAGGTAGTGTTTTTTCTGACCAAAAAAGATCGGTCGAATATTTTTATGGCTTGGGGTAATTTAAGTTTTTGAATGGATTAACGACTTGACAGTGCATGTTCATATAAGAGCAGAAGTACTATGTAGAGTTTCTTCTTACTAACATCATTTTAACTTGACAGGTTACTCATTTTTCCTTTTCATACTAATCCAAAATCATAAATCTATTATTGAAGTTACTAATAAATTATATGGGATTTAATAATACCAACCAAATGTATGTTTTAGAAACACTATGCCAAAAACTACATACACAATCCATATATCTCTCTAAGTCATTTTTCAAGTCTACTAATCCATTTATTAATTACAAATCTTATAATGTTTTTCTCAACCAAACCAAAACCATTCTCGTTTGATTCAACAACTTTTTTCTTGAAAGCCATGCCTTTCAAATGCGAAATGGTTGTTTCACTTTAGCTTCAAGTATGTGAGATCTGGTGGTGTTTTAGAGGCACGGTTGTAGTGTACTCAGGTAGATCTGGTTAGAGATCTAGAGGAGACACAGGTGGTGGTATGGAGGCATGGTTTAGTGTACTCAAGTAGATCTAGTTGGAGATCTGGAGGAGGAGATACTCTTGTAGAGATACATGTACTCTTGTGTAGAAGAGTTGGTTTGTAATCTCTTGTTATATTATATATATAAGATCTCTATCTTTGGTGGACGTAGCCCACATTGGGTGAACCATGGTACATGTTGTGTTATGTGTGTGTACTTTTGTGTGATTTGGATTATTCTTGTTTATACTTCCACTTTTTTAGTTTTTGTGGGGATTGTTATATCCGTATTTGCATATTTTGGATTTGATATTCTATAGTTGCAAATGTTTCATGAGACCCATCCCCAAAAGTGGTATCGAGCTTGGTTATTTCATAGCAAGGTTTTGCTTCATGATATATTGTTAGTGGTTTTACTTGACATGGATGAGAGTAGGATTTTTTTTTTCCACGATGTGAAAATCGCAGAAGAGATTGAATCTCAAGTGGGAGAGCTGGAAATGTGAGGTTCTTTGGAGAATATAGTGACTGCGTCGGTTAGGTGGTAAGTCGGCATTGGTAGGGTGACCGTGGTCAGTTATAGGGTGACCGTGGTCGGTTACAGGGCAACCTAGTTTTAAACAGAAAATCACAGATCTAAAGAAATGGAGAGATGCATGGAATGTATCTTGGTTGTTGAGGTGTTCCTGGTTCTTGGAGGCACAAACATGGTGGTTAGATTACAGATCTAGTTATTGAGGTATGGTTTTATCTTGGTTTTGTAGTGCTTTGCATTTTAATAGCACATGCATGGTTTTGGATTGCAGATCTAGACAGAGAAAAGGAGAAGGTATGCATCTTTGGTGTAGTTAGATGCATGGGGATTCAGTAAAGAGGTTGTAGCAAAAACGAAGACGGGGCTTCCATCAGAGAGGAAAGTTCTTCATTTAAGATGTGGGTTAGTATCTTGGTGCTAGTAAGGTGATGTATTTCACCTTGATGTAATTTATTTCATGATTTATTGTTGTAGTGGTTTTGTATGATTTGGATGCTTCTTGAAATGACTGGCTTAGCTCAACTATCGGATTTGGTCAAGTAGGCACCTGGTGTGGTGTTCTATGCCAAGTTATGTGGCGTTGGGTTCATTCCAGCAACATCGACATCGGTCTGAGAACCGAGGTCAGTCATAGAGGAGCCAGTATCGGTCAGCTAACCGTGGTTGGTTAGGAGTTGACCGTGGTCGGTCTCTGTGGCAACTTATATGTGCATGGTTTTTTGCAGCAAGAGAGGGCAAATGGTTTTTTGTCCTAGTTTTGAGGATCGAGTTTCTTACATATAGTGTACATGGTAGAGACAGTGTAGATCACTTCATGGTTTAGATTAGAAAGAGGACGGAGTTGGCTCGGTTAGTCCATTGAGATTTTGAGTCATGTATCTCTATATGATTCATGTTTTATTTCTTTCGTTTGGAGCAATTGATATTATGTTTGGATAGTGTGCACAGATTTACACCATGTTTTTGGTGTTGTTTGACTTTTATTTCCCGATTGTGTGGAATCTTGAGGACAAGGGTTTCTAGTCTAAGGATGAGATCCTCAATGAAAAGTCATGATTAGACACAGTTGCAAGTAATGAGAGATGTTCTGCGGATGGAAAGAAGGTGATTCACCTATTTCACAAGAAATCCAAACTTTTGTGATGTAGAAGTATTCTCAGAGAAGAAAGGGAATCAGTTTTATATTTATTTCATCTGGTTTTATTTTTCACTAACATATTAGCTTTTGAGCTTGGTGTTAGAGGCGCAAAGGGGGGGATTTCGTTTTCGGTGGGAGGGCAAGCCATGGTTTTTGAATTGTAGGATTGGATATATGATGCACATGCGGAGTGAGAGAAGATTGCTACTATTCATAGTGGCGAGGAGGCACAATTTGGTTTTGGAGGGTAGTCACGGCTTTGCGGTATTTTGATTTTATTTCTTTGTGATGTCACTTCGGTTTATTTTTATGGTGCTGGATATTCCTTATGGAAGGTAGTTGATGGTTGATTCAGTTGGTTTTAGATGATAAAACAATTTTCAAAGTTTGAAGGGTGAAAAAGGAGAAGATATGCTAGAATTAGGGAGACCGGTTGTCGGTTAGGGTTAACAAACCATGGTCGGTTGGGTTTGACAAATGTTGTTTATTTTTCATTTTTAGATGGTGACCTTGTTTTTATTTCATCTTGGTTGATTGTGCAGAGTATGTTGATGACATGTTTGTTGGTATTTGCACTTGGTATTAGTGGCATGGTTTAGCATGGATGTTTGTTATTGACATTAATGAGCACAAGATTCATATTCAGCTTTGGAGTTAGTCAGTGGCAGACTTGGAGCTTCTGGAGAGCCTGGTGATATGGATGGATGTACATGGTTAGTTTGTACATGTGGATAGATTCAGTTTTATGAGTCTATGATGATGCATATGTTTGATTTGCACATGGATGCCTTGAGCATGAGTAGGGGATGTTTGCATTTCCTCTTGATTACTATGTTACTCCATGGGAGATGTTATCTACAGATGATTGTCTTAGACATGCTAGTTGTTTATGTAGGGTTGGATTTACAAATTGCGGTGTTTGGATTCTTTGAGTTATGCAGGTTTTGGATTGATCACCCACTGTTGTAGGTAGAACTCATTTGGGATGTCTTTACCCAAGATCTTGTTTTGCTTTTGCATATTCCAGTTTGACTTGTCTTTGTCAATTGCATTGGTGGTTGCATGGAGACATGGATAGATGGATGGAGAACATGGTTGGTTTTATAGGTATGACTATGGTTGCAGTTGAAGCTCAGTATTTCAGTTTGAGTGGGAGCTCTTGTAGATGTGTTACTCATGGTGACTTAGTTACGTGAGAGGCTTGGAGTTATGATTCAATGGGAGATTGATGTATGGATAACTCGTGTATCATGGATCAGGAGTAGCTTCATACAGGTATATGGTAAGTCACGGGTTTGTTATCTTCTTGGTTTTAGAAGATGATTTAATCTTCCCGATTTCATTTGATAGAATTATTGATATAAAGAATAGATAGTCTTCACGTTATGTAAAGGATGGTGATGTACATGTACAGTACATGTTCAAGAATTGATCTCTAAGTGGGAGATTGTTAGGATTATGGAGTTTAATTGCTTCACGCATAGCATGATTTACACCTTGTCTGTTTACTCAAGAATCGACACCGGTCGAGGGTAATCGACACTGGCCAAAAAATCGCACCTCAAGTTACTCGTACATGAAAGTTTGTATTTAACTCATGGGAATTTAATCTAGCTTTTGTTTTAAATTTGATTTAAAGTATATAATTACATGGCTATTGTACCCTAAGTGTGTTGTTGACGGAAAATTTGTCTTGAGGAAAATTTGTGGGTTTCCTACCAACACTATGGGAATCTAAGTCCCTCTACTTGAACGGTGCAGCTATCGTGTTTGCATGTATGGAAAAGGAAATTTCAATGGTGGTTTTTCAACCAAAGATCCACAGGGGCACTCCACTGACCCCAGTGGCAAAACCAACAATTTCTTGCTAGGGTAGAAATTGATCTGAGAGTGGGAAAGGGAGTGGGAATGGAGATGAGAGGATCAATGTTGTGGGTAGGATATCAGATGCCCGCACACATTGATTAGAAAGTTCATTACATGCATTAAATTGTGGAAGAAGAACAAATCAGAAAACCTTAGCTACAAGACTGAATAAAACTCATTGGTCACAAAGTACCAATCAATTCCTCCATCAAAGGGACATAAAATTCCTTCTTTTCTTATTGAATCCTAAGCAGAAATTGTACAATAAGTGAGAAATGAAGAAAAATTGCAGAAGGGGAAGAATGGAAGAAGATTAACTATCTTTTTCGTTCTGTTCCAGCAATGGTGCATTCACACTCCCAAAAAAATGATCGCCAACCCTTTACAATGGCTTTCCAAGCCCCTAAAATAGCTCACAAGAATTAGTTACAACCTCCTCCAATGATCAAGAAATGGTTACAACAAATTCCAATCATTTCACACCCTTTCGGGTCTTTGATTCGCAAAGAAACGACAATGGCGGAAAAAACTAGAAATCATCATTATAACCGTTACATTCTTTAGCAATTTGAATATAGACCACTTGATTTACTTTTATAACTTTGAATTTGAGCCACCCACGTGGCGGTGAAGTGATTGAGTGGGTGCAGGAATGCCCTTTGAATTTTACAAATTTTTCGGACATTTGGCAATTTTCACTTTTTTTCTTGCCTCCTGACCCAATTTGACTTTTCAACATGCACACGTGGCAGGATTTAATTGGCAACGGGTCGCGGCATTGATGTTTACTACATTTTAACCTTTTGATGAAAAAGGCTCAAAATCACAAACTTCTCTACTAACCCGCATTCCCACGTTGACTTTTCAATGCTCGTAAGACACGTGGCATCCCTGGTTGGCTGCGGGGGTGCGGCTAACCTTTAAACTTTTAACCACAAGAGCTAAAAAATCAAAGCCCCGCGAAAGTTTCTCTTCCGCTTTGACTTTTCAACATGGCCACATGTCACCATTTGATTGGCTACGAAGCCACAACTTAAATTATCCCTTTTAACCTTTAAGACAAAAAGACTTAAAATTTTTAAGTCCTCCACCGACCCACACCTCCATTTTGACTTTTCAACGTGCACACGTGGCAGGATTTAATTGGTGATGGGGTCGCGGCTCGATTTATTACATTTTAACCTTTTGGTGAAAAAGGCTCAAAATCACAAACTTCTCCACCAACCCGCATTCCCACGTTGACTTTTCAACGCTAGAAAGACACGTGGCATCTCTTGGTTGTTGCGGGTGCGTGGCTAAACTTTAAACTTTTAACCACTGTGGGCTAAAAACTCAAAGTCTCGTCGAAGGTTTGTCTCCCGCTTTGACTTTTCAACATGGCCACGTGGCGAGATTTAATTGGCTATGGGCCTTAATCCCCATTATTTCATCTGTTGCTCGGGCTTGTGGGTCTAAATCACCAACATCACTTTTTTCGAAAAGGAAAAGTGGAAAAGAAATCCCTCACCAGTTGATCCGCCTTTGGCAAAAATACCACCTTAGGTCTACCGAGCCATATCTTGCAAAATACAAGGAGTTAGAACGACTTCTTTACCTTTTTGGAAAGGGGAAGAAATTTCCCATCTGATGGAGAAGGTTCCAAGCATCCTTGGGCCCTTAGGAAGTACCAAATTTCAAAATACTTTGTTTTAACCATTTTTCAAAGGGTACCAACTCAAAATTTTAAGTCTAGACTTGGAAAATGAAGGAAATTTTGAGGGTGACAACATGTGTCTAGGATTATATAAGCTAGAAAACTAGGGTTAGAACATAACGAATGAGGAAAGATAAGAATTGAGCTATCCTTGGTTGAAAGGATGATGAAGAAGAAGAAAAAGTAGATTGCATGAAGACAAGAGCTTTCATGGAGAGAAGTTGAACAGAAGGAAAGTACATGTACATTGTTGGTGAGAAGATGATATTATCTTCTACTGTATTTCCTTTTATTATTTAGTCTCATGTAATTGCTTGCATAGTATGCAAAGAAATTAGTGTTTCTTCTTGTTATATCCACAAGTTATTGTGAGATCTTGTTATTGCTCATTCTTGTAGATCCACAGGTTGTTGTGAGATCTTGTATTACAGATCCATGAGATCATGATGTATTGTTGATCCATATGAATCTAGTATTGTAGAGGAAGTTGTCTTCATGTTTGCATGAGTTGATGCGGTGATGTAAGAAAGACTTAATTCTTGGTGCACAAACTATAGTTGCACATTGGTAGACCCCTCTAGAGGTCTTGTTTGCAGATTCACAGTACAGTGAGAGCTTGGTTGCACATGGCGGATGCAAGGTAGCTTCTGTGGTATGTGAGATCTAGTGGTGTTTTAGAGGCACGGTTGTAGTGTACTCAGGTAGATCTCCACAGTTAGAGATCCGGAGGAGACACATGTTGTGGTATGGAGGCATGGTTTAGTGTACTCGGGCAGATTTGGTTAGAGATCGGAGGAGGTGATACTCTTATAGAGATACATGTACTCTCGTGCGAGAGAGTTTGTTTGTAATCTCTTGTTATATTATATATATGAGATCTCTATCTTTGGTGGACGTAGCCCACATTAGGTGAACCACGGTACATATTATGTTATGTGTGTGTACTTTTGTGTGATTTGGATTATTCTTGTTTATACTTCCATTCTGTAGATTTTTTTGGGATTTTTAGATCAGTATTTGCATGTTTTGGATTTGATAATCTATAGTTGCAAATGTTTCTGCATAGACCCATCCCCAACAATGCAAAGACTAAAGAGGGGTATCAAAAGCTTAAAAAAAGAATGCAAATGAATGGGTCAGACTAACCTCAGCTACCACAACATTGGGATTTCTAACTGAGCGTTGCAGACCGTATTTCGGACCCAAATATAGTTTTGGTGTGTGTGTGTGTGTGTGTGCATCATGTGCCTAGGTGCTCTTGTGTCTCACATTGCAAAATATTGTGTAACATTATTAAATAAAATGTAATATTATTAATAACAAGTTTATAGAACTCATATTAATAATATAGTTGTATTAGTTTTATTATTGGTGAGTTGTGAGAACAACTCAAGTACCTATTTTAGTGTGAGATATATCTTAGAGATTAGCTATAGATAAATTAGGGTTAAGTTTGAGATATTGTAGGGATTGAGAGAGAGATATGTGGTTGTTGAGGATTGATGTTGACTCCTTGTATTAAGGATAACATCCTCTTATATAATGAAAAATCCATCTATGTAAATGGATCCTAATGAATTAATAAGAAGATCATTATTCCGTGAATAATAATATTGAGTTTTCCTTTGTAAAACTGATCCAAAATTATTATTTGGTATCAGAGCGTATTTTCCAGTGTACTATGGAGTTTTGATTTTATATATTGTAATTTGTGAAGGTAGATTTGGAGGAGTTTAGAACTAGTCTGATAAGAATCCCTACTGCTACCTATATCCCATCTCGCCCAACCTATATTCTTCTATGGTATTCTCTGTGTATGGGGAGGAGAGTCTTTGTTTTGACGTAATTGACACCGTGGAATTTGATATTTCCAATCTCGTTCAAAACTGGTGCAGACATCAACATGCGCAATCTTTGGGAGCACTAAATTGGCAAGCCATTAGATATATATATATATATATATAAAAAAATTGGGTCACGTGATTTCTATACAAAGTCGGCGCATGCATCAGGATCATTGTTGGGTCTGGTTTAGGCTCTGAAGTAATTTTTGGCGAGCACCACAGATCTTGGCATTCTCAGTGGTCTTTGTCCTCGGGATCTTCGTATTCTTTGAGAGCCCCATGCCTATGCATTTCTATTTCATCTGTAACGTATGGTGCACCAGAACTAATGATATTTCCATGCAAAGCTTTTTGAGCAATATGATTTCATCGTTTGAGTCGGATCTCGAGTTTGGAGCTACCCACATCAAATCAAACTCTGTAGTATTTTCCACCTACGTCTTGTCCTTCTTGGCGGCATGATTGTTCTTAGATCTTCATCGACTATATTTACTCTTCCATCACAAAATTTGTCCACCATTACGGTTAGCACTTTTGTTTTAAATTAGAGTTTTTTTTATATCTAGTGGTTGGTTTAGGTTTTATTCATTGTTTTAGGAGTAGTAACATGTTCTTAGTCTATTGTGGGTATAGGTTTTTTAATATATTAATGGTATAGATAGTCATCTAGTAAAATTAGTGTCTATTGTCATCATTTTTGTTGTTATTATCGTTGTAATGTCAAAAATAGTTTTTAAACATTTATGGTCCATTAGTATTGTCAATCAAAAGAGTCAATTCATTATTTTCATGGTATTGTAATTTTGTGTTGGCATATAGTCTTTGTGTATTGTAAGTTGGAAATCCAAGATTAAAAGTGTCGAAAAATTACGAAAAGTGCTAAAAAGAAAAAAAAATGTGATCATTATAAAGTCAAATAGGTGATTTTAGGTGTTCGGTATCGCGATGTCAAGAGTCAATGTTAAAATATTGTAAAAAAATTGCCTTACGGACGTATTTTGGTGTTACCCAATGTCTGATTTTTGGGAGACTAAGAGCAATAGTAATACAATTCTAATTATATTTTTGATGACTTCAAAGAAGAAAAATGTGCTTGGCTTCAGGGGCTTCGCCTCAACCTCGCTCTGTACTATGACAAGCTCGGGAACCGCCTAGGACCATGTAAGGGTATTTCCCTTAATCCCACTAGGGGTTCTTGCCCTTGACCCCCTCGCTTTGGAATTTTAGAACCAAAGAGAATATTTGTGGGGAAGATGCATCGACAAAAGGTGGTGCAAATTTGAGCTTCAACGTCCAATTTGTTGAGTAAGCAACATGATTCATGGAGGATGGAGGCAATGGAGGTTGGAGGTCAATCAATGACCTCTCGTCAATTACCAACGACGGGGCCGCACAAAGTTGTGGTGGCAGTGTGTGTGTGTGTGTTTTTTTTTCATTTATTTTAGATTTGCAATATGATTTCAGAGTTCTGTTTGAATAAGTGAAATGTTCACATTGAGGGGGGGAACTGGAACATGGTCTCAATGTTCAATTTTCCCTCTATTCAGTTTGTATTCAGTAAGCAGTGGTTCCTACATATTCCCTGAAGGAAAGACATAGTGGACAGATGAAAGCACAAAGGAAAAGCAACAACATGATATTTGGGTTGTTGGTTGTCCTGTAAAACCATCCTTTGTTTTAGGTTGTTGGTTGTCTTATAAAACCATCCTTTGTTTCAGGTTGTTGGTTGACCTACAAAACCATCCAAATCATGAGCACGCATGGGCGTGCAAGTTAAAGTTGTAAAAGGAAGTGTGATTATTTTTTCCTTGTCAACATTAGGGGAGTGTATATTGGGAATTAATAATGTTAACAATAGGGGAGTGAATGTTACCAAAATATTGTGTAACATTATTAAATAAAATGTAATATTATTAATAATGAGTTTATAGAACTCATATTAATAATATAGTTGTAATAGTTTTATTATTGGTGAGTTGTGAGAACAACTCACGTAGCTATTTTAGTGTGAGAGATATCCTAGAGATTAGCTAGAGATATCTTAGGGATAAGTTTGAGAGATTGTAGGGATTGGAGAGAGATATGTGGGTTGTTGAGGATTGATGTTGACTCCTTGTATTAAGGATAACATCCTCCTATATAATGTAAACTCCATCTATGTAAATGTGTCTGGAATGAATTAATAAGAAGATCAATATTCGGTGAATACTAATATTGAGTGTTCTTGTGTAAAATTGATCCACAATTATTAGTGCCAATCTCACTTTATGAAGTAGAGAGAAATAACTATGTGTAGAAAATGTAATAGAATGTGTGCATGGAATAGAATAGATTCCCTCCCCTATACTTGTGTGATATAGATGAATCGACCTTGTCCTTGTGATGGAAATAATGGATGTAAATGATCTCCAACTCTAGGTGGATGATAGTAGTGACTAGTGTTTAGTCCCTCATTATGGTCTCATAACTTTATATCTATAGGGTTTTCTTGATCGAATTTCGTAATTAACCTCGAAACGGTGACCACCAAAAGATAAAGATGTCAAATGGCTAGAAAGAGCCCAAAAAGTGACGAGAAAGTTTAAAAAGGATTGGGGTGCCCAGGTGGGGCAAGGCGCCCATGGGTGCCCCATTCAAAGCTAAAATGACAAAGATGATAAAAATTGACTGGGCATGTGGGTGCAAGAGGTCGGAAAAGAAAAAAGGAAACAAAGTAAGATGGCCAAAAGATGGGGGTTAATTAGTACTTTATTCACTCAAAACCTTTTAAATAGTAATATGAGATCGGGACTAAATAATGTCTAAAGTACATGATTTTGTGTCTACACATGGTTTTTCAAGTGTGTTCCCCAAGTATGTTTTTCTTGTAGAAGAAGGAAAAGCCCCATACTTCATTAAATTAAGTGGTTGAGCCATTTACAACTATTTATAATTAGCTTGAACTATTTTTAATCCTTTTTTCCTTTCAATTCACGCCAAAATCTAATTCTCATGATGCCAAATTGGAGTGCTTAAGGAAATATTTTGAATAAGACTGATTTTGTTTTATTTGGATCAGGGAATCAAAAGATATCATCATTTGAATATTTTCATGTTGGGAAGCACAAGAATTTGACATGTGCAAGCCTCTCGATTAGCTTAGGATCGGCCTCTACCAATGTTTGCATTGTTTTTTCCTTTACCATGTGTCCACCTCCCATTTATTTGCAATATTGGGTTTTGCTTCCTAGCTTATTTTTCCTTTGTTTTGCCTTGTCTCAATAAAGGTCTATCACATATTAAAAATACGGACCAATAGAACCATGCCATGTTCCTTAGGATGTCGATATTATTCTTTGCCCTTGTCGACCCTTAAAAATGTGATCCAACAAGATCCAAATTACGTTTATTTGTAAATTGCCCTTAAAAAGGTCATTGATCGCCAATGTGAAATGCGGCAATAAGAAAACTCCACGTAGCTTCGCATGTCAGTCCTTTTGATAACCTACATTTGACACCCGCAAACCATCGACCAATTAGGAGGTTGCGTTTCCCTTTGCATATCAAAGCCTTTGAAAGCCCTAATTGATTGGCGATGCAAAGCTTTGACTAATGGAAATATTCCATGCCTTAATGCGTTATCGGACTTTATAAGCCTCATATGACAATTATAAAGTGCGCGCCAATGATAAGGCTCCATACACTTCGCATGTCGATCTTTTTTTGAACTCCTTCCGATAGTTGAGAAAGATTGGCCAATGAGATAGCTCCACGTATCTTACGTGTCACACTTCCCTCTTTGTGTTTGTCTCTGATTGGATGAGCCTTCACATTTGTCCAAACTTCAAAATGTGAACCAACGAAATGGATCCACGTATCTCTTTGCATCGCAACTTGCTACCTTAAGGGAATTACAAACTTTTTGGCTTTGAAGTTGGTCGCCACCTCTCCCTTTGACCTCGCCTGACTTTGCAGACCCGACAAAATATGAACTGTGATTAAATCCCGGGATTTAGAGTTTGGATGAGCCCATTACCTTAATAACTACCAAATGCCGATCACGTAGCCCGCTTCTCGGTCATTGATCTCTTGCCAAATGTCATCCTTTGATTTCACCATGTATCTTCTTTGTTGTGCAAATTTTAAATGTCCCATCGGTTTAAGTTAAACATACCTAAGTCTTTGACCGAGCTCCTTTGCCTCACAGCTTTGAAATATATAACCCACCAATGATTTGATCCTTAGTGTTCTATGGGTTTTCAAACACCAACGACGAGCATTTGGGGAAGGGAATTTGATGGTTGTTTGAATGTGCCAGACCCATAAAATGGCTAAGTCCATTTTAGTTATCCATTTTTGCAGTGGGGAAAAATTGGATAATAGTTTTGGTGACTTTCAAGGGTAATCTACCTGCTAGATTAAATGATCAGTAGCATGAAGCATCCATTGGGCATGGAGTCGAGCCCAATACTTTGAAACACTTATATTTTTTTGAAAATTTGTCTCCTAAACCTGTTATGAACTTAACAGAACTAGAACTTCCTGGACTTGATCTATGGGCTCTTGAATGAAGCTTTGAAATTTCCCAACTATCTTATTAAGCAATAAACACTTCTCAATCTGATTTGGAGTCAACCTTGGTTTGCTATTGAAGTTGATTTTCTAGAAATTTTGACATATCTTGCGAAATTTCTAGAAAAAAACTGAAAATTCTTTACCCAAGGAGGAGGCACCACGGTCTCTGACTATAAAATGATCTCTAGGGATGAATGGTTGAGTATTTAAAACTACCCCATATTTGATTTGGCCAAGAAAGACTTCCTAAACTGAACTGAACTAGACAATATGCACAAAATATGAAAATAATACATGCTCCAAATGAAAACATGCAGAGTGTGCACAAGCACTTATTTTATTGAAAAGAAATATACTCTACCTACTCTAACCAGAGGAAAAGGGAATTCAAACAAATCCTGCAACTGGCAGGGAGAAGTAGCTTCCCTTCCTCACAAATTAAGACCATGTGTTTGATTTGACACTAAACATGGCCTTGAGTAAGAGTGAAAATTGATTTGAAGTTGTTTTTCCACCCTATTCATCAAGGTACCAACAAAAAATAACTAGAATACCTCATTTAGTAATTCTACATTTTTTTGGAGGTGTTGAAGTTGATCCTTGGCACATTATAGCTCCTCCTCATGCTCTAAAGTGAGCATGACCGGTGGCAACTCTCCTTTTAGCTCTAACTAGCCAGGTATCTGATTGAGCATGGGTTGATCCTTTTGTTTTACCCATCTCCTTTGAAATTAGCTCCAAGAATGGAGCTGGTAGAGACTCTTTCCTCTTCATGGTGGATGTCTGCAAGGTTGTCAAGAATTGATATTACTTCTTCTACAAACAAATTTATTTCCACCCTTGTATTCTCATGTTCTACTTCCTCAAATAAGAAGATAGAGAGCTCAAACTCATCCTCCTTGAAATCTTGAGGCCCTTCCATTAAAAGTGCAGTAAGCTCCAAACATGCATAGCAATGAGGATCATTGTATTCCATTAAAGCACCTTGTTCACTTCCAATACACTCTTCCTCAAGATCTTGGGTAGCACTAGTGTTCAAAAATACTTTATCCTCCACTCCAGTTCCAATATGATTGTCCTTCACATCTTCCTAATTCTTCTTGACATTCAACACCTCTTTTTACACAATTTGGATCCTCTCATCTTCCCAATCTAAAACAAACCAATCTTTAATAAATATGGAATTATCTTCCTTGGAAGAATTGGTTAGAGAAGAGGTATAATTAAGGGGTTGTTGATTTGTTTCATGTTTGTGTAGATATGCTTGATGCTCAAGAGACTTGATTTGATCAATTAGAGAAGCTAGATAATCCTCCAAAATATACTCCCTACTCTGTTGATATGCTTTCTCCAAAATAAATGCATGATTTTTCTTGAAACCTTGTTTTGGCATGTTGCATAGGCTACTCCTTCTCTCCAAAAGCATAATAGACCTCCCTTTCTACCAACCTTTTAGGATAACTTGATTTAGTGAGTGTTGGATAGAAGGTAGGGATAACATGTGAAATACCACAACTCTTAGAAACATTAGTGCAAGGTTTAGTGAAGTTGGGTAGTGCTTTGGGTGGAGATGGGAGGAATTTTGCAAAGTTTGGGGAATGCTTTGGGCATGATAGACATGTGGAGCATCAAAAGAAGGAAAAGGAAGAAAAGAATCTTCTTGTTTTTGGAAGGGAACAATGGATTTTTCTTTATTTACACAAGGGGAGGGAAGAATTTGAGATGGTGAGGGAAGAATTGCAGCAATAGAGATGGGTTTTCTTTTTCCAGCCTAAATGAGCATCTTCTCAGCTTGTAATGCAATGGAAAAAGCTTGAGGAAGATTGTTTCCTCCTAGGGATTGAATTAATACAGCTAAATATGCATCAAAGGACCTCAAATAATACAAGAATGTCATACCTTGTGGGGGTATGAATTCTTGAGGAATTCTATGCCAAGTCCTTGTAAATCTGATGTTGAAATCAAAATAAACTCCATTAGAGCCCGTTGTATTTTGTTGAGATGTTCCATGAGGCAAATGACATCTACATCCTCCTTGAACTGGTTGTGTAGTTGTTCTCCCAGTTGGTTCCATGTGGAAATAGATTGTGGAGCCAAACTATTATACCAATCTCTTGCTTTGCCTTTGAAAGATGAAACCAATATGAGGAAAATGTTTTCTTTTGTAATATTGTGAATGACACAATGGTTTGCTACATCTTGAATGTGATCGATAAGAGATTGATCCACATTTCCATGGAAGAGAGGCAAGTTTTTCAGGAATGTTTTGGGGATATCATCCCACTACTGCAAATGGAGGGGACTAGATCTGAAATGTGGGAATAGAAGAGCTCTTTATAGAGCCATGAGAAGATGGGGCATGAAAATGAATGTGGGAATGGAGGAAAATGTCTGAAACCTAGAGAAAATGGGTTGGTTGAATTAATGGATTTGCTAGATGTGCTTGAAATTTCCTCCAAAGGTTGAATACCATCAAAACACATCAACCTTGTTGGTATGAAGTTGTAAAGAGCTTCAATCTAGTCCCACCAGTGTGCAAAGCAAAACTGTTGGAGCTCAAAATTACACCCTACCCCTTGTCATGGACAACTTAGGGATTTTGAGGTAACATGGGATCATCTCCAAGTTGTGGGACCTTGCACTATGAGAAAAACCTCCAGAGAAGGTTGGTTCCTCTACATGTTCCCAATGTTAAAACTACTCCTAATGCACAACACAAATCCTAAACTAAACATGCCAAGGATCGGGTTAGAAGGAGATGTAGAGAAGGGAAATCCTAAGTGAAAATGGCGGTGATAACACCAAGAAAATGGGTGAGAGATCTCCACAAGGGGAAGGAAAGAGAGAAAATATGGGAGTGAGGGAGACAATTGTGCCACAATTCGAGAACCATGCAAACTCGCCCACGCATTTACAACATATTAAAAATGGAAACAACAAGCAAAGAAATATGCACAACACGTCATAAATGAGTAGAAAGGAAATGTTGCAAGATAAATTTAGCTGGAGTTAGACATATGTTCCAAATAATAGGTTTTATATTGCTCATAATATGCACAATTCTATTATAGTCATGGCAGAAGGTAAGAAATACATTGTAGAGACCAAATTCGAGGTCTGAAACTTATAGGAAGTAGGCCACCACTTTGACATGGTGTTGTTATAACAAAAGCTCTCTCCTTTTCACATAATTTCCAGTTACATATATAGAAGGAAGAAGAAAGAGAGAAGATGGGAAGAGAGAAGGAAGAAGATCAAATTTTATCTTGTCGTGATTAAAATATATTTGTCCTTCCCTACAACACGGCTTGTCAAGTGTGTTCCCCAAGTCTGTTTTGCTTGTAGAAGAAGGAAAACCCCATACTTCATTAAATTAAGTGGTTGAGCCATCTATAATTGTTCATAACTAGCTTGAACCATTTTTCTCCTTTTTCCTTTCAATTCATGCCAAATTTTTATTCTCATGATGTCAAATTGGAGTGCTTAAGGAAAGCTTTCGAATGAGACCGGTTTTGTTTGATTTGAAGTAGGGAATCAAAAGATATCATCATTTAAATATTTGCATGCCAGGAAGCACATGAATTTGACACATGGACGCCTTTGTTTAGCTCAGGGATCGGCCTCTACCAATGTGTGCATTGCTTTGTCATTTTCCATGTGTCCACCTCCCATTAGTTTGCAATATCAAGCTTTGTTTCCTAGCTTCCTTTTCCTTTGTTTTGCTTTGGCTTAATAAAGGTCTATCGTATTAAGAAATACGACCAATAAAATCATGCCACATTCCTTTGGGATGTCAAAATTTTATTTTCCCTTGTTAGACCCTTGGAAATTTGAGCCAACAAGATCTAGTCGCGTTTCTTTGCAAATTGTCCTTAACAAATTTCCTCGACTGCCAATGCAAAATGCGGGCCAATAAGAAAACTCCGAGTAGATTTGCATGTCAGTTCTTTTAATATCCCGCCTAACACCCGCGAACCATCAACCAATGAGGAGGATGTGTTAGAGTAGGTATTTACCTTAGCTCATGTTCACCTAGGTGCTTTATTTACCTTTATTGTATTTATCCTCACCCACTTATGTGTGTGGATATTTATTTTTATTTATTTAGATATTAGGGGGATATTATCTAGTTGTTAGGTATAGTTTTTCATTGATCTTTGGTATTGACTAGTTCTTTCCTTGATCTATGGTATTGACTAGATCTTTGATGTCTAGTTCTCTCCTAAATCTATGGTCTTGACTAGTTCTTTCCTTGATTTATGGCTTGATCTATAACCTTGAATAGTTCTTAGATTGTTATTCCTTGCCTATATAAGCAATGCTCATTCTCATTGTATTTCATTGAGTTCCATAATAATATATGATATTGTTACTCATTTGTTTGCAAAGGTTTATGTAAAGTTATTATGGCGAATTACTTTCATCTTATTGATCATGGTGTTTAATTAGCATCTGTGTTCTTGGTTTGGTACGATCTGTTATCATTCCTTTTATGGTATCGTGAGCTGAGATTGTTGTTGACATCCATCTGTAAGTTTCATTTTATAAACATTTTTGTATATTCATATATTTGGGATTTTCTCGTATTTTGGTGTTGCGTTCATTTTTATGCAAAACATAGGCTTCCATTGGTCCTAATGTGAGAAAACCCTAAGATCAATTGTAAACTTGACCATTTCTGGAGGCGGTCATTTTTTGGTTTTTTGCAGAGGCACGCACATGTTCGCCTCAAAATTCATGTCGATTAGAGCAAAACCAAAAAAATTATGGTCGTATGAGGGCTTAAAAATTATGATTCCTACTAGTAAGTGCTTAACTCCAGCCCCTTTCATTTTATTTGTGTGGTAAAGGCAAGAGAATTTTATTTTGTTTTGATCGGTAACTCGGTTTTGAGTGCCGTTTTTGTAAAAAGTGTTTGTTTTTTCGTGCTCTTTCCATTGGAAATATTTATTTTGAGAATTGCACTATAATTATAAAGTGTCATATTGTAACACGCACTCATTATAAAGTGTCAAATATGGAGGAGTGTTATAATCAATTGTGGATGTAATTTCGGTGAACCCAACGTCCTAAAATTTTTGGGAGTTACATTATTATATCTATCATGGATTTTAAGAATGATATGTTTTTCTCTGAAGTGTGTGGACTTCAAGATGATATTGTAAAATTTGTGGAAGAAAATAGATAGCTCAAGAAGCGAAGTTCTCTTCTACAATCACTCATTCACGATAATGATACACTAATACACTCCTGTAGCAAAACTTGCTAGCCTACAACATCGCCATCATATTGTGGACAACCATATCCATGCTCCTAATCCACTTGTAGTTGTTGCTCTTGTACCCATTGACATTGATCTGTCATTCTTTGAGCATGTTCTTGCTCTTGATGCTCCTAAGCTTATGAGGCTTTTTACTTCATGCTCTTCCACATCTGTGCTTATTACAGTGCCACATGTTGTGTATCCTACTACTCATATGAATGGCTCTTTTGAGAAGTATACCACTAAATTCAGTTCTCGCATGTTATGTTCTATGGGTTTCACTAGCGAAGGTATTGGCAGACATTCACAGGGTATTGTTTCCCCTATTCCACATGTTAAGTGGAATTCTTGCCATGACATTGGTTTTCAAACGATACTTCATTGGGATCACACATTAACAGAGCTCTTATTTTTGTTCGCTCGACTCTTTCTAAGGATCATGAGCAACACATGAGTTTTGTACCTTCACTCATGCTTGAGAAACCTGAGATTTTAGCTATCAGACATGATCAACCTGACACACATTCCCGATGTTCCTTTGCGCATGCACCCATTGTGTATTTTGCTCCAAGTCATATGCATGCATCTTCACCCATCCGTGTTTATTTGGGGTGGATATCTGATCACTCATGGTGGCAACATAGGCATTCGCCGAGAGGACTCTATAGGCGTGGCTCCTCCACCATTTGGCCTCTTGCTTCACTTTCTATATCTTCTCGCATTGTAAGGTTCCTTGTTTTAAGCATTTTTATTTAGTAGGTGTAGTGTATCTCTCTTGTTTGTTGAGAGATTTTATATCTATATTTTCAACACTTTTGGCATGTTTATAGTATCTCTTGTAGAGAGCTATTCGGTGAATTCCAGTGTTAGTTTGTCGGTGTTCGAATAGTTGTTTTGACAATTCATACAAATTTGTAGCGTCACTCCAACCATTCAACAGTATGGGAGGGTGTGGTGTTGATCCTTCTTCTTCAGGTTTTGTTTCCTTTTCTTGTTACCTTGGCTTTTCTTAGATTGTGACACTCTGGATTTTGTGTCATTGCCTTGTTGTTTTGGTTATTATTCTTGAATCATGGCACACCTATTTGTAGTAGTTGATCGAATTATGTTTGTTGTTTTTCTTGCACTTTCGACATCACTCCGTTGACAATATTCTTGTATGAAGCTATTCCGTGAAGCCTAGTGTCGATTGTTTTTGAGTTTTGTGATCGAGTAGTGGATTCAAACCACAAGATACACCAAGCTTCTTCAAAGATTATACGAGTTTTTGAGATGAACTTCGAGGATGCTTTGTAGCGGGTTTTTACTCTCTTTACTTTGTTGTTCTCGGTTTTGGGTACCTTTTAGAAGCGTTGTCTACTTTTTCCAGTCATTGTTCATGATTACCTCATCGTGCCTCAGTATTCAGGACTCATATGTGTGGACATTCCACTTCTGCTTTGGCCCCTAGCTTCACTTGAGGGGGGGTGTTAGAATAAGTATTTACCTTAGCTCATGTTCACCTAGGTACTTTATTTACCTTTATTGTATTTATCCTCACCCACTTATGTGTGTGGATATTTATTTTTATTTATTTAGATATTAGGGGGATATTATCTAGTTTTTAGGTATAGTTCTTTTCTTGATCTATGGTATTGACTAGTTTTTCCTTAATATATGGTATTGACTATATCATTGATGTCTAGTTCTCTCCTAAACATATGGTCTTGACTAATTCTTTAATGACTAGATATTTCCTTGATTTATGGTTTGATCTACGACCTTGACTGGTTCTTAGATTGTTATTCCTTGCCTATATAAGCAAGGCCCATTCTTATTGTATTTCATTGAGTTCCATAATAATACATGATATTGCTTCTCATTTATTTGCAAAGGTTTATATAAAGTTATTATGGTGAATTGCTTTTATCTTATTGATCGTGGTGTTTGATTAACATTTGTGTTCTTGGCTTGGTATTATCTGATTATCATTCTTTTTATGGTATCAGAGAAAGAGATTGTTGTTGACATCATGCCTAAATTTTATTTCACAAATAAATTCTTTGTATATTTATATATTTGGGATTTATTTGTTTTTTTTTCGTGTATTTTTATGTAAAACAGAGGCTTCCATTGGATCCGAAAGGTGGAAAAACCCTAAGATCGACTGTAAAGTTGACCATTTCTGGAGGTAGACATTTTTTGGTTATTTTTGTTGTTGCAGAGAAAGATACAGTTTGCCTCGGGATTCGTGCTAGCATAAAAAAGAAATGCAAGAAATCAGTTTATGGGTTTTATTGATTTTATCAAGATCTACTGTGGGTTTTTTTCTTCCATGGTACAACATTTCTAGGTTGCAGGAATGAAGCCTTCGTATCTTTACTTTTTGGTGGGGTCCATGGACCATTGTGTACATTTTTATTATTTCGAACTCATTTTCACGCAATCCCGAGAAATAGTAAGTTTTACCGAAAGAGCAGCTTTGATGTGACTTTCTTGAAAACAAGCAAGACACCCTGAATAAAAAGTTGTACAAACACCCATTGAAATTCTTGGCCCTTGGTCATATAGTATGGTCGTATGAGATCCAAACACTAATGTTTGGTGTTAGTTCCTACTGTAGACGGTAACACCTATAAGACAAAATATATAATATACAAAGAATAAATACAAGAACACACGCACACAACAAAAAAATACGAATAAATCCCAAATATATGAATATACAAATAATTTATTTACAAAATAAAAATTACAGGACATATTTCAACATCAATCTCCTGCTTTAATACCATAAAAGGAATGATAACCAGATTGTACCAAGCCAAGAACACAAATGTTAATCAAACACCACGATCAATAAGATGAAAGCAATTCGCTAGAATAATTTTACATAAACCTTTACAAACAAATGAGAAGTAATATCATGTATTATTATGGAACTCAATGAAATACATAAGAATGGGCCTTGCTTATATAGGCAAAAAATAACAATCTAAGAACTACCAAGGTCGTAGATCAAGCCATAAATCAAGGAAAGAACTAGTAATTAAAGAACTAGTCAAGACCATATATTTAGGAGAGAACTATACATCAAAGATCTAGTCAATACCATATATCAAGGAAAAGAGCTAGTCATACCATAGATCAAGAAAGAACTATACCTAACAACCGGATAATATCCCCTAATATCTAAATAAATAAAAAGAAATATCCACACACATAAGTGGGTGAGGAGCCAATGGGGTGGGAGTGGTGCGGTCAAGTCACATGGTTGTGTCATTTCCCACCCATGTTCAAATCCCCGAGGCATGATCCTCTTCGAGGTGGTTCGCCGCCAGAGCGCATCTCTGCTCGTGCTAACGTTGGTGGTTACTCCTCTCGCTGCTGACGCTGGTGGCTGCTCCGTTCACTGCTGATGCTCTTCTCACTGCTGTCTCTGGTGGCTTCTCCTCTCGCTGCAGATGTGGTCCTCTTCTTCTTTGCTAACGTTGGTGGCTACTCCGCTTCTTCTGCTGACACTTGTGGTTGTTCCTCTCACTTTGACACCTGTGGTCGCTCCTCTCGCTTCAACCACCGATAGTTGTCTCACTTGTTGTAGTGTCGTATCGTTGGTCGTTGCATCTTCAATATGGTTTCATGGTTGCTTCAATTGGGTTCCTAATGGTGGTCCCCTTCATTATAACCTAGGTTGTGGATCCTCTCAAAAAATCCTCAATTGTACAAGGATGTGGGTCCTTTCAACACCCTCAATTTACCCCTATTCCAAAAAAAAAGTGGGTGAGGATGAATATAATAAAGATAAATAAAGTACCTACGTGAACATGAGCTAAGGTAAATACTCTCTGTAACACCCCCTTCAAGTGAATATAGGGGCCAAAATAGAAGTGGCATGTCCACGTATGAGTCTCGACAACTAGGCACGATGAGGTACTCATGTACAATAACGAGAAAAAGGGATAACGCAAGGTACCTAAAACCAATAATAACAAAGTAAAGAGAGTAAAAACTCGTTGCAAGGCATCCCAAGAATCTCACTCAAAAACTCGTACAATGTTGAAGAAGTTTGGTGTGTACTATGGTCTCAATTCACCGCTTTCGATCACAAAACTCAAAAACAATTGACACTTTAGGCTTCACCTGCATAGCTCCATACAAGGAGACTCACAACGAGTGATGTCGAAAGTGTAAAAAATAAAACCAAACATAATTCAATTAACTGTTGCAAATAGGTATGCCACGATCCAAAAATAATAACCAAAGTAACAAGGAAAGGACACAAAATCCAAAGTGTCACGATCCAAGAAAAGTCAAGGTAACAAGGCAAGGAAACAAAACCCGAAGAAGCAAGATCAACACCACACCCTCCCATATTGTTGAATGTGTGGAGTGACGCAAAAAATTGTATGAGTTGTTAGAAAAACTACCCAAACAATGACGAACTAACATTAAACTTCACCAGAATATATCCCCCACAAGAGATACTGTCAACATGTCAAAAGTGTCGAAAATACAGATACAAAATCTCTTAACAAATAAGAGAGATACCATACACCAGCTAAAGAAAAATGCTCAAAACAAGAAGCATTACAATGTAGAAGGTATAAAAAGTGGAGCAAGAAGTCGAATAGTGGAGGAGCCACGCCTATAGAGTCCTCTCAATGAATTTTTATGTTTCCGCCACGAGTGATCGGATATCCACCCCAAATCAACACGAATGGATGAAGAAGATGTTTGCATATGACTTGACTCGCAAAAATGCACAATGGGCGCATCGCAAAGGAACATCATAATGTGTGTCGGAGTTGATCATGTCTTACAACTAAAATCTCAGTTTCTCAACCCCGAGTGAAGGTGCAAAACTCATGTGTTGCTCATGATCCTCGAAAGAGTCGAGTGAACAAAAATAAGAGCTCACAATGTGTGTGATCCCAATGAAGTATTTGCTCAAAACCAATGTCATGGCGAGAATTCCACTTAACATGTGGAATAGGGAAACAATACCACCGTGAATGTCTGTCAATACTGCACTAAGAAACCCATAGAACATAGCATGTGAGAACTTAATTTATTGGTATGCTTCTCAAAAGAGCCATGCATATGAGCAGAGGTAGAATACACAATATATGGCACTGTAATAGGCACAAATGTGGAAGAGCATATAATAACAAGCTTTATAAGTGTAGGAGCATCAAGAGCAGAACACAATCAAAGACTAGCATATCAATGTCGGTGGGTACAAGAGAAACAACTGCAAGTGGACTAGGAACATGGATATGGTTGTCCACCATATGATGGCGATGTTGTAGGCTAGAAGTTTTGTTGTAGGGAGTGTATTATCAGTATCCTTATCGTGAATGAGTTATTGTAGAAGTGAATTTCACTTCTTGAGCGATCTATTTTTTCCACAAATTTTACAATGTCCTCTTGAAGTCTACACACTTCATAAAAAAAACATATCATTCTCAGAATCCATGATAAATACAAAAATGTAACTCCCAAAAGTTTAGGATGTCAAGCTCAGTCAAAATTACACAACACTCCTCCATATTTGACCTTTGTATAATGAGTGTGTGTTACAATACGGAACTTTATAATTATTATGCAATTCTCAAAATAAATATTTCCAATGAAAAGAGCACAAAAAAACAAGCACGTTTGCAAAAACGACACTCAAAACCGAATTATCGATAAAAAGATACAAGCTTTTCAATATTATGCTCTACTATTTATTTTAGTTGCGAGGAAAAAAAAAAAACGTAAATTGCGAGAAAAAACCCATAGTAGATCTCGAAAAAATCAACAAAACCCATAAAATAATTTCTTGTGTTTATTTTTTACACCGGCACGAATCCGAGGGTGAACAATGTCTTTCTTTGCGAATAACAAAAAGAACAAAAAATGACTGCCATCGAAATGGTCGACTTTACGCTGTGGATCTTAGGGTTTCACGCCTTATGGATCCAATGGAAGCCTCTATTTTGATAAAACAACACGCAGCAAAAAGAATATGAATAAATCCCAAATATATGAATATACAAAGAATTTATTTACAAAATAAAACTTACAGATGGATGTCAAAAACAATCTCTTTCTCTGATACCATAAAAGGAACAATAACCAGATAGTACCAAGCCAAGAACATAGATGTTAATCAAACACCATGATCAATAAGATGAAATCAATTCACCAGAATAACTTTACATAAAACTTTGCAAATAAATGAGCAACAATATCATATATTATTATGGAACTCAATGAAATACAATGAGAATGGGCCTTTCTTATATAGGCAAGGAATAACAATCTAAGAACCAATCAAGGTCATAGATCAAGCCATAAATCATGGAAAGAACTAGTCAAGACCATAGATTTAGGAGAGAACTAGACATCAAGGATCTAGTCAATACCATAGATCAAGGAAAGAACTAGTCAATACCATAGATCAAGGAAAGAACTATACCTAACAACTAGATAATATCTCTTAATATCTAAATAAGATAAAAGAAATATCCACACACGTAAGTGGTGAGGATAAATACAATAAAGGTAAATAATGTACCTAGGTGAACATGAGCTAAGGTAAATACCTACTCTAAAATCAAGCACCCATACACTATAGGGCCCTTTAAGGGTTTATATTTACAAGCACTCTACGTAGGAACTTTACTTTGACACTCTATTGTAGCATGTTATCTATCACAAATGGTACATATTATCTATAGGTAACCTAATATTTATGTTGAGGCATGAGGTAACCTAATATTATCTATAGGTAACCTAAAATTTCTATTGCAGTGTTAGTGTTAAAGAAAAGGAGGAGAATGGATGATGTCCACTGATTCAGGATCCATTAACAAGACAACCATCAAGTATATATTTCCATTTTCATTTAAGGATGATTTGATGGATTACCTTGAAGGAGTGAAATACTTCACCAATATTGATCTAAATAGTGGTTATCATCGTATCAATATTGAATAGGGAGATGAACGGAAAACTACATTCAAAACACGTGATGGTTTGTATGAGTGGATGTTGATGCACTTGGTTCTGACTAATGCACAAAACATGTTCATGAGACTCGCGAATGAGATAATGAATCCTTTCCTTGGTAATTTTGGCATTGTTTATTTAAATGACATTTTGATTCTTAATTGGACCGAGGATAACTTAGTGCTTGTGAGGAAATTATTACAACATTTACATCAGGAGAGTTTCCTCATAAATTTTAGGAAATACAACTTCATGAAGGAAGAATTGGTTTACTTTGGACTCATGGTATCTAAAGAAGGATTGAAGATGGATTAGTAGAAGATGAGAGCTATTGTTGAATGGCCATCACCAAAGAGAAAATTGAGGTATGAAGTTTCCATGGATGGGAAAGCTTGTATAGGAATTTCTTATGAAACTTCAGTGGGATTCACTCATCTAACGAAGGCAATGAAGAGTTACAAGGAGTTTTTCTAGACTACATACGCATAATATAATTTCTATAAATTAAAGAAAAGGGTTGTGGAAGAGACATTGTCAGCACTACCTACTATTAGCAAAGTGTTTTAGATGGATTGTGGTGTTAATGACACAATAATTGGAGTTGTGGTGAGTCAAGAAGGTAACCTTGTCACTTGTTATAGTGAAGAATTCAATGATGCAAGGATTTTTACATTGTAATACAAGCTTTGAAGAAGTGAGGGTGTTATTTTTTGCTAAAATATTATGTGTTGTACATGGATCATCAGGTTATGAAACACATAAATATTAGAGGTAAGATGAACAAGAACAAAATATATATGAAATGGGTAGAATTTTTACAAAATTACTCGGTTGTCTTGAAATAAAGGAGCGTAAAATATAACAAATTTATAAATGTGCTAGAGTATGGATGTATCTTCTTGAATGAAATGCATGTGGAATTCATGGTATTTGATTTCATGAAGGCATTATGTGCATAATTATTGTTGGTTGTGTGGTCTTAGGTAGTCCTTCACTCGACCCCCTAACCATGGTTGCATCACTTCACCACCATTATGATCATCATTATTATACCTTTGTGCATAGTGGCATGATCCTTTTTTATTGTTAGTTTCAAACACATGATCATTTGTAAGTATTCTTATTGATTATGTAATAAGTGGTTATTGCAAATATACCCTTGTAAGTGTGAAATTAGTTTTTTGAATTTGTTACTCACATGTTTAATGTCTAATTATTGAGTGTTTCTTTGATATACCTTTAGGTATAGCCTCGTATTGAACTTTATGTGGGTGAGAAGAAACATCTCTATATATTGCAATAATTAGGTCATTGTGCCTAAACTTCAAACATTGGTGTAGAGTTGATGGTATTGCTCTTAGACTTTCCCTAGCCTTCCTACTACCACTGTATGACCACTTGATACCTCGTTAAAACTTCTTTATGTCACCTTCGATCATCTTCTTATTGCATCTTCACATTTACTCCAAGTTTCTTTCTTTACCCTTCCTTCTCTATCTTCCCCTTCACATTTTATTGGACCAAGAGAAGCCAATGTCATCACCCATGATTTATGATGTCTAGTAGAATATCTTTTCCTTCCAATGACATTGACTAAGTTGAGTTGTGACTTTAGGATATGTTCCCCTATTTGGAGGCATCATTATACATTTGCCCTTAAATGTTAAGAGGTTTCAGGGTTTAGTGGAGCTTACACTGGAGGTCAGCATTAAAGCATTACTTACTGGGAGCATCAAGATTAAGAATTAGGCTAACGATGTATACCATAAAGACATGACACCTTTTCAACACTTGGGGTGGACACAAGGTATGCAATGATTCTTATATCATGGTTCTAGGAGAGACATGGAAAGAATGGGATATTTTGGTTATGAACATGATCGGTATGCCTTTATGTAATAAGAACTATGACCCATGGATCCTTATGAGAGTTGCCTCCAATTTTAGAACAATTGTTACCCACATTTCAGCTTGTTCCACATTTTATTTACAGCCATAAAGGAATTTTTTTATCACGAGGAAGATGCATTTCCCACATATTGTCATTAATGAGTTGTTTGTAGCTGATACAAGATGGGTTCCAACCACTACAATTCTGATTTTGAGCAAGAAAATGAAATGCTCCAACCGTAATTGGGACAATATGGAAGGAACCTAAAGAGTCCAAGGTAATCATTATAACAACAATATAAAAGAGGTGAGTATAGTTGTTGGCATGCATTTCTTATATTTATTTGAGAGGCTCATTACTAAGAAGGGGTTCAAGGTTTCGGGGTTGTGTGTCAAGGAAACTATCTTATTAGGGAAATCTTAGGAATCACATGGAGACTTTAAGAAGAAGTTTACATCAAAATCATAATGGTGCAACAAACACATGGTGAGGTAGTACCAAACTTAGAAATTTATACAGAGATTCACACAAATGGAAAGAGGAGACCAATGGTTGATCTCCTACCACCCAAGGAAGGAGGGAACATACTTGGGACAACCATTTACCAAATTTTTAGCCTTAATGTTGTTGTCATAATCATTATCAACCCCCGTACCACTTTAGTATAATCATTTTTGTAGGGACTTCCAATCATGAGAAGGAAGGGGTTACAATTCATGATTGTTGATAAAGTATTATCAGATCCTACATTGTTCACACCTTTGAATTTTGAAAAGGAATATTAGTTTAGTTGTAGCTATACCATCACTAAGAAGCTAGAATAATTGTTATCAATCATGCACATTTTAAGGTGGTTTTATCATTGGATGATATGGGTAGAAGATTTTAGTTGAAGGGAACACATAATTCAAACACCATAGTGTTGATTCAGATGAAATTCTAGGTGGTTTGTGGTTGTTGTAACTTGTTTCCATCCTATTCACAATTTGATTTACACCAAATTTTGGGAGATACAACTTGCCATATAATTGAAGGATCTATTAGAACTCAAGGGTTTGGTATTCTAGATTCTTCATTAGATAGGAGGAGCCACGAGGTGCAATAAAATCCAATTGTTTCAAGGATTGGGAATTGCAAATTCTCAAGATGGATTTGGGATCTTGGTATTTACAAGAAGATTTAGAATGGAGGAGTACAAGTGAACCAACATTACTCGAGGACAAATAATTTTTGGGGAGTGTGGACTATCATGTCCCCTTTTCAAATATAGTAAAATAAATTAACAATATAACTTAAGTGTCAAAAAAGTATCTTTATAAAAGACACTCATGTTTTATTATTATAAAAAGTATCTTTTTAATAAAGTTTTATTATTATAAAAAGTTATTTTTGATAAAGTATTGTCAATGTGGAAATAGAAAAGGATAACTTATTTATGGAGGCATTTCCTTGGGAAAAGTGAAAATAAAGTTATAAAAGAGTGTTGAGGGGTCATTTGGAGGGATCTTTTACTCTCATCTATTTTGACATTGAAGATTTGAGTTGTTGCTCCAACTTTTACATATGAGGAAGAAAAAGCCTCCATTGTATTCAAATTTTAGGACAAAAACCCTTGAATCCTCGAGGGTGACTCCATATGGGAGTTGCAATTGGTCATCCATTAAGAGTTTTACTATCTTGTATCTGATTCAACAACTAGGACACCGGTTAGGGAAAATTTCAAATCAATTTTTAGGATTTTTTTATCTAGCACTTTACATTCTAGGTCATATTTCATGATTATAAAGCTAAGGCATCAAAGACACCGAATGGGACAACATGTTTTGGGGTTTTCACCTTTACTTTGGGTAGATTTTATGGCTAGAAAACCCCTTCTAGGGTTGTTTCAGTTGTGATTCGAAGTGGGTTGGGTGCTAGGGTTTTCATACATACCATTTCTTCCTTAGATGGTCGTTTGCTTATGTATTTCTCATATGTTTAAAATCAAAAAACAAAAGATTCTCTCTTTCTCTCTCTATCTCTTTATGTGTGTGTGAGTGAAAGAAAGAGAGAGTGTGTGTGTGTTTCATTATACACTAATTTTGTTGATCTCTTTTAAACATACAAATAACCATTTTTAGTTTGACAGAGACATTCATTTACAAGATTTTTCCAATAACAGTCAACTGAACTTTTTTTATTTATTTCTAGTCTGAAAATAAAAAGATTTTACTTTGAATTGATGTTAATATGATCTTTTTAATCAAATACATATCTTTTAGGAGGTATTATCGATGTTTTCCAATATTTGAGTAATTTTATTTTGAGGGTTTGCATTAATAAATCAAAGAAATCAAACCACTCTCCTTTTATTACAAGGATTTACTTAAAAAATAAGACTATTTTTATTTTGTCATAAGGTTTCCTAAGAAATCCAAATTGCTCTTATTTTTCCCCTTAGGGGGACATTACAAATGATCCACTCCCTGATCACTCCAAATCTTAACAACTTAAACCTAGTTCCACTCATAACACTAATGGCACCACTAATGTTATTGACAACTCGTATCTATCTACTAGCACGTCTATGGAGAACACAATCAACATGCAAGGTGCTAAATGTATCATCGCTCGCATTAAACCATCATATTTTTCTTCTCCCTAGATAGAAGCTTACAAAGTCATCTACCCATGTTCTCCAAGCCGAACCTCATATGAACAAGCATCAAATCCATATTCCATAATATAAATAAACACCATTGGCCCTTATGCAAACATTCCATCAAGATTGAATCTCTCGAACATCATCATTTTTTTATACGTCATTGACCCTATACACTGCGTGATCGATCTCATATGATATTCCTTATGATGTTCCCTATGCCATCGACCCATGTGAAGATCCCTCCACCATGTACAATCCCGCAAAAATGTCAAATAAATCAAAATCCAAGGCTCTCTGCAATCCCCATTCCATTAGAATTTGCTAAGACTAATAGCCCTTGGGTTCGACTATTACACAATTCAACTTTAAAGATTGGGATCACTCTGCATAGCTCTTTTGACTCCCAACCAAATCTTGTTCCTAGAGCTTATTCGTACATCACCTTAACATCATGAACATCTTATGTCTCCACTCTTTGCAATGAACATCCCCCTTCGACATGTTTTAGGGTAGGAACCTACCCTACACAAATATGAAGCAAACATCATGCATTAATGTGAAGAGCTATCCATTTCAACCAACCTTTTTATTAATCATTCCTCATGTATTTGTTTCCCTCTTGATTCCATGAGTCTCAATGAGCATATCTTTCATGCAAATGACCCTCTCCTCTTTATCTAAATTCATATTCACCACATTAAGGTTAAGAGATCCCTCATAAACGAAGGTTGAGGTACAAGTGTTGCTTCTCTTGAGTTCATCAAGACACTTGGCTACTCTACTAACAACCTTAAATCTACTAGGAGCATGTGTCAGGGTTATGATCTTTGAAAAATGCCCCCTATTGATTCCATTTGGCTCCCTTTCATTGTGCCTCCTCACATTATGCGCATCAAAATCATAATCTTCAACTTCATCTTGTATTATAATATCCTCTTAGGTAGATCATGGACTCATCATATGTGTGTTGTTACGTCATTCACTTGCATATGTTGTAAGTTTGTACACCTAGGGGTTATCTATAAAATACAAGGTGACACTAATCCTTGGAACTTTAACCTCTTCCAACAATGTGGGACATTCAAAATCCCTATGTTTGAAGAACTCCCTACCATCCCTTTTTGAGAATATCAACACTTTAACTTTTCTATGGATTCCCTTCATGGGTATAGTGGTCATCCCGAGGTTGTGGGTCGTTCTCCACCCAACTTTCTTGACTCAGATGATGATGAGCTCAATGAAATCAACCTTAAGATTAATACTTTCAATCCCCTTGATGTCATTATATCACAATTACCTCCTACTCTACGACCTCACTCATGCAAGAAGGTTGATGACCGCATCCATATCACTATTACTCATACTAAGCATCCTCATATAGAGCATCTCATTTAAATCGATACAATCATCGAATCATATGCTATTGACATTACTACACTTGATTATGACATTGGTTACGTTCTAGAAGATCCATTCTTAGCAGGCTACGCCCATGATAAAAATGCATAAATTCTTTGTTATCAAGAATCACTACAATCTATTTTTAGGCATAACAATAACATCATCATGATTTCCTCACAAAGAAAACCTACTGACTTTGACCTTGAGACCGATGATCTAGTGTATGTTGCCTTAAGGATTTGCACATTACACCCCCTATCTCCTTGAAGCAGTTCATACAAATGGAACATGGTCGATATATCACTTACCGAAAAAGAGAAGTTCATTACCATGTCCCCTCTAACATTTTCCCTTGCCTGTAATTCTTCTCCCACTATCCCCTTCTTCATCACCCTCTTCTTCGTACATGATTTCACCTCCATTCCTTTCATTTTAATTTACTCATTGCATCCATGTCGGTGTATCCATTGCATCATTTACATACAATTCCTAGTTATGCAGAAAGGCGTATACACTCTGGGGAAACCCCTCCTGCCTTCTAACGTGGACAGAGACAACAAGGGTATTTGGTTGATGATGTATGGTCATTTTGACACGTTACACATGTTCATTTCCCTCACCTTCTTCTTCGCCCCCGGTTTCATCAAAACTGGCCTCAACAACTGCGCATACTCATTCATGTATCTTTTCGACAGCTCCTTGCTCGGCCTCGGCTACAACTTTTGACGGCCATGGCGGCTAATCCGCTGAGCGTCAATTTGGCGGCGGGGGCGATTGTTTGGACATAGTGGGCATTGGCGGCGCTAGTGCCTGGACTCATGTCTTTCATTGGGGTGTCGTTTTTGTTGTGTTTGATTTATCTACCTACGGTGAAGAGTAGCCCCGATGCGCCCTTGCTTGCGAAGGAGAATCTCAAGAAGAATGATACCATCATGGCCGCCACTCTCCTAGTCACGATAATTTGCATCATTCTTTTTTGTTTCCTTTGACCTTTACATCAGGGAGGCTCTTAACTTTGGATCATTTAATTGTAAATTGAAATCGACACGAAAAGCAGACTGTTCATTTTACTTGTCACCATAAACACATACATGTCGCGAGGCTCTTGCTTTTAATTTTTTTACATAATGAATTCGCACAAGAATTTCTATTGCATTCTATTTCCGTTTTTGGTATTTTTGAGAAAGAGCTTAAGCACTGATCATTTTACTTGTAGACGTAAATCCACTCCGATGGCAAAACCAGGGGTTTTACTATAGCACTTATTTCGAATTGCATTTCGATCAATGTGACGCACACAAATTTATTTTGCATTACACTGCCTTTTTATCAATTACATTTACAAAATAAATCTGCTGATTTTTTTTTGTTTGGTTCTTTTGTTGTTAAGGGTCTTCTTGAGTTCAAATTTCATATCATTTTTTGATCCAGACAAACCTCTGTTCCTAAAAATTTGTTTATCATTCCTCAAAACAAAAACAACAGAATGACGTAGAGAAACAGAAATACGTGCTACTATGTTTTTTTTAACAACATAAAAACCAGATCATATTATTCCTCTCTAGCAGTTTATTAGTTATATCTCTACTTCCACACAATACCACCAAAAGGCATCAGTGAAAACCTGCTCCTAACTAATTTTTTTCTTTAGATATCTATAACAACTGCCCCTTTCCCCAAAACACAGGGATGTTCCATCAATTGCTATTATTAGTTGAGAATGAAAGTAATTTCAAATAGACAAACACATGCTCCAATACATTGATTTTTGACTCCATATTTAGAATGAAAATTCAAAAAAATGAAAGAAAGACAGATCTAGATTATTTGGTTGACGATGTATGAACAAACAAGAACCTTACACGTGGCATTAAAACAAAGGCACGATAATGTGCGTAATCAACATTCCTATTATCAGTGATAAAGTTACTACCCCATTATCTGATGTCCCCCTACAGACTCGTGTTCGGTGACACATGGACCAGAGAGCATGTACTTAATGACGATAATACTATCATGTAAACAATCTCTCTATTCTTACGTTCTTGAGGCCGACATGTGTCGCTCCAGTTGCATATATTGAGTTAAGGAATATCTCTTGGAAAATAAAAAAGTTGTTGCGTTTGGGGAAAAGCAAACAACGGTGGAGGTGTTGTTAAAGAAAAGATGGACCACTTTGTAGATGCACAGCGCACAGACTTGATGACAATAACTCGATTTGTTTTGAATGAGCGGAAGAGGTGTCCTGGGTTGCGCGAGGACTTAACCATTCTCCTTAGTCGCATTGTCCTCATTGTAAATTCATTTTCTCAGGAGAATGAAGAGTGAAAAACAAGCAAATTACATGAGCATTGTCTCATCCAGGCTGTTTATTAGCGAGCACCAACCGTTAGATTTATGAATATCCCAAAACTACCTCAAACCCGAGCATGCACATATTATGGAAAGAGAAATGAAAAAGAATATGTTCGAGTTGTAGCGGCAAGGATTGTGGCAACAGGCACAGTTATGGTGGCAGCGACGTGAAATCCACAAACACAGTCCTCTAAGTGGGTGTATTCATTTGATCTAGTCAGGGTGATTGCACTCTAGGAATAAACTCTTGAGATTGCGCATTAAGCAAGATGAACAACGAGTTATTTTCAAGAGCAACTGACCATTTTGATTCTTGATAGGCTGATTATAGATCATTTGCAACATTACATTTTTCTCTGCATCAACCAGAAAGTCATGCTTTCTCTTCGTTAACTTCAATCCAAACAAGGTGCTTTGTTCTTTGTCTCAATTTCCTTTTCCGCTCACTAATATTTATGTTTCCATTAACATCGCACACCTCATGTGCGATTGCTAATTACGTCGAAGGTGTTATCCCTATGGGAAAGGGCTTCGTGGAAATTCACAGGACTTTGTTAAATTTGACGGTTTTGACGTTCGTTTAAATGTTTTCTCTTTTTAAAATTGGTTTTAGCTATTTTGATCGGCCGATGCATGTTTCAAGCTTTTGGTATTTAGGGCTTTTGGTAATTAGGGTTTTTTTGTTGTGGGTATTGCAGGAGGATGTATATTGGATTTTGGTTAGGGATTCCATGAGTTGTGTAGAGCATGAGAATGTCTGGCTGCATGTTGGGCTGAGTCATTTTCCGCCATGTTCAGGTGCGAGATGAAGATGTTGAAGTAGCTAAGAGCATGGACTGTCGAAATTCTGAATGGGAGATCGGTTATAGATATACGTTGAGGAAAGTTCAACGTAATTTAGAGAGATGCAAAAGCTCACAGGGAAGTGTTTCACCTGTGCCGATCTGGACTTGTGCTTGACCATAGATCTGCAGGGGAGGCTGAGCCTTCAATCATTGTGTCATATATGAGCTACCACTACCAGAAGATCCGAGTTCAAGCAGGGTTTTCGGGTTTTGGTATTTAGGGATTTTGGTAATTAGGGTTTTTTTTTGTGGGTATTGCAGGAGGATGTATATTGGATTTGGGCAGAAGATCCGAGTTACAAACAGGGGACTCATCAATAGCACATAGGAATGGGATCGGCTAAAGTAGTCGAGGTAAGACAGATCAAGAGCTCACCAAGGTAAGACATCAAATGTTATATAGGTTGAGACATATCAAGAGCTTGCTCAAGGAATGAAAATTGATATTGTGACCTATGATTGAGTAGCAGAGAATGATCTGGATATAGAACAAAAGAGCTAATGTAGCTTGTAAGTTGATCGAGACATATTTGAGCTTTCCTTAGACATGCAACTCGTTGGAGGGGGTTGCAGGATAAGTCATGAAAGAGCCAATGATACCAACCTGTCTTCACCTATGTCATTATTGCAGGAAATTTGGTGTATGTCATCTCGTGTAGGTGGAGAAGCGGAGGTCAAAGCTCGTGTCAAAGAAGTGTGAGCCCAGGAGTACGCCTGCGACATTAGCACTACTGAGCTAGGTAATGTAGAGATCATAACTAGATAAATAAACCACATTCACGAGTCAAGTCTATGTGATGTAAATGAGCCCTGTTTCAGTAAATAAACCTCATTCGTAGAGTCAAGTCTATGTGATGTAAAATATTTGTTTGCATACATTATTTTAATCCACCCATCTTTTGTGGCAGTATAAATCATTCCATTGTTGTCTACAATTGAATCATCTGGACCATCCAACAGCCCTTCCCCAAATTTCTCAATAGTCTGCACACAAACAATTTAAACCATAGATTTAATGCTTTCAATCCTTGAAAATAGTAGTTAGATTTTTGGATTGTAATAAGGAAGAGGCTCATGAGAGATTTCAAGCATTTGCAACAAGATCCCCCTATTGGCATCAGCGGAGCTCCACAGGATAATAATATTATGCTCTGGAACACTGTTGTTTTTGGGTATGTCCAGAATCTGTGACAATTTTAGACCAGATTTACACAATAATATTGATATATTTCATTTGTATTTATCTATTCGGGAACATACAAATATATAGGAAATATACTTCCTAAATAATAGGAAGTAGCTATAACAACTCACTAACTTACGTGAGTTGTTTCTAACACATGAGCCAAATATAATTGTTATTGTTGTTTTATATAACAACAAATATCAGTTTTACTAACACATACATACAACATAATAATTACTTCACGTAATTATTATTTACTAATGGAGCACTAACAATATAATTTCCTAACATTCCCCCCCTTAGTGCGAACATGGGGAAAACTTGCCTTTGTACTTGCACTGCTCATGATCGGTGATTTTCACGGGATGATCACAAACCTCGGGGATTGTTTTGCAAACGGTTGACCAAAAGCGAGAATGTGGTTTTGCAATTGGTTTACCACAAACCACAAAGTGATGGTTTTGCAAATGGATTACCAACAACCAATAATGGTGGTTTTACTTGTTGGTTTACCAAAAACCACAAATGAAGGTTTTCAAGTGGTTTACCTACAACCACATCATGATGTTCCAAGTACTATTATCATCCCTCATTACATCTCACTATAGGGAATAATATAGGAAAATTGTTTCTCATACACACACAGAAAATGTTGACATACTAGAAATGGAACATTGGATCATGTTCCCCCTCAATGTGATATTTCCACTTATTGAACACTGCAAATAAGCACACAACATAAAGCACATACCCAGACTACATAGATGTCACCACAGCTGAAGCGGCCCCGTCGTTGGCGACTGACGAGAGGTCGTTGAATGACCTCCAACCTCCGTTTTCCTCCATCCTCCAATATCATGCTTTGCTAGCTCAGCAAATTTGGCTTTTGAGGATCAATGGTTACACACCTTACTGGAATATCAGATTCCATCGAAAATACGTTCGTAAGGCAATTTTTTTTTTTTTACAATTTTTACAATGACTCAATTTTGACACAACATAACACTATGATGACATGAACTGTAACTTTTGACATTGACATGACTTTTACAACATTAATTTTTGACGAAATAACAACTAACACATAAAAAATAATAATGAAATAATCTACTTAATGACACTATTGACTAATTTAACAATTAAACAAACTTGATGGACAAACCACTCACAAATTGAATTTGGCAAAAATTTGACAACCAAGCTAGTGACAATATAACGACTTGAAACATAATCAACATTTTGACATTATTGATGACACAGTTTTTGTTTTTAAAACATAACTCTAGAACTATAGAACATAAAAATTTACTTGACTAAGTAGACACTCATAGACTCGACTCGAAACAAACATTGAGTGACACACAAAAAAATATCACCAATATTTATGAAAGTTTGAAATCAAACTCAAACCTTTGCGTCTAAAACTGCGGGCAATTGGATGGCAAGGAGTAATAAATGGATATTTTCACCACACAGTGAATCCAGGTATGGAGAAAAACAAATATTTTACACGAACATCGCAGGAGATCACGTTGAACAGCTGGGCATGTACCTCTTGGTTGTAGGGATGACACACAAGTCTCTTCATCTCGACGAGCCACAAAGCAGCGCAGTCATATATGTGATTAGTTGAATATGTGAATGAATGGTGTCTGAGATCTATGAAACTGATTACTCTCAACATTCACCAATCTTTATGTTTGCTTTCAAACGTTGCAAAAAAAACAGTCCAATACTGTAACCATACGCGTTGTGAAATAGGAAACCAAAATAGTCACGAATGCACAATATATTATTTCACGCTATATTTCATTCAACACAATAACCAAGTCAGACTATATACGAACCCAAACAGAGGTGCCGCTGGAACGTATCTGTGTTTGATTTTGATGAAATTGAACATGAGTATCTGTCAGGAGTGATGGTACTCTACCTGTAAAAACTTGCTCTTTTGCTTTTCCCAGTCATCTATCCCCTACACACAAAGTTGTGTATCTGCTCCACTGGTAGAGTCTCAATGATTACAAAATTTCTAGATCATTGAATGGGATTCAATGCAAAATGCCAAAATCATTGCATACATCTAGCACAATATGCATGTAGATATCTCCCGAGCACGAAAGATGAGGGGCGTGCCAATTTTGAATTAAACAAGTATGAAGATATTAAATGTTCTCTTTGACTGCAAACAACCACGTCACAAATCTTGATCCGTCAAGAGGGAATAGGATGAACTGTTCTCGATCTATATATTTGTTGTGAAGATCAAACACATTCTGAGACGCATCAATGAAGCAAACACATTGAACATGTCCCCCCAAAAATATCTACGCAGGTTAATATGGAACGATGCAGGATCAACACAACGCATCAAATATATATTACACTACTAGAGATGATGTTTAAAACTCCAAACCTCAATTGCAGATCCACCAAAATCTTCATTTGGATAGGCCGAATAGAAATATCTACAAAAATAATCTCTTTAAATACCAACACACAGATCACAAGACCGACAATACACAGATCTGAAAATTCCACGAAATATATAGGTGACCACTTGAGAAAACGTAACACAAATAAGTGGACAAGTATTTGATGGCATTATATAATTCAAAATCCTTAAAAATTGCTAAAATCACAATCTTTCAACTGTGAAATTCCATCACTCGGGCAAAAGATCATAGGGCTGCCCCTCCACCAGTCAACTATCCATATTGCAAGGATTCTGACAACGCTTTGATACCAAATGACAATTTGAGACCAGATTTACACAATAATATTGATATATTTCATCTGTATTTCTCTATTCAGGAACATACAAATATATAGGAAATATACTTCCTAAATAATAGGAAGTAGCTATAACAACTCACTAACTTACATGAGTTGTTTCTAACACACTAACCAAATATAATTGTTATTGTTGTTTTATATAACAACTAATAACAATTTTACTAACACATACTTACAACATAATAATTACTTCACGTAATTATTATTTACTAATGGAGCACTAACAATATAATTTCCTAACATCTTGTTTATTTACTTTTAAGGGTTTGTTTTATTTCATTGGAGTCATGAGTACTTTAGAAAATTTGTTTAGGTTTTGAAAAGATAAACAACTAAAAATTTAGATTCCCGATTTTGATTATGGTTTTGGGTTTTTGTTGGTGGAATTGCATGCTCGATGACATGCCTTGGGATGGAGGTGAATCGCTCAATGACCTGATTAGGGTTTACTGTTGTGAGATAAGTTCATTTTTTAAACGAAAACTACGTTTTTCATCACTTTCTGGTTAGTTCTTCACTTTTGTTTAAAAACATAGGTGACTTCAAGCATATAAACATCAAAACAATCTTCAAACCTCAGTGAAGGATTTTTTTGGTATTTTGTTAAATAGTTGTACTTATATTAAGGCATCAAAAAATCCAACAAAACATTTTTTCCAGTTAGATCAAAAAGAGAGGTAGTAATCATGACCATATGCACAAACGGATCAGATATCCCTCTGCTTCCAACAAGCTTTACCTTGTTTCTTCACTAACTTGTTAATCAAACAAGGGAAAGGGCATGGGCATGGAGCTAAAGCAAAAGATAAAGCAGAAATGGAAGTCGGACTTACATCCTGAGATTTTTCCAATCATTTTATCGAACAGTTCACATGCTTCCACATTTTGCGTACATATCTGTCAGGGATCTTGCAATTGAAACATTTGACTAAAGTCCCTTCTCCATAATGCTATGGCAGATATCCATGCCTGTTTCAATGTTGCTAGCAAATCTCTCAATTTTTTCACTGCTAAAACTTGGAAGACATTTAAACATACAAATATTTTTGAGATTTTGGATGGAAGCATCTGGGAATTTTCTCAACCAGTGAAGTGCCAACACCTTTTGCAAAAGCACACGGCCCACTTCATCCCTTTCTATATCTTTTCAATGTCTGGCACCTCGAACAGAATCAATCCTCCAAGTGATCTCAAACTGGACTAATTTATAACCGACATGCAAATTATACCCAAGATGAAAAAACTCCAGCTTGAAGTTGTTCAATGGCATATATGAAAGGAAAAAATAATGCACGTATCTTGTGGAATACAAAACAGGTGATAGACATTATAGTTTCTGACATCAAATTTCAGTTCAAAAGCACAACTCTAACTCAAATAGCAACATAGAAGAACATGTATGCATCAACAAGCATTAGAGATTAGTATTTCAGAAAATAGGAATATTGCATTCCAGTACAAATTTGTTGGATCCAAAATTATATCCATTCAAGAATGGTTCCCATCTCTGATTGGATATCATAAATTAAATTATGATGGAGCTTCAAAATTAAAAAAATCCAGTCAAAGGCTTCAGGCTTACAGTATTATATCATCCTTCTCTATTAGTTGGATAATATACAAACTCATACCAAAATTTGATGAGATTTCCCAACGCATGGAGAAGTAAAAATTCTCCATAAGAAAATAAATTACAATTGCATCGCAGATCATTTGGCTTAGGAGTGGAACACAACCTACATCAAACCATACAAATAATGATAGAACAATCTAAACTTCCCGCTAAATTTAATTTATGGTTACCGTAGAGAAGACCATTCCCACTGATACTTACAATTTACCCATGGTTCGATGATCGTTTTGAGAGTGGAATCCAAACGGTGCCTCCAGAGTATGTGAAACATGTCCTTGAGGCCTTGAACCCACACTCACACCACATAGATTTGAAACTCAGACAAACATGGGATAAAACACTTTTTTTAAAAATTCTGGCAGCAGATACATTTTAGGAGAGATATATCAGAGGCTTATGTAGAGGGGAGCTAAATGTTTATCATCCGTGTGTAAGATATCTATTTCCCAGTGGCAGGTTACTTTTTTTAAAGTATTAAGATAAATTTTCCAGCTTTAGTAATTAATTAAAATTACAGATAGAGTCTCCTAAAAAGCTTTAGCGAGGAAGAAAATTTCAGATCCCATCCTCAAATCCTCTCAGCTAATTAAAGCACACTTCTTCCTCAATCAGGCCATTAAAAAAGATGTCTTAACATCCATTTGATGTAAGTTCCAACCAAAAATAGCTGCTAAAGACATAATGGTCCTGAAAGAAGTATATTTTGCAATTGGACTAGGTCTCCTCATAGTTAACTCCCTCTCTAAAATATTTTTGTTTAATACGCTTATCATGTACACCAAGTGCGGAAGTTTGTTCAATGCTCTATCATGTATATTTTGTGTTGTTGATTGATCATGTATATGATGATTATGGAAGGGTTTTGTCAAGCACATTAAACATGCATATATAATACACATGTGGTCTAATGAGTCTAGCAATATTATGTTATTGCTTTTACAGGAATCTGTCCTCAATCACCATTAAGGGAGCAATTCTGATAGAGCTAGGATATATTATATAATTAATTTCACTTCTATCTAGAATTTTGTTTCTAAAGTTTACATTAATTAATTTCACTTCTATCTAGAATTTTGTTTCTAAAGTTTAGACATCCTTTTGCAGGCAATGATGAAATATCAATTTGCAAATTATGTTGTACAGAAGGTTTTGGAAACTTGCAATGATCAACAATGTGAATTTATTCTGTCACGCATAAAGGTGCATTTAAATGCCTTAAAGAAGTATACATATGGAAAACACATAGTTGCTCGCGTTGAAAAGCTCATTACAGCTGGAGGTATGAACATAATTTTGAAAATCATGTGTTTACATTCATATTTTTGCTCTGGACATACTAACAGTTTGTTCAATGTTTGTATTTTCACAGAAAAGCATATTGGAACACGCTCCACATGTCCCTTGTAAATTCCTTTTGAGATATATACACGGGCACTTTGTATAGTTGATTTTGTGACAAATTATTGGCTATGGTCAAGTTAGAGCACTGCACTACTATCATTTGTCTTGGTACTTCAGAAGGAAGTGCCAACTGGTGTATATGGGTGGACATTTAAAAAAATGAATTGTGTTGTATATTCTATAGTTTGTATGTTTTTAGTGTTCTTAAATTGAGTACTGGGTAGGCATATATGTTAGGGGCCCTTTTGCTTTGACAACATCTCATGGGCCAAAAGGTGGTAAATTTTCTTATCAAAGCTTGTGCATGCAATAATCACTGTACAAAGTTTGGCGGAATAAACTATAAAGTTCAATGCACATTGCATTTGTTTAAACTTGATTGATGTATTTCAGCCTAACAATGGTTGCAAAGCACTCACTCTTAACTTTTCCTGAGAGAGTCCCTCTAATTCAACATGTACATTCTTTGTTTGATATATACATTCATGTTTTGTTTTGTGTTTTTTTTTATGGATGAAACTTCAAAATAATTGTCATACAAACAAATTCTTTATCTCCCTGATCCTTATGTAGAAATGTAGCATTTATGTAGAAATGCAATGTTTATGTAGAAATGAATCCTTTATGCAGATGATGTTGTAGTAGTAGAATCATAGGACTATAATAGCCACAATAAGATTTTAAATAATTTGGAAGAACTTAACTTGCAAACTGTGTATTATAAACACATCTTAATTTGGAAAAAGAATATAGTTGCATCCTCTATGTAGATTGTGCTCCAGTACTTTGGGCTTGGATGGATTGGCAAGGTCTGCTTATCACAAAGCTTTGATCAAAGGATTGAAACCTAAAGAGGTATGAATTTGAACTATATATATGTAAATGAAAAAACAATTTTCTTGTGGGATTTTACAAGGGAACTCTCATACACCAAATTAGTTTGTCATGTGGTCGTGACTTACTGTTGTGAACTACATTATTAAATGTTGTGTTAGTTCTTTAAAAATAATATATAAATACACAGTAACAATGGATGTGGAAATGTTGGGAAGTATAAGATGGTGTCATGTAAGGTAAGGGAAAATGGAAATAAGAATTAGTTTCTTTTCTGTACAAGCATAAGTCTGAAGATGATGTCTAGATGGAGGCAGTCTATAACCCATAGTTTAAACAAAATAACCTTTTTGTTATTCTTGTGGACATTTTACATTATAGTTTCTTGGTTGCCCTATATTCTAACTTTTCCCAAGCATTGATGAGGTTTCTAAATGATTAAGCCATAGTGCCTCTCCATGTTGCTGAAAACTTCCCTGCAATTGTGTAGCCTTTTTCTTTACAATAGAAATTGACAACCTTTCTATGTTATTGTTACCAGGCAATAATGTTTCGTTTGTTGTAGGAAGACAGATTTCCATTAAGTCACTACTATTGGTGACTAGCTTGGTGGTGCTCTAAAAATATATTTTATTTTTATATGGGGAAACGTTGAAAAGAATACTCCCTAGGTGTCAAATGGTAGTTTTTATCTTAGTTCATTTGAAATGCCACTTCTTTGGGTTTTCCTACTGATTCGAATTGGAGGCGACATTATTTGAGTCACATATTTTTGGTTCTATTTTAACTCTGCTTATTATGGGCATGGCAGGGGTGTAAATGTTGTCAGAAGGCATATAATCTGTTTATAATGACGTGCAACTTATTGCACAACTTTGATTAATCAATGTCACACTTCATGGAGCTAAGTCATAGGTGGTTATCCAATAAACATGTATCCCTCATCTCAAGTTTGTGACTAGAATCTTGAACGTTGTGATAAGTCATCATGGCTTCCATTAATTTCTTTCACTTAAAGGCCTTATCACCACTTAAAACTATTCTGTGAATTTCTTTGATCGATGAAATTTTATACCAAAAATGTATTTTCATCTTGTTAATTGTGTTTTATGAGTTGCTCTGACATTGTAATATTTTCGCTAATTTTGTTTCTTGTCATTTCATATAGACTTACAGTTTCCCATTATTCACTATGGAGGTTATACTTCATTTGAGCATTGCTTTGAAACATATTTGTGTGTTTGAAGTAGATCAAAGATAGCTGAAGAGGATGTTTGGACAAGGGTGCAAAAAGGGATTAAAAATATTAACTACATAGTGCACACCCCAGAGTACCATAATTATTATGGTCATCACCTTCATTTCAAGAATGCCACCTCCTGCATTGGCTTCACTATCACTACTATCTCAAATCACTATGATTGCACTTACCTTTGTGTTTTCCTCCTTTGCCTCTCAGAATGTATGTTCACTTACCTATAGTCATAGGGGTGCTCTTATGTTATACAATTTTCAACTTTGAGATCAAAACAAAGTACTACGTTATAAAGGGTGAGCAGTCTTTAATGTCATCATAGATAAGATGACATATGCACCAATGCATGCATGGTTTGCTTTGCACCCTCTTCCTCCAACAATTATTGAAGTGACAGGTCTCCATCAATTTAAATGGATGATGAAAGATAAAGTTCCCACGTTGGATGCCATGATGGAGGACCATGAAATTAGAAGACACTATGATCATGACAGTGTCAATGGAACAAGCCCTTCTCCTACCCTCATGGCGGCTAAACTTCAGGCACAAGAGTCCTAAATACTTCTCTGTAATGAACCACATCCACATATGTCCTCCAGAGTAAACAAAACCTGCAACATTCATTCACTAATCAACAATGCCTAATTTTGTCTTTTTCTCATGAAGGAGCAAGTTATTACTGCCCTTGTTGTCTTTCTGTAATTATTTTTGTAGAACATAGACTGTTGTAAGAGGTTGCAGCTATCAAGAGAAGCCATGCATTCAAAAACTATAATTACAGATAAATGACAAGTATAATATGATTATTGGGTTTGTGTTCTCTTTAAATGCTTTTCTTGCATGATCCTAGGTCATGTTAACATGGAAAAACATAAATGTAGGTCTTGTATGTAGCAGTAGAACTATATTTTAAATTTATTTATTTTATGTGATTTGCTTCTAAAAACCATGTCACTTCTCAACCTATGATAAACATACATCAAACTTATTGAACACTATTTGTAATCCAGAGACTGAGAAAAAAAATCCCCACTTATCAGTAAACATAAAACAACAGGTTTCTAGGCGGAGTAACTTCACGCAAGCTTTGTGGGTAGATTTTAGGTTTATTTACTTTATGTGATTTCTTTATTTGTGTTAGGTTGTAATAGTTCTGTGGAAATTGAACTAAATTACAAGCAACCACACCTAAATAAAAGAGCTTCTGAAACTGCGGAATCCAATTTAAACAAATGTTCATCATTAGGTCATTGTGAGAAATATCTAGAGCTGGCAACATATTTTGAAGAACTTTGTAATTCAAATTGGAAATATATGAATTCCACGTGTGAGTAATGATACCTATGCAGTAATAATGTTATGTCAGGAGAACAAATATTACCTTCATTTTCTTTCAATAAGGGGGTTAGATATATATGATGTTATCCAAGTGGTAGTGGTATATTGGTAAATCCTCGCTAATCGTATAATTGTATAATTGTTGGACTATAGTACATCAAGGAGTTGATGCCTGAAAATTGTTGCAAGACCTATTAAGATTCACAAAAAAAAAAAAATTATGTGAAAAAATATGTTTTGGTTAGGACTCTGGAGGTGACTGGCATATTGCTTTCGAATCTAATTTATGGAGATTATTTTTTGAAACAAAAACCATACACAAGGGGGTTATGGATAGAGTGTTGTTTTTCAATCTAATTTAGAGGGATGGGTTTTGACACACTTTGTTAATTTATAGATTGTTGAGCAGTTTTTACTATTTGTTTAGTATTAAAGCCTGTGTGTTCAACTCTATATATTTAGATTGGTTTTGAGAGTCAATTAATTTATAGGATGTTGAGTAAGTTTTGGTGTTTTGAGCGTTAAATCCCGTTCGAAGCTATATTTAGGTGAGGTTATTGCAAAAGAAACTATATATAAAAAAGAATTCAAAACTAGTAGTTAGTGTGTTGTATAAGAACTTACTTGCAGCCCAACACCAGCAACAAGGGCAAGCCTAATTTCTTTGGTATTCCAAAGATCACTATACTTTATGTTACTTTGCTCTTCACCTTCAGCTTCAATAGACTCTTGCATGGCTTTAAGTTGAATTTCTGATTGTTCTCCTGAGTAGATCCTTTGACGACTTCCAAGGCTTTTTTCTTTTTTCTGACAGTTAAACATGTGTTAGAACGATCATTACGAAATATCAGATACCAATTCAAACACACATTATTGAAAATATCATTATACCTTTCTCAGTAACCATCTAGGAGATTCAGGCATAAAAACATGATTAAAGCTTGAAAATTGCAGGAATTAAACAAATTCCAAGCATCCATCTCCATGTTCCTGGAACCTAGAAACATCAAATGTTAGTAGTCATAAGAATGGTACAAACAACCAGAAAAGAGACCCACAACTCCCTAGATATACCCTAATTAGATCCTAAAAAAGTAGGTTACCTTGGCTAAGAAGTAATTGATAAGGTAAGATAAGAACTGCCACCTGTGATGAGAACCGAATTGAGACTAACCAGTGCACCCCTAGAGTGTGAATTCTGGTTTGAATCCCTCAACATAATAAGGCTTCGATAACTCCAACAGGCATGCAGCGAAGTTGGTAGTCAATAAGTAATTCAAGAGGCAGTTATGCATGTATTTTATGAAAACCAAGCGGATTTTATGAAAACCAAGCAAAGTATTTTATGTAAGCACTTTTGGCCTACTACTAACAGTTCACCAAGAATAAGAATGGAGATTTGACATTCTAGATCTTTCCATGGGTGTTTTGTAGCATAATGACTTTGTTGACCAATTGGTTTTTGAAGGATAAAAATTTAATATTTATTTTTTCAATATTGAAAGATAAAGAAATGATATGTTTCCTCATATTTGAAAAACAATTGGATGAACCTATTGTTCTTGTTAGGTGTTTACTTGGTTTTATTTTTTCTTCAGACTGATAAAGGTTCCATACTACATGAATTCATTGACTACCTTAAGAAGCTTCAACTGCAACTGCAGGTGGGTCATTCGTTCAATGTTAAATGATGGAAGACTTGTAATGTGGCACACATTAATATCAGTTCTTTATATTCACACTCCTAAATAGTCTCCACTTCTTGTGCATGTATGCATGTTCATCCTGCTATCCACTTTTATTATAATGGTGTTGGTTGGTTTGTCATTCTATGAGTTGAAGGTGTCATGTTGGTACTAAATTTTGGTGAGTCTATCTCATGTAAATTGAAAATGTACCTCTAAGAGTGTACTTGAACCCTCCAATTTATTATTGAAAATATCTTCTTCATTCAAGATTAAACTTTTTCAAATATATTTAACCTTCTCAAAATGTATTTAAAGACCTAATGTTCAAAGAATTCATATGAATATGCAGAAGTGATGGTTATTATGGGTGTTATTAGGCATATATTTTAGGTGCACGAGTAGATGTTCCAACAATTTCAGCAAGATTGTGAGTAGTCAGAACACAACCATAATATTAACGTACATTTTGAATAACCCCTAAACAATCTAAAATAGAACTCAAAAGATAAATAAAGCAATAGATACATTATCCTTTAACGCCACTCACTTTGCGTCCAATACCAAACTATATAAAATATAATAATAAACATTAATAAACTGATAGGGATAATATCAAGCAAACTAATTGTTCTACAAGTGTTTTGAATCCTTGCACCGCATATATAATTCATTTAAAATATTGTAAAATTACCTCTATATTAATTTATACCTTTGAAAATTGGTGCTCATATATTCATTGATCAATTTATAATCTCGTTGAAAATAGGGTTGTTTTTTTATGTGACTAATTGAATAACTATAGATATATTTAGTTTTATTAACTTCTTTTTCACTTTTTTGCAAGATATTTGTGATTCTCTTTCTCCCACGGTAAAGAAGAGAGTGTTGTCTTTAAACGAACTTTAGGTGGGTTTCAATATTGATTGAATTATTTATTCATTTGTTTTGTTTATTGCATGTTATGGATTAAAAAATTACAGTAGAGTGTTTTCATGTTATTTTATTTTGATTGTTGAATTTATATTTAGACTCCAATCCTTTTTCCGAAGTGACATGTGGGGGCATGTGCCTTTGTCAATGACATGATTTGTTATGTCTTTGAGGGCTTGTTCCCAATGAGGCCATTTCAAGCATCCCAAGTCGACGTTAGACTAATCATTGACAAGGATTTTTAAGTTGCATGTCATACCAAAAACATCTTCTAGAACTACCATACATCCTTTCCCTCTCCAGTTTAATATGATGTAGACTAAAAACACAATTCCCCTCCCTACAATGGGGCTGACATTAACTACACCTCACTTGCAGAGGGAAGAAGAGTTTAAACATCTTCAATGTGTTGTTAATGTTTTGCATTGCAGGCAACCGAAACCACCTAAAACAGTGATATCCAAAATGATCATAGATCACCTCCACCCGATGCCAACATCCCCAACACAAAATCTAACTTTTCAACAAATGTGTTCAATTTTTCCTTTATACAATTGCAAGCTACTTTATGTAAACCAACAACAACACATTTTTAATGTGTTCTTCATTATGTCTTTCCTTTATACAATTGCTCACTTTTTTATGTAAACCAACAACAACACATTTTTAATGTGTTCCTCATTATATGTGCACAAAAATACATATAGTTTTAAAATGTCGAGAAAGAATCATGCAAATTTTAGTTATTTTCATGCAAAGCTTTGTACATTATATCACTTTTTGCATATTGAATTGTTAAAGGGTTAGACCTCATGTTTGCGATTTTTAGAAAATATAAATGAAAAAGGAAGCAAACTTTAAAGGTTCTCATTTCTTACAAATGCATGCTTTCCAAAACACATCCTTCATTTCATATTTGACCAGAGGTCACAAGTTTACATTTTCCACCATACATTTGCGGAACTCCCACTATCTCGAGCATCTTTTAGTTTGCATGGAAATAACTTTTACACACGAAGGCATTTCTCAATTGATTGAGGGCGGTTCCATTATTGACCCCACATTTCAGATACTGCACTTGTCCTCCCTAAGGTCCATTCTCAACATGGTTTCCCAACATCATGTTGACCTTTCAGATGGGATACATTTTCAGACAACACTTCTACCCTCCAAATTTGCAACCCATGTAACCAACAAATCAATACAAGAAGGCTCCATTGTGTGCTTACACAAATCCCACGTTAGAATGATCAAAAGTGAATTGTAAGCTTCATCTCTTGCTTGATTACCAATGTATATAAACTCCCTATATTAATTATAATTTCTTTACGTTTTTTCATCCGTTGCTCAATTCTAATTCTATCATGATTTTCTTTTTCATTGTAGGATTGTTCTTATCATTGAAATGGATATTGTTGTCGAAAAATATTTCATAATCGGTGCTCCAATCCGAGTACCAACAAATTCTCTCCAAGACAGTCAGTTGCCTCAAACAGATGCAAGTTCCAGTCAGGTTAACAAATATTTTATGAGAACACCAACTAAAATAAGTGGATTGAATACATTTATGTGCATGTGGTCCGTAGAGGGTCGTGCCCTAGAAAAAACAACCCTTCACCAATATCATAATGCAAGGGGAGATGATTTCGTGTTTGGGTTTGATTTTGTTGATGAGGAAGGAGGGGAAATCCTTATCACCTATTTCAATGAGGCCGTGGAAGCATTCTATGAGCAGATTGAAAATGGGAAGCTATGTACAATTTCCAATGGGAGGATTATGAGGATTGCTGATATAAAGCTATGTTACAACCATTTGAAAAATGCTTTGTAGATTTTCCTGCAACCTTCCTCAACCATATCTCCACTCATAGCAAATGAGGATACAATACCTTCCCATCACTTTCACTTCACCAAAATCAAGGACTTACTTGCAAGCGCTAAAGGTTCTACGGTTTATTTGATTGGTGTTGTTGTTACGATGTCACCATACTCAAAAATTCATCACATGAAAAGTCTAAAAACCAAGAGAAGAACATTACAATTAAAGGACATGTCGGATTCAGCAAAGTGTCACATCATGGGGAAAACACTTAGATGATATAAGCAACGAACTTGAAGACATGCTTTCTATACCGCCTCTTCGGTCCTTACCTTGAAAGTTGCTCGCATCTCCAATTTCAATGGGAACTCAATCAACATTGTTTCAAGTACCAAATGTTACGTCAACCCTCTAATTTCGAAACCAATACACTTCATAGTTGGGTAGATTCTCGATGACTACTCCCTTCTGGCACCCTCTATCACAAGCCAATTTATGGGCCCTCCAAAGAGCTTGACCTCTGTAACAACGATTTTGGAGGTACTACATATGGGGAACACAGAGAGAAATGAATGGGCCATGGTTTCTGCAGAAATCACAAATATCAACATGGAAAAAAAAATTACAAGGCATGTCCTCTTCAAAAAGGTGAAAAAATGCAGGAAAAAGGTGAGAGAGAATGGTAATGGTTCATGGTTTTGTTCAAGTTGCAACGTACAAGTTCATAACTATGATTATAGATATGCACTCATGATCGATCTAAAGGACCCAACAGGAGAACTCTAGTCAATTACTACTTTTGATGAGATAGTTGAGTCAATCATGGGTGTTGAAGCTAACGATCTCCACTTATTTTGTATAGACGAAGATGCGACCAATGAAATTACAAGCAATTTCATCAGCAACAAATACTACTTCACACTTTCCTTGAAAAAAGAGACATATTGCGGAAACAACATATTGAAATGTGTCATCCTCAGTTCTAAGAAAGTGGATAACATTGCAACTCCTTTGTAACCTTCTTTACACAAATACTTTTAATGTATCTGTCCCTTGAAACTTAACACCCTCACCCATCCCATTCTATACTTTGAACTATCACCGCTATGTTGCATATTTCATATCTATGTTTCGCCCTTTTCCCATGCTTCAAATGAAAACTTTTGTAGTTCCTTATAAATTGACATACTATTATCACCTAATACTATGTGGATTGTAAGTAATCACGGAATGAGCAGGACACTCAGAGGTAGAGAAACAATTGTGTGTCGTTATGTATCCGGGGAGGGAGTTTATCTAGCTCTTTAGCACTCAGGATCTGAAAGAAGTGGGTAGCACCTTAAAAGGATGTGATCTTATCCTAATTATTTCTGGTTGTGCCTTTCAACCAAGGTAAGAGAACCTACTTTATAACCTTCAAATGGTGGAGGAGATGGTGATATCCTTCTTTTGCACAAGTTTTATATAGAAGACCTTGGGGAAAATATGATCAACACTCCAAATCTGACTCTCATGAGTTGTCACTTCCAGAATAAGGAGATATTTTCAACAAAAGGCTAAGGTTACTGAAGACATTTGGAAACCTGATTTGTTCTTGTATATTTTGGCAAATAGATTTTATTCTTCTAAGGATATACAGGACAAAATAGGGGTAGTTCAGGGTAGGATTGGTTATTTGAATATTTTTGGTGGGAGATCAACAAGACAAATTGGACTTTGCTAGATCCTTAAGAAACTTCACAACAATGGAGAAATCAACAACAAAAAGATTCAAAGTAGTTAAAACATTCCTTCAACCAGAAGGTGTGCATCAATGGAGGCCTAGATTTGCACTTTTTCACACAATATTTGAGGTTCTAGCACGAAGGCTCAAGTTAGAAGGCCCAATAAAACATCAAAATCTAAGATGAATCATGCCTGAGGTACACCCAGAGGCTTACAAACAATCTTTGTCAACAAATGAAGAAAAGTGATTTTAAATCATTTATATCATTCCCAGATGAAAGCTCTTATGAAAAATGAAATTGCAGATGCCACTAAACTATCACAAGGGTTAAGATCTGTGTGATTGAGATAGATTTTGATACAAGATTGCAATAGGAACAAGAAAAACTACATACAAACATTCTGAAAATGAAATAAAAAATTGCCAGAGATTTAACACAAATTAACTCAAAGTTTATCTCGATTTATTCAAATAGGAGAGTTATTCAAACAATCAACATGAATGGAAATATAACATAGAGGAAGTTAACCTAGTTTCTAAGAGAGATGAGCTTTTCTCAAAATTTTATAGTGAAAATGAACTCCCGACCATTTGCATATCTCCACTATGCATTATATATCATTTGCTTACATCCAAACCCTCTTTCCTAAGAAAAGAATATGCCAAACGTCAATTTTGTTATAAAATTCCATCATGATTCACAGAAAGGGACATTTAACAGATTTGCAACCAAAATTGCCAGGTGTTTCAAAAAGTCGAATCATTGCAAATATTTGGATCATTATTCTATGTGGAGGCACATTTTTCATCCTCAAGGCATACAGACCCCCTTTCCAAATTCACCTTTGCAACTTCTGGATCTGATATTTCATGTTTTTGCATGAGCCCGAGCAAAAAATCCTCTTCAAATACACCTCAGATCTAAAATTGAACCACGAAATCGATTCCATTGATCTTTGCAGACCAAAACGACATGATTTAGCCGAACAAATGATGAAAATTGATGCAAAAATTACATCTCCAAACATCCTGGAGCTCCAATGGCGGTAAAATCAAATGCAATGTACAGTTGTCATCGATTTTGCCTTGAACTTTTAATTTGAGCCCTCCATGTGGAAAGAATTGATTTAAAACAAGCTTGGGCCACCTTTACAACTTTTAAATAGAGCCAGCCACGTGGCAAAATGTGATTGGAAACGGGCCAAGGGAAAATTTTATCACTTCATAACCTTTGGAAAAAATTGGAAAATTTTGCTATTTTTCCCGCACCTCCGGGCCTGACACATGTCCTAATGTGGGTCATAGCGAATCATGGGATTGATTATGTTGTTTTACCTCTTTTTTCGGAAAAGATAAATTTTTTCCAAAATTTCCTGCATCTTCTTCCTTCGCCTTTAGCATCGATGTGGGTCCCAGTGGACCCACGCTTCATTTCTTCACTTAATATCAACTTTTCCTAAAAGCAGAAAATTCAACAATTTCTCCGCATGGGCCTGCATTTCGCCTCTGGACCTTGCCATGTGTCGTTCTGTGATTGGCATGGGATTTCAATTCATTCCTTCATTTTAATACCTTTTGCCAAAAAAGGCAAAATTTCTCTAAGTCCACCGCCGATCCGCAACAAATAAAAAGATGCCACGTAGCTGCCAAATGCTTTTTGCATGGAATAATTTAACAGTAAAAGATGTCCATCAAACCGTCAAAAAACACAGAAATTGCCAATGATCCACTAAATCTAATTTTCTTCGCTAAGGCTGAAAAATATTTGAAATAGAACCAAGTGAAACATGTTTCCAAGCATTTTCAACTGTGGGGATGGATTTTCGAAGGCATACAAGTATAAATCGATCATTTTTGAATTTCCACAATAGGGCAAAGTGGAAAAAATGACAGAGCCCTGGATTTGAAAAAATCAGGGCAAAAACAGGCAAGCTTGGAGACTTCTTCAAAATAGGGCATAACAAATAGCTTTGCAACAATACAAGGCATTCAAATGGTGGTAAAACCTTCAGATCATCCATTCAAGATTTAGAAAATGTTTCAGAAAACTCGAGTGAAGGAAAATTAGGGCAAAATGGTGTAAGATCAAAATGGACACCAACATCGGCTCCTACTCGGGATGGGCACTCCCAGTGAGTGCCACAAGAACAAAAGTAGACCAAGTGCCAAAAACAACCATTGGGTAACAAAGTCAAAAGGTAGAGCAGAAAAACCAAAACCAACTCCCAAAAACAAACTGAGAAACCGACCAAAACCAGGTCACCAAGGACCAGAACGAACCAAAAACAAAAAGCTAAACGAAAACAAAGAACTACACACTATACAAATGATAATACATCTTGATTCTGAGAAAGCAATCAAGGAAAATTTTCAAGTATCCCTAAATCTAGATACGACCATGACAGGAAGCTCTGATATGTTTTTAACAACTGGTTATATATTCATTTTTCTTCTCTCCAAGTTGTTAACTACCCACATTTGTTTATGCTTACCCTTTGTGCCTAGGGCACGTTTTCTAACATCATTCGAGGATGTATTGAACACCACATTCCCAGGAAAATCATACGGCTCAGAGATCTAGCATTCTTCAAATTCATACTCCTTGAAATCAACAAAGCCCACAAAGTTATTAATATCAGCATCTGCACACAACACTTCATAAGAAGCATCATTGGGATCCTCTATGAGATATAACATCTTATTTTCACCAACTAACTTCACCAGGCTTCCCTCAACTGGAATGGTGGCATAGGACATATCCATTTGAACATTTCCACCAACACTTTGCAGCCCATTTTCTAGATAACAACATGCCCCACTTAGCAGGACAATCAACAATGACAACATCCATGGCTAAATTTCTTCCTGGATAATCTGCAAGTTGCACTACCAGACCTTTAACACATCCAACCACTGGCACTTCTCTTGAATCCATGGCAGTGCACTTCCCATAAGATGTTGTTACTTTAATATTCAATTCATTCATGACCTCAAGAGGCATGACATTACAAGAAGCTCCAGAATCAAACATGCAATTGTGTAACAACTTGTCCTTAATAATCAAAGTGGTGAAAAATGGATCTACATTTAGTTGAGACTTAACAAGAGAAGTTCCTAGATATACCTCAGGTGGCTCCCCAAGTTCCTCCAATGCTGGTGGTTTATCTAACTCTGCAATAATATGAGGAACCTCTGTATTTTTCACATTTCTACCTTGGAAAAACTTTTCATCTTCTTCAAATCCTCAATACTCAAAAGCATTTTCATATGCTCAGGAATCCTAAGCAACTCAACAATTGGAACAAAAATCTTGATTTGACTCAAGACTTGAGAAATGTCATATGGAACACATTTGGGCAAGGCAGTACTAGGATGAAGACTTACACATATATTCGATGGCATGGAAGTTTTTTCAGTTTGAGCATGGGCAGGAATGCAGATCTTATTTGGGACAACAAGGCCTTTGCCAGATGCATCTCTTTTAAAGACTTCCTTGGCAAGTATTGGGGTTTTTGATCTGGCTTGAGGCCCTACCCCTTTGGCAACCCTACTCCTTGTATTGTGCTCTTTTCTTTGGCAACTATAGCATTCATTAACAACTACCTATCCTCTTCCGAAGGGATTCCTCCATCATACTTTTCAATCATTAAATCCCTTAGGTATTCAAAATCATTACTGGGTAATTCAAGAGTTTGAACCATATCAATTTCAAATGTAGGAGAGGGAGGAAGCGGTAGTACAGTGAATGCAATCTCGAAAAGTTGTGGCGCTTCTAAGATCGATCACTTGGTTGAAGTTGCTCCTGTTGTGAAAACTTCAAGGCATTGCAACATGCATGCATTATCACTTGTCTGATCATCATCATCATCAGCTTCTTCAACTTTCTGATCTAGTTTACATGGAGGAGAGGGCAGAAAGCATCTATCACACCAATCAATTTCACTGGCCTCTTGCACAACATCATCACTGGAATTCAAGAGGATCAGACACCATTTTATTTTTTCGAGCTTGGGGATGTCTATTTCCTACCCCCATGTCCCCTTTACCTCTGTCAGCAGACCTCTGATCACCTCTAGGATGATTGCCAAATCTGTCATGATTTTGTACCTTTTCTTTGACCTTGTGAACTCGCCCATTCCCTTCTCTCGCCGGCTAACTTGGAAGATATTTCCTTGACAACCCCTGCCAAAGTCTTCACAACTTCCTCAAGATCCACACTCTTACTTGCTTGAGGTTTTTCTGGGTTAATCAGCTTTACACCCTCCCTCTTAGGAGTTTTTCCAATGACCTTTATGTTGTTCTCAATTTTCAGAGCCATGATAAAGGCATGCCTCAAATTGCCAAGGTTTTTATCCCTCAAATAGTATGCAACTTTTTTATCAAATGCATCAACATATTTTATAAGACAAGATTCATCACATGGCCTCAAATTCACAGGAAATCTTCTTAATGTCTTATTAAATCTTGTATTAAAATCATGCACTGATTCATTGGGATTCTTTTAATATTATCAAACTCTGACAAAAGAAACCTAGGGTTTGTTTTGTCACCATACTACAATCTAAATGCATTCTTCATTTCTATCCAAGAATCAATAGAATTATCAGCAAAGACTTATACCCAGTCCCTTGCATCCTCCTCTAATGTATGAATAAACAATTTGACATACACATCTTCATACTCAATCTCAAAGTCCTCCATCATGTTAACAAAAAGTTTTAGGTGTTGATCACCAGTTATAACATTGTTACCTTAGAACTTAGGTAATCTATTCCTTACATCTTGAGGGACAACATTTGGATAACCATCCATTCCTCCAAAGTTTATAGGACCAAATGTATTAACAACAAATGGAGGTCTGGGTGGGGGCTGAGCCATATTGTGATGTGGAGGTGAATTTGTAGGAGATACAAGATGATGAGGACTGAGGGGTCTGTGGGGATAGGGATATAATTTTCAAAAGGATTATCCCCTAATGGTTCTACTTCTTGGAAAACTCTATCAGATTTGGAAAATATAGGGACAGAACGAGAAGCAAAATTTTTTAAATATAGATGAAGGCCCCTCACCAGATGGAGAATGTAGCTCCACAAGAGGACTACCTGATTCAGAGCTGCTTGAGGAAGAATTGCAAATTTTAATGACAGGTTGATCACTTTCAAGTTTAACAATGGAGATCTCTTTTCTTGAGCTCTGATCTTCAACTGCCTTCCAAATTTTTCTTTCTCCAGAACCTGATTTGCCCAGGTCTGAGAACAACCTCCTAGCAGGGTCCTTAGCGAAGACAGATCTTCTTCCTTCCAGCTTTGCAGAATTTAGTAACAAATTTTCAAATGACAGAGGTTAAGACACTGACATTTATCAAATCAAATCAATACGGAGTCGCCACTAAGGATTTTCACCCTAGTTGTGCAAATGCACTACAAATGATCTGATCAAATGTCTGTTTATACTTGAAATCATGCAAAGCTTTATAGATCTGATCCTTTTTACCCAAATTTATCAAATACAATCCAAACAAAGTGCAACAACTGCTAAATGGGGAAATTGCTGACAGAGCTAATAACTTCACTTAATCCTTACAAATCTGCTCATAGAATGGTGCTTTAACAATGTATTTGCATGCAACATTTGCAAGAAACATTACCAGGGTTTGGAAAACTTTAAAATTTTCAAAGCATCCCCGGCAGTGGCGCTAGAAGCGTGTTGACGGGCTCAAACAGATCTTGGTGTTTCAAATCACCCTTAGCAATTCAATTCCCGTGATGGCACCAGAAGCATGTTGGTAACTAGATTTAATCTCCTTCTTCAAGGACCAAGCAACATCAAGGAATGAACAAGACACTCAGGGAAAATAAATAATTGTGTGTCGTTTTGTAGCCGGGGATGGAGTTTATCTAACCTTTTAGGACTCATGCCCTGAAAGAAGTGGGTAGCACCTTAATAGGATGTGATCTTATCCTAACTATTTCTGGTTGTGCCTTTCAACCAAGGTAAGAGAACCTACTTTGTAACCTTCAAATGGTGGAGGAGATGGTGATATCCTTCTTTTGCACAAGTTTTATATAGAAGACCTTGGGAAAATATGATCAACACTCCAAATCTGACTCTCACGAGTTGTCACTTCCAGAATAAGGAGATATTTTCAACACAAGGCTAAGGTTACTGAAGACATTTGGAAACCTGATCTGTTCTTGTATATTTTGGCAAATGGATTTTGTTCTTCTATGGATATACAGGACAAAACAGGGGTAGTTCAGGGTAGGATTGGTTATTTGAATATTTTTTGGTGGGAGATCAACAAGACAAATTGGACTTTTCCAGATCCTTGAGAAACTTCACAACAATGGAGAAATCAACAACATAAAGCTTCAAAGTAGTTAAAACATTCCTTCAACCAGAAGGTGTGCATCAATGGAGGCCCATGATTTGCACTTTTTCACACAATCTTTGAGGTTCTAGCATGAAGGCTCGAGTTAGAAGGCCCAATAAAACATCAAAATCTAAGATGAATCACACCCAGGCTTACAAACAATCTTTGTTAACAAATGAAGAAAAGTGATTTTAAATCGTTTATATCATTCCCAAATGAAAGCTCTTCTGAAAAATGAAATTGCAGATGCCACTAAACTATCACAAGGATTGAGATCTGTGTGATTGAGATAGATTTTGATACAAGATTGCAATAGGAACAAGAAAAACTACTTACAGACATTCTGAAAGTGAAATAAACACAGAATTGCCAGAGATTTAACACAAATTAACTCAAAGTTTATCAGATTTATTCAGCAGGGGAGAGTTATTCAAACAATCTCAGAGCTTGTTGATGGCTATACACTTGTAACCAACTCAACATGAATGGAAATCTAACATAGAGGAAGTTAACTGGTTTCTCATAAAGGTTTCTCAGAGAGATGAGCTTTTCTCATGAAAATGAACTCCCGACCATTTGCATATCTCCAATATGCATTATATATCATTTTTTTACATCCAAACCTTCTTTCCCAAGAAAAGAATATGCCAAGCATCAAGTTTGTTACAAAATTCCATCATGATTTGTAGAAAGGGACGTTTAACAAAAAACGTTCGAAGGATGCCAGGTGCCTCAAAAAGGCAAAAATTACAAAAATTTGCATCATTACTTCAATAGGGAGCACGTTTTTCATCCTTGGTGCACGCAGACCCCTTTCCCTTTCCAAATTTGCCTCTGCAACTTTTGGATCTAGCTTTTCACGTTTTTACACGAGCCCGAGCAAAATACACCTCAGATCTACAAATTGAACCACAAAATTGATTCCATTGATCTTTGCAGACCAAAACGACATGATTTAGCCAAAAATCGATGAAGATTGATGCAAAAATCGCATCTCCAAACACCTTGGAGCTCAAATGGTGGTCAATTTGAAAAATGCACAATTACCGTTGATCTTCTTTTACCTTTTAATCTTAGCCCTCCACGTGGCAAAATGTGAGTGAAAACAGGCTTGGGAGTGCGGCTCGATTCTACTATTTTACCCTATTTTTTGGAAAAAGGAAAATTTTCCAAATTTTCTCTGCTCGCCCGCACTTCCACCTCGACCTTGCCACATGTTTATTTGTGATTCGCTGTGGAGCCAAGCTTCATTTTTCTACTTTTACATATTTTGCCAAAAGGGCAAAATTTTCACTTTTCCTCCGCGGGCCCGGGTGACATGTCCTTCTCTGACTAGCTGCGGAGCTATGTTTCATTTTAGAACTTTACAACTTTATAAAGCCAAAAATATTCAAAGTATTCCACCAATCCGCCATTCTTCCCTTTGACTATTCAAACATGCCACGTGTCCACTTCTGATTCGTTGTGAGCCTTAGGCATTTTCTTTGCATTTTAACTCTTTTTCCAAAATGCCTTAGAGCACAAAAAAGACCCGCCTTTCCACAATCGCTCAACATGCGACACGTGTACATCCTTGGGAAAAATTAAGAAATTTTCTTCGCCGCTTGAATTCAGCCAATCAGAACTTGGTGGGGCCACGGGGCGAGTTAAAACTTTTAGGCAAAATAGCCAATAAAGGAACAAGTTTTCAAGAGAAATCTGCCGCCCTCGACCAATTAGAAAATGCCATGCAACCACCCAATCCTCAAGAATAATTTGACGGGTAAAATACGCCCGTCAGACCATCAAAAAACACAAAAATTCATTATGCCCAGAATCCAATTTTTTCACTAAGGATGGAATTTTTTTGAACAAAACAAGTGAAACATGATTCCAAGCATTTTTCGACCATGGGGATGGATTTTCAAAGGCATACAAGTATAAATCGATCATTTTCGAGCTTCCACGATCCGGAAAATAGGAAAAACAGCAAAGCTCATGGATTTTGAAATATTTAGGGCAAAAACAGGGCAGCTTGGGGACTTCTTTCAAGAAAGGTCATAATAATGGATTTGGCGAATAATTCAAGGCATTCAAATGGAGGCAAGAGCTTCATTTCACCCGTTCAAGATATAGAAAACGTTTCAGAATACGCAGAGTGAAGGAAAATTAGGGCAAAATGGTGTAAGATCAAAATGGACACCAACATATATGTCCCTTCAAACTTAACACCCTCACCCATCCCATTCTATACTTTGAACTATCACCACTATGTTGCATATTTCATATCTATGTTTCGCCCTTTTCCCATGCTTCAAAAGAAAACTTTTGTAGTTCCTTATAAATTGACATACTATTGTCACCTACTACTATGTGGATTATAAGTAATTTTAAGAAAATAAATGCATTTAACTTGCACTTTTATTATGTACGTATTTTCATCCTTGTATAGTATTAGAACGTATTCTAAATTTCCATTTAACAAAAAATCTTTTCCTTAGGCAACACATAAAAAAATTATCCTCAAATTGTTACCTCTTATGATTAGTTCCCATTAGAACTCCACATGCATTTCAAATGTATATAGTTTATTGATTCTGACATACTATTGCCTCCTACTACTATTTGGATTGAAAGATCTTTTAAGAAAATAAATGATAATTACTTGCACTTATATTATGTACGTATTTGCATCATTGTATACTATTGGATCCATATAATTAATATTAATTTCCTTAAGCAACAAATGCAGATTTTTAATCCTCGAAATGATACCTCTTACACGTAGTTCCCATTCGATCTCCACATGCATTACAATTGTATATAGTTTATTGTATAATGCAACATTCATTACTGACCGACACATTTTTTCCCCAACAGGTGGTTCTCCATAGGTGTGTCACTTCACAATCATGTCAACTCCTGCAAAACGAGCACGACGAAGAGAGAACTACAAAAAAATAAAGTTCACATAAATTCTGAGCAAAGACGTCGTCACCTAGAGCGTAGAACAATGGAAATCTCAAATATCTGTCAACTTACATCAACCAACAACCTACCATTCCCTATCATTCAAAACTTGCCAAAAAATACAACTACTAAAGGATTTCCAGCCAACATTCCGCAAGTAACTTCCATGGAAACAAATTTGCACGACCATACAAATTCCTTCCGTACGAACCCATATTTTCTAACTACTGCCATGCCTCCCCATTTTCTTGTGCCGCCACAAGAAATTGTCTCAAGTACCGACTTTGCTTCAGTTCCTCGCACATGTACAACCAATTCATCCTTTCCTTTTGTCTGCTTTCCACCTTGCAATCCACAATCGACCCAAACAGAACACGCCACCCCTTCCCATACACATAGACTTCCTATATTGCTGCACTCGTCACAGAATATTGAAGCCCAATGCCGGTTTCGCAAAAGAATAGATTTGTTGGAAAACATCCAAACTTGCTCAATCTGTTTGAAAAATTACCTTGGAATTAAAACAATTTCCTTTGAAGGATTTCCCTCCTGTAACAGATGCAAATATGAAAAACACGACCATCGCTTCTCTTCGTGGAACAACATGGACCCTGAAAAATAGCCTATAGTTCTTGCGTCTTTAATCCAAATAGAGGAGATGCTTATCGCATGGGTCAATCCATTACTGCATGTCACCCAAGTACGTGGAGGATAATACAAATACTCAGGACACACCATAAGTTTCCTGTAAAACATTACTTCAATAACAAAGTACCTACCACACCACCTTGGAGATTTGGACATAGTACTCATACAAAGGGAAGGATATAATTTACAAAAGTATGATTTCTATGTCAGTAGATCTCATTTTTGGGCATCCTTGCAATATAAAATCCAACACTATCCATACTACAAAGATGTCTTAATCGACCATGACACCCTTTCCTCCCTACCATCTGAGTCATCAAATATTTCCTCGTCTCTTAACACAGCCACAGTCAAATTTCCCCAAATGCAAACTGCCTCTACAACTCATGGTAGTGATGCTTCCACTGACGTTGATGAAACATATGAACATTCATCATCTTTTGTGCCAACACCCCACAATTCAGGAACAAAAGAAGAGGAAATCAAATAGTTCTTGCTCAACCATGATGGTAACACCCCATTTACCATGCCATGGCCAAAGCTTGGCCTCTCACCTATAAATGAATATAATACAGAGGGCCTGTTCTCAATGGCCTTCCTAACTTTCTTTCCAGCTGGAAAAGTAATGTGGTAACAACCCCGCATAAAATAAGTTCCAATGCATGAATATGCTCTTCATTTGATGTGCTACCATGATGGCCACTTTGGTTCACACCCACGATTTCGCTACTTCCTTCTAAACCTCATAATGCGGCACGAAGTCAGTCCACAACTGTAATTTTCATGAAACAAAACATCGAATCATGAATCCCTACAATAATTGGAGATCTGCGAAGACAACTATTGGAATGCCCTAAAGATAACCTCCTAGACAATTTAATGCGGTTTGGATCGAGCCTTCGAGGGATGTGTTCATTCTTGGCAAAAAAGGAGCGAGATTTTAGATATGGTGGAACAATTGGGGACACCAACCTTATTCTTCACTCTAAGTGTTGTAGACACTAAATGGCCAAATCTCCACAGTATTATGTATGGTGAATGCCCTACTGATCCTCGAACCACACAACATTGGAGAACACCTAACATTGTCTCAAACCCTCATCGAGTATCAGCATACCTGCATCACAAATTCACAATATTTCGTGAAGAAATATTGCAGAAGGAACTTGGAGCAGTAAACTATTGGTACAGGTAATAAAATCTATTATTTAATAAGTTTTTCCAGACTACATAACTAATATTTATGTTCTCTCGTCTCGCATGTATGAATGGGAACATAGAGGCTCCACACATGTCCACGGTTTATTGTGGCTCGAGAACACACCTAAAGTTGACGTAAGGGACTGGGAGGATACAACTGTTATTGAGGCAAAAAAACAATACTTTGATAAGTTCGTGTCTGCCTGGAACCCCCGTCCAACTTGCAACCACTTGGATTTTGTTCACAGGTCACTGCTAGACGACCCTTGTTTGCTAGATACAACACAAATACTATCCTCCTCCCCACATGTAGACCTTGAAGAATTGCTTAATCGTGTTCAGCGCCACACAAAATGTTCTAGAAGACATGCCTGCATAGAAAGCAATCACAACTGCAGTGTAGGTACAATGCACCATGGGCCACGCAACCTACTTCATCCCTGCTCATTGAAAGTGATGGGAAAATTAAGTACCTCCCTTCGAGAAACGATGATAGACTGAACATACACAATCAAACTATGATATCCATATGGAGAGTAAATGTTGATTGCCAACCGATAATTTCTCGTCATGCAGTTCTGAAGTATATTGCAAAATATGTTGCAAAAGCATAACAACGTTTAGAAACCTATCACCAAATGCTATCCAGATTTTCAAGAGATGCTGACGTGGATTCACCAGCACACATTGTGATTCGAAAATTCTCATAGAGAGTGTTGTTGAACATGACATAAGCGCACAAGAAACATGCCACATGCTATAAAAATTCCACTTGTTATGTGCAATGTTCGTTTGTATCATTAAATGTTGGCAAAAAAATATTGAGACGTGTCGTTGAAAGTGATGCTGATGTACAAGAAACAACCACTTTCTTAGATGCATATAGAGTTCGCCCTGCAACCATGGAACACCTACCACTTATTCAGGTTGCTCGAGATTGGAGCTACATCAGGAACCGTAAAGGAGATAAATGGAAACTATGGTCAACTAAAGTAATTGTTCGGGTCCACCCGAGATTTTTGGATGCCCCAACTCATGATTCAACATCATATGACATTTTTGTTGGTCATATATCCTTTTATACAAGCCTTTTAGAAATATTGCATCCAAATTTGGCTCAAGCCCACATGACATCAACGACACTTGGGACATGTTCAAACACAACTACAGACCATGACATGTTTTACACACTACCACCGACATAGGTCATGAAACATATGTTAGTTCCGACTCGAGAGGCTAAATTCAAAGATTCAACATGAACCATTGCAAGAATGACAAGTCTTCGCACAAATTTGTCCAGGAAATAACATGGGTCTTGGATAGCTTGAAATGTTGGGCAAACAAGAATTTGACATACACAATAATTGGAACATACATGGCGTTCCACATGATTTGCAGATAACCGGTTCATCATTCATCAAGAGAGAAAATGCAGACACAAATAACACCAGCATGCAGGCCACACCACCATCTACCACACTACCTTTGTCTTCAGAACAACAACTAGCTCTTGATACCATATTGCACCATTCAACAAAAAAAACACTTCTACCTCCATTAATATTGATAATTCAAGGAACAATGCACAGAAAATCATTTCGATAAATAAAATTGAGAATTCATTTACAACAAAGATCAACCACATCTCCCTCGCCTTCCTTCTCTCCCCCTACCTGTGTTTCAAAGATTCAACATCTCCGCACCCACAATCCATGTAGCCCTCCATATTCCAATCAAAGAATTAAAACCCCTTGAAGGACAAGCATTATCGTCTTTTCAAGAGTCACTGAAACATATAGAATATGTTCTTATTGATGAAATGAGTTTCATCGGCCCAAAGTTGCTAGGAAAAATTGACAATAGGCTACACAAGGCTTTCCCACACTCAAAAACATCTAAATTTGGAAATAGATCAGTCATCCTCCTCAGCGGCCTCGAGAAATTAGCATCGGTTATGGACAATCCTCTTTATGCAAGTAAATCCTATGGATCCACCCTTTGGAAGGGATTTCATTCTTCCATTACATTACAAAATATATTTCGGCAACAAGGAACAACCGATGCACAAGTTTCATTCCACAATTTACTGCTCAACATGTGAGATTTAACCCCTCTTATTAAGGACTGGGAACTCCTAAGGTCTCGCACAGACACATACATAACTCAGCAAGAACTCAAAATTTTTAAGGATGCACCACATTTGTTTGCAAAAAATGACCTCGTGGACTCCCACAACCTTCAAATGTTGAAGGCATTGAACGTTCTGATCACCCAATCCATTGCAAAAAGTAACAGGCGGGCTGGACCAAGAAATCCTGATGATGATCAGTTGGAGCACAAAGTTTTGCTATGCAAACAACAAAAATCATGCTTATTGCAAATTTATGGGTTGACGTTGGACTCGTAAATGGTGCTACAGGAACAATCATCGACATTGTCTACGATGCATCAATGCCACCACCAACATTACCTTTATTTGTTGTTGTCAAATTTGATAGATACAACGACCCATGTTGGGATCCCTCCAACCCGTTACATATTCCGATACCCCCTATTTCGAGAGGGAATCGAAGACAATTGCCGCTTAAAATGGCCTGGGCATTAACTATCCACAAGTCCTAGGGACTTACTATGCATAGAGCAACTATCGACATTGGAACCAATGAAAGGTAGGGTCTGACATTCACAGCTTTCTCTAGAGTTGCCTCGCTTAAAAATCATGCATTTCACCTCCTTTTTCATTCGAAAGGTACTCAAAAATGGCGCACGTAGCAACATTTGGAGCAAGAAGAAAGGAGGAAGCAAGACTATTATCACTCAACCCTTCATAATTACTACACTATGCTTTGATAGCACCTCCACTACTACTTTACTCAACACTCCTTCTATCCTAGACGCCATTTCCGTGCAAGGGGTATCAAATGTACTCATGTTTACCAAAACAAAATTATGATCAAAAGGCTACCATTCATGATATAATTCTTCTCATGTTAAGTTCAAATAAAACAGTCCACAAAACGATACCACTCATGATATGAGATTTGAAAATGTATATGTACGAATTTGTAACAACTTTGAAATGAAGACATGAAATCTTTAAAGGAAGTGGTTCGTTTATATATCTACAATTACAAAAATATAGTTTTAAACATACAAGTTCGATTTATAGTTATTTCCATCCAATGCTTCCTACATTATATCACTTTTTTGCATTTTGAATAGTTTTAATGGTTGGACCTCATGTTTGCGGATTTTAAATGAAGCGACTCATCTATATTTCTACACATACAAAATCAATCACCCATAAAACAACTACAAAATAAAAAACTATACCTATAACACAAATAACATGTACCGTTTTTGTTCGCAAAATGCCTCAAAGAAATGTCGTCTCATGGAATGATATGATTGTAAGATGTGCACAAAATAGCCCTAACAATGATGCTCTCAAACTCGTAGATGTAATAAAGAAATTGGGAATAATTGCATATTCAGTCTCATTTTAGTTTCATAGAGAGATAATGTGTTAAAGCACTTACTCTTTCTTTCAAACTACTTTGACAAAAACACTTCACATTCACAACATTCTTAAGAGTGAGTATTACCAAACTTACATGTCTCACTTACATTTGTATTCAATTCTTACATAACTAACTATTATCTAACATCCCTACTAATTTATTTATTTCACAAGATTTTCGGTGGCTTTAATAGAAAATCAGTATTGTCAATCACACCCCTTATCAACATCAACCACAAAAAAATAATTGTCTTTCTAAATATAATAACATATACCATTGGGCCTTCACATTGCATTGTACACATGCGATTGCTAGTTAAATAGACAAATATAGATTTAAAAAAAAATAATAATTAGAATGAAATTATTATTTTTCATTGATAAATACGTCAACATTTCAACCACACAATCACACACCAAAATAAACCATTAATAAAAATATTAAATTGATTTCAACTTAAAATTTATGTTTTTAAACATCTTTATATTTTGACAAATCATACGAAAACCATTATAACCAGCATATTGATGAATTGGGGACAGCTGGCATGGAGCGCAGCCGTTGATGAATTGGGGACAGCTGGCATGGAGCGAAGCGGATATGGATGAATTGGGGACAGCTGGCATGGAGCCGTTGATGAAAAACTAATATAAAAATCCTTGCCAGACTGGAAAATGTACATTCTCTGAAGTTTTTTGTTTTCTGTTTTTTTTTTCTGTGCTTTGTATGTTTTCTGTTTTCTGTATTTTTGTTGTGTCGCATGGCCATGCCGTTTGAGTTATCTGTTGTTCTCTGCGTTTATGTCTTTTGAATGGTTTTTGTTTTTGTTTGGGTCTGTGTTTTTTCTTCAATGTTTTTTTCGGTTTTTGATGGTCTGCATTTGTATTTTTTCTGTATATTTTGGCTGTTTGTTTCGAGTGAGAAGAATAGTTCAGGGAGCAGAGCAGATCTGTGGATGCAGAGAAGAATAGGCGTGGATGTGTTCAGAATAGAGTGAGAGGAAGCTATTCTGTTCTCTGCCCTCTCTCATCATTGACGCCCTCTTCAGAAAAGGTATGAACAAGTTTTTCTTAGGCTGTGTGTTTCTGTAGCTCTGCTTATTATTGTTTTGCTTACCTGCATTTCCTTTGTTTTTGATGAAAGGCTTGCGGAATGGCTTTAGTTTTCGCTATTTACTACCATTCCCTAAACCCTAAACCCTGAAACCTAAGCCCTAATGGCAGGGAGCAACAGCAGGGCAGCACCCTTTGTTGTTGTTTTATTTTCTATTAAACGTCAGATATTTTTTTGTCCTCTGCCATTCATGCTGTTTTCTGCATTTTTCACAAATCCTTTCCCCTTAAATTTGTTGTCGAGGTTTTCTCTTTTTCGGAAAATGAGATCCACTCTTTCTCAGTTTATTATTGAGATGATAAAGTACATGCTGGTTGTTTTGCTGCATATTCCCACTTCCCCTGCTTTGCCACTGAGAATGGGTAGAATCTCTAGCTGATGGAATCGCCTCTGACCTCATCGTCTGGATCAAATTAGGAAAAATTGAAGGGGCCTTCCACAAAACGCTTCTGGCTGTTAAAGAACAGCAATAATGTCCATTATACTTGCTGCGGCAGAAGTTTCCAATGGAGAGCTAAACCCTTAGATCGATAAAGAGTTTTCCATGTTTTGTATGGGAAAAGACCTTGCATATTTTTGTAAATAAGCATACCGGGAGCTTCCTGCACATTCATTCTTTTGATCTAATTGTTATTATTAATTCTAAGGCCTTGATATGATGTAGGCAACTGCAGCTGATCTTGTAGACATTTCAACTCATTGGGCATCTGATTAATACAGTTTCCATTATACACTTTTGCAGTTAAGTGGCCATAACACCAAAATCGGCTGCGCGTGAGCTTCTCCTCCCTTCAGGGTATAGGTAGGATTCTCTATGGTTTTTTTTCTGGGTTTATCTGTTATTACCAAGGACAGACTCTTTCTGTAAAATAGGGTTAACAGAAAATATTTGTTAAGGTAACTATGCAGTATAATGGTAAGTTAATGATTTTAGAGTATTTTTTTAGTTTCATATGACCAATGATTTCAAAGGGTTTGACAGGCCTAATGTTTGTTTTATCCCGTCTAATGTTTTGATCTTAATATTTGACTTGTTTCTTTTGTTGGTTGAGATACAGGCTGAGAATCTTGAAGGACCTCTTAATAGGTTTGTGTACATAATTAGTTTTTTTCTACAGCTCTGTGTATTATTATCAAGGTATTGTCATGAATCATAATATTCATGTTCTTTGTTCTTTGCAGGTTTCTAGGTGGATAAGCAACCTGGTAAATCGGCAAATGTATCCTCTTACCCGACTCTAGTCTCATTTTGTAAGTAAACTAATTTTTTCTGTAAGATTTTAAATTGAACATACAAATAATTAGCCATTATTATATTGTAAACATTGTTACAATGTTTTTAATAAATAAAACATTATTTAAATAAATAAACTTAAAAGACCTTTTAATTGAACCAATGTTTTTTAATAAATAAAATATTATTTTAATAATTAAATTTAAAGACCTTTTTAATTGAGGGTGCGTTGGAGGAAAAGGAGAAAGGAATGAAAGTGGGGGTTGGAGGGAAAAGGAGGAAGGAATGAATGTGGGGGTTGAAGGTTGGAGGAAAAGGAGGAATCAAGGTGGTGGGTTGGAAGGAAAAGGAGGAATGAAAGTGGGGTTGGAGATTGGAGGGAAAAAGGAGGAATGAAGGTTGGTGTGGGAAGGAGGAAGTGGAGGGGAAGGAGGAAGATTGGATGGAAAAGAACAGAACTGATGAGTTTTCACCTTTTTAAAAGTAACTTATTTTTCTTAATTTATTAATAATTCAAAAAAATCTTTCAAAAAAATAAAAAAATTCTCTTAATAGTAAAAGATTGAAAATGATATGATTCTTGTAATGATATGTTTTTAATTTTTTTAATTTGTATGTGTGTGTTTTAAAGTGATATTTTGGCAAGGTTTATGCTTTCACCTAGTAAGTAAAGTATTATTTTTGAGGCCATATTAAAGCTTCCACCTTCACGTGGTTGGCCTTGTTAGTAGAGAATATATTTCTCGAAGCTAAGAGAAGCAATTTTTTGATAAATTATATGTTAATAATAATGCATTTAACTTCAATTAAGTTTGAAATAAAATTTATCTAATGATCAAATTTTTGTTTTGATTGAATTATGATCAATGTTTTTAGGATATAAGTGTTTTTTAATTGTTAGGATTTAAAATTATTAGGATGATTATGATTGTGATGGTTGAAAAATACAATCAATTTTTTTAAAATAAATTATTCCATCATAGATAAGTTAGGATTATTATGAGTACAAGGAAAATGCAATTAAATGGTTAAATACAATCATGTAAGTAAACTCAATTATTTGTTTTTGAGATATGTTAGTAAAAACAGCAGTGTGATACAACAGTGCTTGCTAGCTCAATACGGTTGGCCTCGTTAGTAGAGAATATATTTCTCGAAGCCAAGAGAAGCAATTTTTTGATAAATTATATGTTAATAATGATGCATTTAACTTCAATTAAGTTTGAAATAAATTTTATCTAATGATCAAATTTTTGTTTTGATTTAATTATGATCAATGTTTTTAGGATATAAATGTTTTTTAATTGTTAGGATTTAAAATTATTAGGATGATTATGATTGTGATGGTTGAAAAATACAATCAATTTTTTTAAAAATAAATTATTCCATCATAGATAAGTTAGGATTATTAAGAGTACAAGGAAAATGCAATTAAATGGTTAAATACAATCATGTAAGTAAACTCAATTATTTGTTTTTAAGATATGTTAGTAAAAACAACAGTGTGATACAACAGTGCTTGCTAGCTCAATACGGGAATTGATTTTCCCACTCCTTGCATACCCAAAACATCGCTTGCTAGCCCAGTATTCCGACTTGATTTGGGGGAATTTTATTCTGTTTCCATGTGGGGCTGTAGGAGTTTGCATTCGTTGCATACCCAAATCAAAACGCCCAAGAATAATCTATAATGTGGGTTGCCGGTTTAGTTATTTCTTTTTGCCAGTTGGTTTAGTATGTTTTTAGTTTCATTTATACATTTATTACTTGGCGCAGCAGATCTTGCATAGGGCTATTTTTTATTTTTAGAATTTTCTTCAATTGTTTTATCGAATATAATTGAAAAAGTTAAGCTGGGCATTTCTATATTAGTGTTTTCTACAAATTGGTTGGTCTATCTCGCTTTCTTCAGCTCTGTTCATTAGAGGAAGAAGATTCCAAATCATTTTGTGATTTTCTTTCTCTGTTACTGTGTTGTGCATGTCATCTCATATGGTTCTGATTGTCTGGATTAAGAGGACAATGTTTGACTTCATATTGATACAGATATTAACACATTGGAAGCTGTGTAAAACCTTTGATATTTTTTCTAGTTACTCTTTCTCTGTACCCACAGTATCCTCTAGGTTCAGGTATTGTGTCTTTATAGGTACCTTTTTATCTCGGGTATCAATGATTTCCTCTTGATATTGTGGGCGTGCTCCTTACTCTAAACCATAGTTCCCTAAGTCTCGGGTACGGGGAGACGGAGGGACGGGGTTTCTCGGGACGGGAAAGAAATCCCAAATTTTGGGGACAACAAGGGGGACGGCTATTAAAATAATATATAAAATATTAATATTTGAATATTTTAACTTTATTTAATGAAATTTAGGGATGTAAACTCTATTAAGGTACTTTCAAAATGATAATTTAATGTTCTTCGTAAAAATAACAGCTTTTTAAAAGTAAAAGCATCAAAAAATTTGAAAGATTTTAGAAAAATAGGGGAAGTCCTCTCCAAGTCCCCAAGTCCCCGAAATGTTCGGGACGTCACCAAAATCTAGGGGACGCGTCCCCGTGTAACACTGCTCTAAACGGAGCATTGCTAGCTCTCTTAGTCATTTCCTTACCTTCCATCTGTTTCATTTTTTGTTAATCTTCAAAAGCATATTGAAGAACTCCATCAACATAGTGAATCATTACCATGGTCAACTCATTTTATAGTTGGAAGAAAAGGCCATTCATTGGATACTATATGTTTGGTGCCATTTGACCTATATCAACTCTGATATGCAGCTTCATGAACTGTGTGTTGTATTTTTATACTGTGAACACAATTGTTGCTGCTAATCTGATGACAAGGATTTAGTCTACAAATTCTTGACAGGCTTTGGCCATGTTCAAATTGTTTTCATTACCTTGCCTCGTTTTTCCCTTTTGATAAAGCTGCTACACTTCATTATAGCAACAATCCAGCTGACACTTCTTGGGGAGCTTCAGCAATATTTTTCAGGTCTTTCTCAAAATAGTCAACCAAAATAGTTAGACATTGAGGATGCAAATCTCTCTTCAATGCATTCACCTCCAACTTCATTCTGTTGTTCTAGTATGGCTTCAGTAAGCCTACACACAGATTCAGTTATGGCTGCTTCATTGAATCTATAACCCTCTCCTCCTCCCAAATCCTCATTTCCGTCCTTCTGGAATGTGCTTCTCATTCCCCTTCTTACCCAATATGGATTCCTGTCTATCCCTTTTTTTGGGCTTTGATACAAACTGATGCAGAAAATTGACATCCATTGCAATTAGTTTTGTGCTTTGAGCTGTGCTGTAAGTGAATTTCAGTCCGCATAAGATATCCTTTCAAAAACTTGTATATTTTTTTGCTCCATACTACAGGAAATTTGAATTAAGATTAAATGCCATCGAAGAATACATAACAATAAAACTCCAGGTAGATAAGGAAGGCTGGAAATATTTTCCCTGAATAGGCCAGCCCATGATGCAGCCAAATACCGTACACAAATGTCACTTACAGCAACTCAGTAATCAGCACAGAAGCCAAGATTTTAAGTCTAGGTAGAAAACTGTGAAAGATAGAAATTTTTAAAACTAGTTCTGGAATGCGCAAAACAATCTGATCATTCTATTAGCAAATAACAAGCTGTCTAAACAGCTGTTTACACAAGTTACAACATCAGACCAGGTCCACGATTAGTGAAACAAATCACCCAAATGATAATGACAGGTTTACACAATCAGTTAACCATCTAATCAAAGGAGGAAATTGAGGAAAAAGGAGGAAAGTGTTCTTTTCATTGGATATTCGTTTACATTAGCATTATGTGTTCTGTAGCTTTCATTGGAGAGATTCCCTATCCTGTCGTATTTGAAGTAGCTTGCACGAGTAACAGGAAGCATGTGAGAAAATGGCAGGGAAGAATCTTTTCTGTTGTAGGCAAGAATCTTTTTAATGCTGTAGGCAAGAATCTTTAATTGTTGTATATGTTCTTTGGTGTCTTTGTTACAAGCTCCTTCTAGAAGCCCCCACATTAATTGTCTTGGTGTTTAACGGGTATGTGCTAAGAAATTGAGGAAAAAGGAGGAAAGTGTTCTTTTCATTGGATATTTGTTTACATTAGCATTATGTGTTCTGTAGCTTTCATTGGAGAGATTCCCTATCCTGTTGTCTTTGAAATAGTTTGCAAAAGTAACAGGAAGCATGCGAGAAAATGGCAGGGAAAAATCTTTTACTGTTGTAGGCAAGAATCTTTAATTGTTGTATATGTTCTTTAGTGTCTTTTGTTACAAGCTCCTTCTAGAAGCCCCCACATTAATTGTCTTGGTGTTTAACGGGTATGTGCTAAGAAATTGAGGAAAAAGGAGGAAAGTGTTCTTTTCATTGGATATTTGTTTACATTAGCATTATGTGTTCTGTAGCTTTCATTGGAGAGATTCCCTATCCTGTTGTCTTTGAAATAGTTTGCAAAAGTAACAGGAAGCATGCGAAAATGGCAGGGAAGAATCTTTTACTGTTGTAGGCAAGAATCTTTAATTGTTGTATATGTTCTTTGGTTTCTTTGTTACAAGCTCCTTCTAGAAGCCCCCCCCATATTAATTGTCTGGGTGTGTAACGGGTACAGCTGCTGCATCCAACCGGAAATACGCTCTACCTACACTAATGTACAAATTGTATATCCACTTTTCATTTTTATTTGTTGTTAGTTTTAATTTATAAAATAATTTAAAGAAATAGTAACTTGAATTGCGGTGGTGTACTTGTAATTAAGACCATTTCATTTCATTTCATAATAAACAGCGACATACTTATTCAGTTAGAATCAAGCCGATCATCGCGTTAATGACTCATTGCTCCACCCCTGCAAAAGTGCCCTCCAGGTTTGATCATATTTTCTCCTGCCCTGGGTTTTTATAGTTTTCATACAATATCTCAACTAGCAGGTATGTATTTAAATAATACAAAGGTCATTTTATTTTGGAGCCAATCCTGCTTATGAGGTCTCCCTTGTGGAAGCACAGGGAGAGGTTTTTGTTGTTTTGAATCTTCTCTGCCTCTTCAAATTTTGTATTACTTGGGGTTTTGATCTTATAAACCGAAACCTTGCCAATCCACCTTTCCTAAGAACATTTCCTGTTACTCTGGCAGGGAATTGGTATCTGTCACTGACAAAGAAAGTAGTCAAATAAGATCGTAACTTGCATTTGTAAGGCTTCTGTATGACTAGAAGATAGCCGCCTTTCATGTAGTTTACAAGCTGAGTTTGATTTTGAGCTAGCAGAGCAGAGATAGATGGCTATACCTGCCTCTCAAAGCAATTAACTAGTTGGTTCCTTATTCAGATTGTTTTTTTTTTTTTTTTTGTGTATTCTTTTATCTCCATTCATTCATGTTTATTTTAGTTAAAATTCAAGTTTTTTTCTGTATATGCTAGGTGCAAGACAACATGGATTTCTTGATACACTGCAGTTCTTGCGCATGGGACAGCATTGGCTTTGTCACTTTGTTTTTAGAGAAAATGCAAGATTGAATTGTGCTATTCAACTACAGCACCTGTTTAGGTCCTCGAAGCTCCAAAGAACAATTTCTTTACCTGTTTTGTAACATGGGGAAGTTTCTTTTTTGTATAGAAAGCGAATGTTACAAGGATATAGTTTGATTAATGCAGTTTTGTATACGATTTTCTTCTTTTTTCCTTTGTGACTTGTATTCACATTCTGTTGTAACGTTGTTATATATTTTCCTTCCAAGAATGGCTCCTATGACCAAAGCTTGACACCAGATGCTTCATTTTGAAATGCTTTCTCCAGACTTGCACCTTTTGGGCTGCAATGAATTAGCGCAGTCTCTATTACTGAAATTATATCTAATGAAGGGCAGGGCTACGTCGGTATATCTTTGATGCTAGGAAGACTTCCCTTTCCAGGATTATACTTTCCATATAATTAGAAAAGTTTTGTGCTTCTTTTCATTTTGGTGACACGGTTCATTGCAATACTTCGATTCTCTTATGTTGCTGATCGGGCCCTGCTTTCCTGTAGGTTAGGGGTCCTTCTACAAATTCGGCTGCAGTTTGGGAGAAGATATACATTGAATGTCCCTACATCTGACAACCATCCAAAAAAAAATAGAGAAACTCCATCATAAGGAAACCCCCCCATTGGATGGAATCATTTGGGTGAAAAATTTGTGAACCAACAGCTGCTGCATCTAACCGGAACTATCTTTAGTCACTTTCAAGGCCCTCTTTATCCACTTTTAAGGCAATGGGCCCTTAGATAGAAAGAGCTAGAATAGAAACTCTCAACTTTTGCCCTTAATTTACTGAGAACTTGAGTTCCGACTGAATGGACAGAATAATGCATACACGGATCCTACTACTTACTACCTTGGATTTAATGGCTTTAGAGGGATGATACATTTTCCTCCCTCAGTACTTCCTCGAGGAAGGTATCCTTATCCCGACCAAAGATTATTCATCTTGAGCATCCTTGAGTCAGAAAAGATGGTTTGAAGCAGCCAAAATTTGCAAAATTCAAAAAAAATACCAGAAGTCTTGAAAATTTATGTAGATAGCTTTAGAGGGATGATACATTTTCCTCCCTCGGCATTTCCTCGAGGAATGTATCCTTATCCCGACCAAAGATTATTCATCTGAAACATCCTCGAGTCAGAAAAGATGGTATGAAGCATCCAAAAATTGTAAAATTCAAAAAAATATCAGAAGTCTTGAAAATTTCAAAACCCAAATCCACTTCATAACAGATTCTCTTCATGATAGTCTTTGGTCCTAGGATTTTTTTACCTTGGCACGTACTACTATAATTGGATGCATTCTCGAGTCTCATTGTCCTACTTTTGGTCATTTTTGGACATTAATATAATAAATAATTTTCTTCACTTGGGACATTTATCACATGGATTTTGAGATTCTTGGACAAATTGTTTCATTTTCTATTTTTTAGATTTTTCCTTTCCTGCTTCCTATAGTTATAAAGGAATTGCTGTCCAGCAGTATTGTAGCTACCCTTCTCCTCAGAGATTGCTACCTGTTTGTAGGCAACTCCCGTTTTCAATAAAGCTTTGCATCTGTGTCTGTTGCAGTATTGTAGCTACCCTTCTCCTCAGAGATTGCTACCTGTTTGTAGGCAACTCCCGTTTTCAATAAAGCTTTGCATCTGTGTCTGTTGCAGTATAATCTGTGTTCATTTTCAAACAGCTCAAGGAAATGTCATCCAAAGAATAAAAAGCAGTAATGTAGCTGCACATCTCTTCTCAGAGATTGCCAACTTTTTAAATAACTCTCATTTTCAATAAAGCTTTCATTTATGTCGCAGTATAATCTGGGACACTTACCACATGGATTTTGAGATTCTTGGAAAAATTGTTTCATTTCTATTTTCAGATTTTTCCTTTCCTGCTTCCTATAGTTATAAAGGAATTGCTGTCCAGCAGTATTGTAGCTACCAATCTCCTCAGAGATTGCTACCTGTTTGTAATTATGAATCTAAGACCAACTCCTCCCAAGGTGATCCTTCTTGCATTTTCAGCCTTGGTTGCTTGATCTGAGCCCTTGTTTCCCTTCCTCTTCATAACCACATCTTCGGGATTTCTTTTGTTCTTTGTCCTTCTATCTTTCACGCCGAAGAAAGTAGTTGTGTTTCACCCTTCATTCAAGAGCTAAAAATTCACTCAAGGCATATGCATAACTCTCCCAAGGCTATGAAGAAACAATAATTGAGAACCTACTATTACACCTTCTATAATACCAAATGATATCTAGTTGCATTGAATATTCCCCTCACAACTTGTTAGCATTCATAGCCACCCTCCAATGTTACATTGTCATTTATTCTTACAAGGCTCTGAATGTGGAGTGGATCCTCCTTTCTTTAAATAGCTTTGTTGGGAAGATTCTAAAACAATGCCTCTCACTCAGCACAAAATGGCTGTTTACATTGATAGGCATCTTAGTATAGACCAAGGGTGCTTGCAAGTGACACATTTTAGGCAATAATAGCCATTGATCTTGAATGCATTGATGTAAAAATTCAATCTGGTAATTAAATTGATGCTAAGCTCCCTTCAGGGTCGGAGAAGGAAATAGATCCTTTATCTGATCTTTCAGGGTTTTTAGACTAATCTCTTCTATTGATGTTGTTCTCTCGTGTGAAAATGCTTTAGATGATGTTACTAACAAGGAAGAATGGACTGTGGTCCAAAATAGGAAAGTTAAATCTTCAAAAAGTTTTCAAGTACAACACATATGAGGCTTAGATCTCATTCATCTTCATTGGTTTGATTTCGTTTTTGGTTGTTTGGCTGAGTCAAGTTTCTTTTTGACTCTTTGGTCTCTGTTTATTTGTCTCATGTGAGCTTTCAATGTACTATCCTTTCCTGTAGTGGCTCTTGGAGCCTATCCAATTTTTTATCAATAAAAAAAAATATTCACCGTCTATCTTATTAGATAATACATCCTTTCTAAAGTTTTTTTGGTCTTTCAAAGTAGGACATGTGTCACTCATGGTGGCTTTTAGAAATATGCAAGCTTTGGTGGTGAAGGAGATTGCAAATGCATCTACTTGTTTCTTTGCTATGTGGCTAATTGAGTGTTTTGTGTTACAAAGGTTACGACCGCCATGGTCAACATATGGTCGATCACGCACAACCAATACATTTGGGATTCTCCTGAGCAATTTCAAATAGAGGGGTTTCTTAGCCAAGAGGATTTCAATTTGATCAGTTCACCTTTGCTAGCATGCTCTAGCCTATGCCAAATTTGGAACTTTAAAACAAGGCATGAACATCTGCTGAAGCATTATGAAGAAGGGACTTTAGCCAAATGTTTATGTTAAAAGTACCTTGGAAAATATGTCTACAAAATGTGGAAGCATGTGAATTGTTTAACTCATAATTAGGATGGCTCCCTCTTATCACTTTACAAATAATGTTGTTGGACTTAAAACTGAAACCCAACACCATCTAGAGCTGGTGGTCCCCAAGCTTAAGGTGTCCATTGGCTTTCCACTAAAGGCACCTCATACTAGATTTTGCTCATGAAAGTGTTTCTAAATAATGCATCACCATACGAGAAACATCGATATCGATGTCTATCTCTATAAGCCCTTTGTTGGTTCCTATATTTGCAGACTTCCACACGACACTTCTCATAGTGCACATGATTATCATTTTTTGCTTAGGTAATCCACTAACTTGCACAATTGTAAACACATCATTTAACTCTTGAAATATTTCATTAACACAAAAACCCAACTTATGATTTCATTCTCGACTCCCTGTTGAAGATGTAATATAGCTTAAAAAATCTAAAAACCTACAAATTCTTATCACTGCAAACACCATGAGCTATGTAAAAAGGGGAGGCTATGATCTTATTAAAGACAATGAAGAGAATTGTGTGAACAACATTCACCGAAAGTTTGAGAAGCGTATGGTGGTAGTTTCAAAAATGGTAGACATATGGGGTATTGTCGATACTTCTCACAATGCTTATTTTGAAAATATTTTGTGATTTCACATTTTACTTGAGCAAAAGTTTTTAATACATGTCATATCTAAGATAACTAGGATTGTTACATATTTTATACGTTTTAGTTCTATGTAAAGTGGTTTAATACCCATATCATTATTCAAACCACCACTAAAAAGGATGTAAATGCCATTCGAAATTCTAGAACAACAACACCATAGAAAATATAAAAATAAAATAAAACACTATAAGACGAATGAGATCTTTAGTTGTTAAGATGACAATGGGGTTTGCGTTGTAGCCCATTCCATAGAATGAAGGCTTTAATACTCTCTTTCATGTGATAAAAATTTGCGATCCACAATGCATGCTAAGTACGACAACGGTTTGTCATTATATGGTGAAATTTAGGTTTGTTTGAGGGATTTTAATGACTAGAGAGTCTTGGATTCAAGAATGTCAATTTTTTTGTGGAGAAGTAGTAGTCAATGGAAAATTCATCGACAACTGTCCTTTAGGGCCGAATTAAGCATTATAAGCACCCTAGGTAATACTAGAGATAACGCCTTCTATATAAAAAATGAATCTTATAGTAGAAAAATTAATTAACCGCAACCAAATTTTTGATTTCATCATATGTTATGCCTCTACCATCCAAGAAAAACTTGCTAATAAAATTAGTTGTAGCTATCACTGCCTAAATTCCTAGGCTAATTCTTTAACATATAATCTATCATAATCCTCCTTTATTGATATATGTCCTAACTATTTTTTCTCAATTTCCGTACATAGTTACCTTTCTTGATATCTCCTCTGAAAATAATTTGCAAGAATTCAAAAAAATACTAAGTATTAAAATACAAATGTATGAGTTAAATTTAATAGCAAAGGCACTTGCCTAGGTTTTAGGGCTAGTTAAATATCATAATTTTTTTTTGTTTTTGTTGAAGATTCCTAGGAAGAAGGCCCTAGCCTCAAAATAAGTTCCTATTATAGTCCATGATTAATCTACAACTCACCGGACTTAACAGGAGAGTAAAATGCACATTATCGTGCTACAAAATCAAAAAACCAGTTCCTATACAACAAAGATATATATCATCGAATCGTACATTCCTAGGCGTCAAAAAGAGAGTGCAACCCACTCCATATTGAACAAGCTAGATTCAAAGAACCCCGAATTCACTCTTCCATGACAGAGTCCGAGGCTTTTTCGCCATAATCTCCACCTATGAGTTGCTTAGAGATGAAGAAGAGTTAGCACAATAGTTCGGCAAATCAAATTTGACCTTCTCCGGGAGGCGAGACCTTGGTTTTCCACCATCGCGAACAAGCCATGAGAGAGCTTTCACGCCACGAGTCAGGGCATGAATATGATATTGTAAACCGATGCCCTCACTTGAGGTCCTTGATTCCTCGCGGAGGAGAAATTGGCGTGTAGAATTGGAGATAATGTTGGTCGCGCTCAACCCCTGAGCCACATCAAACACATTCCTTCGACCCACAGATTGACCAGGGTCCAACATTAACCTCCTCAAGTTGTCTCAAACAACCACTTCTTCTTTGTTGTCTTCAATGCTCTCAGCCACATACCAAACTTGCTCCATCCACCCCCACATAGCCACATTTTTAATTCTCCCACTAAGCCACTCCGAAAAGGACTCACCCAAAACAGTTCAAATTTCTGAGCATGACTTCACTTTCTCCCGAGTCACCCGCAGTGTCACCACTAGACACCATGAGAGAAGGAAGAGAAACAAATTGAAAAACTACAACAAACCAGACCCACCCTGAAGGAAAATCATCCAAACTCACTGAAGGAGTCGAAAAGATAAAACAAAGGAAGCCGTGTGAATGCAAGTTACGTGCCATGCTTCAAATCCCAAACCAAATCCACCCTATAAATAAACCATCATTGTTGGGAGCGGGGAAAACAAGAGGTATCTCTTTAGAAATTACAAGCCTCCTAAACACGAGCCAAACATGCATCATTAATCAAAAGGCCTTAGATGTCACTAGGGAAAGCGTCTCCCATGATTGAGCCGTCACTCGACCCTTATTCCAAAGCATGACACCAATATTTGCTAAACCATCTACCACCTTATTGCCTTCTCGACAAATATGAGAAAAAATCACCTCCTCAAAATCGGGAAAATTGCTTGAATATTATCACAAATGGATTATAATTGCTAAGCATGAGGAGATTTTCCTTGTGTTATCATAATGATAGCTAAAGAGTCTCCTTCAACCCAGATTCGGTCCATTTCCTACACTTAGCTACAGCCAGACCCCGCCACAAGGCCATGCCTTCAACAAAATTATTGGAAGCTACTCCACAATCAAAAGCCAAAGCAAGGACAAGTTGACACTTAGCATTACGAAACACACACTCGCAACTAGCGGCTCCAGGTTGCCTTTAGAGGCACCATCAAAATTTAGTTTGATCCAACCTGCTAACGGAGGCCTCCAATATGTCAACCTCTTATCCTTACTCCCCTTATCAGGAGTTAAATATCAAAATCTTAATATAATTATTTAAAATTAATTTTATTTTCAATGAAGAGAATCAAATTGGTATGTAAGGGTGGCCACTAAATCTATTAGCATATATGGTTAATCAATTAATCTAGTCTTTATAAAAACCATGATAAAATAAAACAAATTGACTCCCTCGCTTTGCCCCTCTCCCCTCCCACTTGACCCACCCCGACACGTTGGCATCCTAGGCCGTTGCCAAGTCTACCTAGGCCTTAATCCCCCTATGTTGTCCTTGGTAGAGTTTTCCAAATTTAAAGGGTTATTTGGTTCTTGTGGGTCTTACCAAGATTCACCAAAACAAGGGCCTTTTCATATTATTATTCTACATAGATTGTTTTTGCATGAACAACTTAATGAGCCTCAAGAAAATACCCACATGTGACCATAAGCGTAATTGGTATCATGAAGCCATTGAAGGGTTTCCAAGCCAACACGAGAACATATACTCAATAAGGCAGATTGAAAAATAAGTATGTGTTTTGTTTCTATTTGTTTGGTTGATTTACCATGGGCAACTGAAGGAATCCTATGGAAAGTATCCACATGTGACAATAAACATAATTGACCTCATGAAGACATTGAAGGGTTTCTAAGCCACTACGAGAACATGAACTCAATAAGGTAGATTGAAAAATAAGTAAGTGTTTTCTTTTTGCTTCTTTTATCCATTTGTTAGTAAAAGCAATATATTAAAACAAAACAAGTTTCCTTACAAAAAATGTAAGAAATCTATCATGAAATATTCCTATTATGATACATTGGCCAAAAATGTAAATGTTAAAAACTAAATGAGTTAATGATAGAAATCACAAACTTAGAATATTAATGCAAGCAAGCTTCACAATACTAGACTAGGGGTTTTCTCAACTAACCTTGTTTGGTATAATTTTGGGGTGTGGGGTACATGAGGATTTCACAGTTTTGCGGTATAGAAGTGACACGACAAGGCTTTGATAACAAGCTATTGTGTTGATCCTTCCCCTATAGTTTCCATCATCCTTCTTTGACCGCCCCAACTGCAAATATCGGAAGCTCTCCACCTCTCCACCATTCACCTTTGTGTGGGAAAAAGTTTCCAACCAAACTCATGGTCAGTGGTGGGTTCAAAAATTTTTAAGGGCATGTTTACCTTCCTATTTTGGCCTTGATCAAAATTGAGAATTAACATTCTATTGCCTCCTACTAGTTTCTCTATCTACATGTGAAGGTGAAAGAGACTTTGTGAACACATCCATGGTGGACCCACTTATCCACCCAAGTCACCAACATGGTTGAAATGTTTTTTTTAATCAGGTACCACCACAATGCTCAACATGTTGCATCTCCACTTCATGTTGTTCCACCTGATAAGGGTGCCACTTAAAGATTAAATTTTGGTATCTTCGCTTTTTTTTATTAGTACTTGTTATCACAAAAAAGTAGCACCCTGAGATTTTACAATGCGAGATATTTACTTATTGCTAACATGAGAGCATCTCTAAGTGTGGGACTTACATCCGGAGAAGGCCGGCTTCATGTACCTAATCTTAATGTACCGGGGAGAGAGAGGGTTAAAAAGATGCATGAAAAGGAAATCCTACACTAAAAGAGGTGATAGCACCGAGAAAAGGGGGTTGGGACTCCTTATTCACACGACTCCTGCATTAAAAATCTCTTGAAGCTCACGTTTTACGCACCTCTTTTGGTCATGGCCAAAATTGAGGATACACATTCTAGTGCCTCCCATATGTTTCCCTATCTACATGAAAAGGTGAACAAGATTATGCAAATACATCCATCATGGGCCCACATCTCCACCTAAGACACCAACTTGGTTAATGGAATGTTTGTTTTTTCCATTGGGCATCACCACTGTGCTCAAAATTTTGCATCTCCACTTCATGTTTTTCCAACTCATAAGGCTATCACTTAAAGACTAATTCATAATATTTTCTCATTTTCTTGTTTGTTAATAACATGGAAAACTAGAAATGGATATCTCTTCAAATCTTGTTTGAAACAATTCTTAAGTAAGCTCTTGTGGTGATGATTCTGTGTACACATGTTTTTTGTTCTAAATATTTCATAAATGTTGAAGATTCAATTTTGTAATTATCGCTTTAGGATTTTGGCTTCTGTAATAGCTAGTGCAATTTTTTTATTGACTATGTGTGTGGAGTTAATGTTCCCTATGTTCTAATATATATGGCACATATATTTTTAAACATACTTAATTTTATCATTTTTTTGTTCAAATATGACAATCAATAATGGTCCATGTGGATGCACAACATATATCAAAAAAATGATTTCTAGTAGGTGACATATATGCCACCTTCCTTATAAAGGTGGAAAAAATCAAAGTCAAATTCATGTTGAAAAAAAATCTCTATATGAGAGAACTCATTTCTTCCTCCATTGGTTATGTTGGTGTTGACGTATCGTCGGGGAAAGAACTACCTCACCTAGTTTTATTTTCACAGTCGTTAATGAGGTATTGTAGGGGATAGAACTACCTCACCACCTCCTTCCCACCACTATTGAACTCTCACCTAAGATAGTACTTGTATGCACCGCCTTGATCTCTTATGGCATTTTAAGTTGACGAGAATTCCATCTCACTTATCCTCTGCCTATTAGTATCTAGAACTCACAGAATCAATATCTCCTCGTAGGTTCATCTTGATCCCCTCTAAGAAGGTCACTTCCAAAATAAACAAAATTAAACCTACATGAAATTACAATGGGTTCATAACTAGTTTTTAAAAATCTTTTCTCAACTTTTTAGGCAACTTGAAAAAGGAAAAACAAAACCTACATGATTGATTATAGTGTTTGCATCCCATTCATCTTATTTTATGATAATCAAACTTATCATGTTTATTTTTCGAAGGCATTTTCCTTATCTTCCTCTTCGCTAACAATCCTTGTTATAAGGATATGCGTAACTATTGTTATTAGAGATACATAATGACATAGGCTTTATGTTCACACATGTCTTAAGTGTTTGAAGCAACAACCACCTATATATATCGTCATCTTCTTCATTTGAAAGGTAATCCAAGATGTCTCACGGGGCTTGCGTCCACTTTAACAAAAGATAGATGAAATCACCTCTTACCTCTGCACCATTTGTGCACTTATTGAAATATTTATGTTTCCAAGCTAGTTCTTCCTCCTCCTACCTTTAGGGTATAGAATTTTATCTATTTTCTATGCTTCAATTATTGCTTATTTCCCTTAATTCAATAATTGATCTTCCCTCCTTTTAAAAACAAATACATTGCACTTAAATCTATGTCTTCACTCTATTACACTTAACGCTACATTTCTACACCCCTTTGGTATGATTGCTAGTTTGAGTAAAAACCATATATTCTGCCTAGGGCAACATAATTATGCCATAAGGTGTTTCATTTTCAGAGTCCATATTTGGTGGCCACTATACGTGTTTGCCAGTGGCTTGCTCCCTAGGAACTTCTTGCTTGGCATGAATTTCCGGTAATTACTAGTATCACATTGCAACCATCCTAATTACTATAGTAAGATTTATTTTATCAAAGTTTTTGATTTGCTTTGTGGATCATTTGTGCTAATATGATCGTGATATCCTCCTTGTCTCAATGTATTGCGAGTCAATCAACAACTTGCTCATCATCGAAGGCACCATTGTTTGGTTGAAACTCGCAAAAGGTATTGGGATATTAACCGGAACGAACCAGGAGGCCCACATATAGTTGATTCAATTAAGGGAGCACGATTTAATGTGGTTAAAGATATAAAAAAATCTTGTGGAAGTCTTATTTGTTCTAAAGTGGGAGTTTAGGCTTTGACACATTCTAGTGGGAATTTGGGTTTTCCTACATTTTCCATCTATGAACGCCGTCTAGGATACTCTTCGTAAGTACTATTTGTGATAGACTCATGTTGTATTCAAATTGTATAGGGACAAATTTTAGAACATGGCAATAAACGCCAATAAAAAAGGTTAATAAATAGCATATATGCTTCGAGCTTGTTATATTATTGACAACATTTGATTACATAAAATTCATATTTTCATTACGCTTTAAAGGTGGGGGCTTGCTTCCCCACTCTCTGTCGCGGGGGGTCTAGGGGAGCAAATGACATGTTATGGAATTTCCTGGTGGGGTTCGGTGTGGAGCCCCTAAAGCAAAAATTAAGAAAAATCTTAATGGCGTTTTCCACTCTATTTTTAGGAGGAATCCTAACTCTACTTCGCCAATTAGGTGTATATATTTTTGCGAGATCTACAGTTTCTCATAACGAGTTCGCATGTAATTTGTTCATCTTGAGTTAATAAAGCTTGATATCTTGCACCGTGGATGTTTCCCTAAGCTCTCTGCTGGGGTTTTACCACGTAAATCTGGTGTTCATCTCTTGCATGTTTGGTATATTGTATATTTTATTTTGCTCTATCTCTATAAACTGGTATTTTGTTATTCTACTTTCTACGTATTTATTTCTACATAATTTGTGGTTTCCTAACAATACATGCACTTGCCTTTGCCCTTCGATCTCAATGTAAAGTTTACAAATTAAATCTCTGCCGTCGATTTATAAATAATATCAAAATCAACAAAGCTGACTGTTCCACTGTAGTATGCCTTCCAAAGATAATGATGTTTAACCCCAAAGAAACATGACAAGATATATCCCTTTAATTACGAATGAAATAAACCAAATTTTCACCAACCAAGAAATAACTCGATTTTTTGGATGTACAAGAATTTTAGTTTACGTGCAGCCATGAAGCTGGAACTTAACATTATCTCTTTCACTAGAGACAAAGTAAAACGATTTTATACCTACACAAAAACAACTCGATCTATTCGCTGAAAATGTCCGCGCCACAAGATCGATCTGAGCCAATGTGGTATTATTTTCCCTTGAAGGGAGGGAGTAAGAATAGCCTTGGCAAACCATCGCTTTGGAGCTCTAAATTTTATCGATCGATTTGATATTGGAAGCAAGTGGTTTTCATTTTCAGAAATCAACTCAGGAGACGATGAAATTGTTCGTTGGAAGATAATGTTTGTCCCACTAACATTTGGTAATTCGATTTTTATTTTTTATTTTTTTATTACTCAGGTGAAATACAGATTAATGCATGTGAAATGGAGATCTCTCCAGCAGAATCAGACAATGATCGTAACACCCAAGATATGGAATTGAGTAACAAGTTTGAAATGAAGATTTGAAATAGTCCACAAAACGATACCACTCATGATATGAGATTTGAAAATGTATATGTACTAATTTGTAACAAGTTTGAAATGAAGAGACAAAACCTTTAAATGAAGTGGTTCATCTATATATCTACACTTACAAAATTACACTTTTCAACATACATGTTTGATTTTTCCTTATTATTGTTGCTCGTTCCTTTATGTTAAGCAACAACAACACATTTTTAATGTCTTCATCTGCACACAAATACCTACAGTTTTAAAATTCCGAAAAGAACTATGCAATTTATAGTTGTTTCAACCAAAACTTTGTACATTATATCACTTTTTTGCATTTTGAATAGTTTTAATGGTTAGACCTCATGTTTGTGGATTTTAAATGAAGTGACTCATCTATATTTCTACACATACAAAATCAATCACCCATAGTTTAAACAAACACAACTACAAAAGAAAAAACTATCCCTATAACACAAATAACATATACCGTTTTTTGTTTGCAAAATGCCTCAAAGAAATGTGGTCTCATGGAATGCTATGATTGTAAGATATGCACAAAATAGCTCTAACAATGATGCTCTCAAACTCGTAGAGGTAATAAAGAAATTTGGAATGTACCATAACCATTTCAGATTTGTTTATATATAATTACATATTCTGTCTCATTTTAGTTTCATGGAGAGATAATATGTTAAAGGACTTAGTCATTCTTTGAATCTACTTTGACAACAACACTTCACATTCACTACATTCTTGAGAGTGAGTATTAACAAACTTACATGTCTCACTTGCATTTGTATTCAATTATTACACAACTAACTATTATCTAACATCCCTTCTAATGTATTTTGCAACATTTGTTCGGACTTTAATAGAAAATCAATATTGTCAATCACACCCCTTATCAACATCAACTACAAAAGTAATAACTGTCTTTCTAAATCTAATAACATATACCATTTGACGTTCACATTGCATTATACACATGCGATTGCTAGTTGTATATCACCGTTAAAAAATCAGGTACTGTATACAATTAGAGGTCGAAAATTTATAGAACTGTATAATATTATAAATAGCCTTTAATAAATATATGGGAATATACTATCTATTTATATTTATTCCAGAAAAAAATGATAAAAATATAGATAGACAAAATTGAAATTTACACATCATTTAAAAAGAGCTAAGTGTCAACAAACTTTGATTTGACAGGCACCGATTGTATGAAAAGCGAAGTTGTTGACTGGCCCACAAGGTTAAAAATAATAACGGGAGTAGGAGGGCACTCTTTTATCTTCACGAGGGTGTGGACGAGAACGTGTATTGTCATAGAGATGTACAGCCAGTAAACATTTGGTTGGATGAGAACTTTAATCCCAAGGTTTCAGGTTTTCGCTTCTCAAAGTTTTTAGCGAAAAATAACTGTTACATGGCTCGTGAACTCGTTGGAAATGTGTGAGTTGAATGGGTTTTTAATTTTTTTTGTCTCTCTACCTTAGTATGGTTCGTGAGTTTCTCATTTTTGTTTCTTTGGTATGGCAGTGGTTTCATTACAACTTCGGAGTTTTGGTGTTACAGTGGTATCTCATAGCGATTCTTATGATTCGATGCAGTGAATGATGAGGACTGTTTTTCCCTTGTTGACCGGGTAAGAACATATTTTTAATTGAAACTATTTAAGATATGTTACGATACCATGATTTATTATGTATGTAGACACCCTAATTTCACATCTATCCTAAATCAATTAATTCCCCTTCCTCATTTCCCACAAAAATACACTTCGAATTAATCAAATATAATTTGATTAATTATCCATTTCAAAATCCAAAAAATAACTCAATCCTCACCACATGTCATTATTCTCTATGTTTTTTACTATTGAATTAAAAATTCAAATTCAAATCCTCACCCACCCTTCGTGGTCCCCACTCACCTAAAATCTTCCACTTATGAATTAAAAATATAATTCAAATCATCACCCGTTCTTCGTGGTCTCCACTCATCTAATCTTGCCCACATTTTAAAACCACTCACCTAATCGTGCTCACATTTTCAAACCACTCACTTAATCTTGCCCACATTTTCAAACCATGATTACTTAAATTACTCTAAGTTAATCACTCCCCAGGCTATAAATACAACCTTACCCCTCCCCTCTAAGGACACGAAGAATAAGCTTGAATGTCATATTTAAGTTCTTGCATCCTTTGAGCAAAGAACATCCTTTTGCCTCGTCCTAATGCCCAAATAGCCTCATAATCCTTTTCCCCATCAGTGCAAAGTAAGAGGATCGTTGTTGCAAGAAGGTCTTGCTCCGTCTTGAAGAAAAACACCTACATATCACACAATCAGGGCTCAATCCAAGTTTCCTAGCCCATTCCGAGGTTTGCTACGGAACACGAAGGAGGAGGTATGATTATTAGTATTTTACTTCCTTGTTAGTAGTGTATTTTTCCTAGCTTACATTTTGGCACGCCTGGTTACTTTCGATCTATTACCATTAATTTCCTAATTAGTGGTTTTATCTGTTCTTTGTTTATTATTGTTCGTTATTATTTCCTTTTTGTTCCTTATGGCCTTCTTTGGTTAACCTTCATGCTTTGGGTAGTGTTTTTGTTGTGCGGTGTCTTGTGGTGTATCTGCAAGTTATAACAACAATGAAACTATGACGCTCATCCTGTCTTTGATCTCCTCGGTGCTTGGTGTTTAGTTCCCAATTTTGATTTTGCTATTCACTCATAATCTGTAGAAACACATGAACTAGTCATTAGTTTATCATCTTACTGTCATGGGACAACCAATCCGGAAAATGTATTTATTTATTTACTTTTGCTAAAATAACTGCTTTGTAGGAAGTTTATTATTATTATTATTATTTTCTTTCATTTTAGTTAATCATTTTGTGATCTAACTCTTTATTTTTGTTTATTGTTCTTTTTTAACCTTGTTGTCAAAATTTTAGCTTCTCAAGTGGAGTATAAAAGTCAGAAAATAAAAAAATAGCTCCTAGGACGTTTTTCTCACGTTCAAAATTTTCATTCAGAGTGCTACTGTAGCCCATCTTCCGGAAGCCATAACTTTTGCTCCCGAACTCGGAATGACTTCATTTTTTTTAATGGAAAGGTATCGAAAAGATCTATGCAATGAAAAAATAATTTTTGATTTAGACTTACAAAATTTTTTTGGTTTCATTTCTTCTAACACCTGTCTTTTTAACAAAAAACAACAAAATTATAGTTTTTTTTTTTAAATTTAAAATTTATTTTATTTAACATAACAACCTCACGCGTATGCTCTTTCCTTGCACTTCAAAAGTGATCTTGGAAATAAAAAACGTGAGGCCACCCAGGCTCCGCAAAATAATTATTATTTTTTAAATTTTTTTGCCTTACATTTCAATTTTCCACGACAACACTTCTAGGTAACGTTTTCACACTCTTCTTTCATCATTTTTCTTTTTTGTGAAAACAATCATTATCACTATTTCACAATCATGATTAATTACAATAATTATTAACATTTAAAAAATAAAAATAAAAATAAAAATAAAATAAAATCTATTCCAATTGTATCTGCATATGCTCTTTTCTTGTGCCTTCGAGCGATCTGGAAAATTAGAAACGGTCACAATTTTTTTAGTTTCTTGTTCTAACATTGCAGGATCCTCTAGCTTTGTTTTCCAACTGTCATTTCAATCATTATTTTCCTTTTTCATATTATTAATATTTGTTTGGTCGTTGGTTGTGTATGCTCTTTTCCTGCGCCTTCGAGCGATCTGGAAAATAAAAAACAACCACGATCACTTTTCTAACATTTCGTTTGCAAGATAACTACTAATTTGTTTTCTGTAGGACTATGTCACTAGAATATTGTCAAAAACAAAAACACAAAAATAATAAAATACCACAATTCAAAGAAAATTGTTGAAACAAAAAAAAAAAATACGCTTAGGTGCGCAATTATTTTCTACTAGTGATTTATTTCAAGTTGGAAAGAACCTGTTTTAATCACTTTATCATTTTATTTTTATATGTAGACGAGGTGGATTTTATCACCACCAAAGCTACACCGGTGACATGGACTTGACTACCACACACCAACAACATTTGCTTCTGCATTGCACTTTGAGACCTAGTCTTATCACAACGTTCGGTATTTACCTCACCCCTACTCTTCACTTACGGGTAATCTTTGTCGTGCAAACGCATGTGAGTCACACCTAAATAGTTGTAACAACGAAGCTTTCGGCATCGTCCATCTAAATCTTCGGGAGTTATAAGGACACCATACACATTCATTCCTCCATCACCTTCCACCTTTTCACAAAACTTGTTCTGGACGTGGTGATTCACTCCAAAATAGGCAAGTAAGAATTGGTGAGTCTCCTCCAGTGCTCTAAGGGCTCCTTGTACCAATTTTGTCCCCGTACAGAATTAGGTATATCAGGACTAGGGTATATCGGAGGACGCATCTTTTTTTGAGTAATAAGAGCCTGCATCCATCAATCCACAACATACATGTATGATTGCATGAAACAATGATCATTCATGAAGAATTTACTGCTTAAGCCAAAACAATTGGATCCACATGATTGCTTGCATGTGAAAACAAAATAGTTTAGCATTGTTTTATCATAAAACTTGGCTGATATCAATGTGTTCATTGTAAAAGTTCAAACCCTAGTTGTGTTCCAAAAAAAAATCAGTTCTCGACCAATTCAATACCAAGCGAAAACATCCAAACAATCCAACAACGCAGACCAAAACATCACACCAATTTCATTTGCTTGCTTGACCAATAATAATACATTTGTCATAGCTTGTCTTGGCTATATCAATGATATTGAGTGACTAGCATTCACTCCCCATATCGTCGATTGTCAAACATCATTCATAGCTTGTTTCGAGCTATATCAAACTAATATTGGGTGACTTGTTTGAGTTCACTCATTATTCTATCCACCATCGCGTTTATCCAAATCACATCCAACACAAATCCTTTCATAACTCATTTTGAGTTATATCACAACCATATCACGATTAACCTGTTTGGGCTACTCTCCTCGTCAACAATCTAGAGTTTTTTTAAGCCAAATCTCAACCATTTTCATTATAGCTTATTTAAGCTATCACATATTTATCCTGAGTAGCTTGTTTAAGCTTGCTCCTTATATCCTTGTTAAAACTCGATTGAGCCAAAACAAAGATCACAATCAATAGGTTGAGTTCTTTATCGCCCTTTCTCTCTATCTTCATCTATTGTCTCTTCTTACTTACCTGAAATCTGTGGATCATTTATCTTCTGTAATAAGAAACTTTGTGTTCTTATTGATATGAGTTCTATAACTTTGTGTCTATGGAATGATATTTTATCTTGTGAATGTGAATGATTTTGTTACGTATCACCTTTTCTCATTACATATAAGGTTATACTTTGTTATCTATATTTCTGAAAGTATCTTGTTATATTCTGCTCTTTTGTTTCTTCAGTTCTTTCATTCGTTTGTATTGATAAGCTATTTTGGTAAAAAAACATTTCAAGATGTCAGAAGTCGAGCGTTAAGATGAAAGTTGTACATTTGTATATAAGCTTTGCTTCTTGCTTTGATAAAGGAACCTCTCCCATAAATAGGAGAGACTTGTTGTCCCTTGACTGTGGTTTTGTTAAAGTGCCATTTTAAAACCCAATAGTTTTTGGAACTCCGCTGGGGATTTCGTTTCAAACATATCCCTTTCTAAGAACAACTTCAAGATCATTTTTGATCTGGCGACTCTACGATATACACGTGGGAAGAAAGCTCTTGGTGTTGAAGATTCTCATTTTCAACTTCTGGAGCAACAAAACTTATCTCTTCTTCCAACAAGAAGGAACAAAGGAATTCGTTACTCAAGCACACCTCCTGTTAAAGACAAAAATTCCAAGAATAACATTCCTCTAGAACAACTCAGTCCTAATCTTCTTGGTTTGATACTTTCTGGTGTTTCAGTTCCCCTTCAGAAAATCTTCCCACAGATGGCAGCACCTCTGCCTTAGGGACAACAGATTGGGCCTCTTGCTCTTCCTCAGCCATTGCATGAGTTACCCAGGAGTAGTAGGAAAGGTTTTCCTAAATTCCGAGGTGATGGGAAAGTACACCCAGATGAACACATTGTAGCCTTCAGTGTTGCATGTGGGATTCTTGGGATTGAACATGAAGATGTTTCTGTCAGGCTCTTTGTGGAAACATTGCAGGATAATGCTGCTGATTGGTTCTATCATCTTCTTGCTAGGTCAATTACTGATTGGACCACCTTGACAACTCAGTTTGAGCAATGTTTCAAACCTACTAAAGATGTGCATGCTCTCTTAGCTCAAATTTCTCATATCAGAAGGAACCACATGAACCCATGAGGGATTTTGTGGCTAAATTCAACAAGCTAATTCATAAAATTCCACAGAACACTCGTCCTATAGATCAAATCCAAAAGTGCTTCTTCCTCAATGCCTAGTTATCCAAGTAATTTATGCATTAAAGAGATCTAACCTTACTGCACTTTGGAGGTGATCAACGGTTGGCTATCAGTGTTGAGGATGATTTGATCATGTTTGGTAAATTGAAAAGAGAACCTTCCAAGTCTAAGGCATCTTCTTCTTCCTCTCTTGGATCCAACTCAGATCAGTTGGTGCAGAAGTTAACACAAATGATCTCATCGCCATTAAAAAGTAATTGGCTTAACATACTCCCTACCAAGATATTCCAAGAGGGAATTTATAGCCTAGGAACCAGTTACCTCCTTCTCAGACTAAACTGGCTATTGAAGGTCCACCTATTAAGGTTCCAATCAATGCAAATTGTGAAGTTCAAGAACCTGATGATAAGGAGTTTAATGAAGACTTTATAGACCCAAAAGAAGAGGTTGATGAAGAACAGGAGGAACTTGGTGGATCTCAAGCTCATTTCCTCACCACTTAAGGTATGAATGGTGAAGATGAATATGATGAAAGAGTGGCAGATATAAATAGTGAGTCATATGTTGTTATGACTCGGGAGCAAACGAACATAAGAGAAAAAGTGGTGCATCCTGCTAATAAATCCAAAGAATATCCTGTAACTATTCCAGTGGTTGCTAGAAGAGCAGCCCCTATTCACACTACCTCCACACAAAAGGTGAGTAATACTAATCCTTTCCTTCTACTTTTGTTTTCCAAACTTCTTGTCCTTCAACTCTTAAAACTGATAAATCAAAAGTTTCTCCTATTCCTAACAATGATTCCCCATCCACCTGTGGATCTTTTGATATTATTGATCACCTAAAAAGACCAAAATCCAAATCTCAGAGGTAGAGTTTTACCAAACTCATCCAAAAGCTTTTGCTAAAATGGTAAAATTTGTCAATTCCAAATCCAAAGCTTCATCCAATAATTCTAAAGGTCTATTGCCCACTCCCTCTTCCTCACCTCAACCAAGTCTTGTGGCTGCAGTCACTTCCCCGATGAGAAAATTAAACCATTCTATGTGACTCTCCTCATAGCTGGCCATAAACTCGATAGGCTGTGTTATAGATTCGAAGCATCGAGACAATGTAATGCTCGCAAAAGTAGCTCATGCTTTGGGCTTAACTCTAACATGCACCTTTGGTTCCTACTATTCCATGGAGAGTAGAGAAGTGCCTTTGGTTGGGAGAATTAAAGATGCACAAGTAGCCTTCGTTGCTTTTCCAGAGAAAAGGGTTAAAGCCACTATTTTGGTTGTTGATATTCCTCCCTCATATGGTATGTTGCTGAGTAGAAATTTCTATAAGGAGGTAGGAGGTGAGATTCAGATGGATTGGTTGCATGCTTTGATCCCAGTCAATGGAAAAATAAAGAAGTTGCTACTAGAGAGACAGACTGAGTATATTGTGCAAAAGACTGATGATCCAAAAGCACAAATACTCTATGAAGATATAGGGCATGGTAACTATATGATCATGTCAGAAGATGAGGCAAGTCTTCCTAAGGGAGTGATTCATGATCCCAATGGCATTTGGACTTTGGAGTTTGATGGAAGTTTCTCTTCATCTGGTTTCGGAGCTGGTGTGGTGTTAATATCTCCAGAAGGGAAGATTCATCCATTTTCTTTCAAGCTTTATTTTGAAAATACAAATAATACAACTGAGTATGAGGCCCTCATCCTTGGTTTGAACATGGCAAAAGAAATGGGAGTGAAGAATCTCTTTGCTCGTGGTGATGTAGAGTTGATTGTGAAACATGTCATATATCTTTTCCAAGTCAAGAATAAGAGATTGAAACATTACAAAAGTTTTGTTTGGGATTCCACTGAATTCCTTGATGCTTTTTAATTGAAGGCGTGCATGCGAGAGAAAATAATACTAGAGCTGATTCTCTAGCTGTCTCAGGATCTCTATTGATTCCTCATCTAGATTTCTCTCAAGATAAATTTACCATTGAAATGATTCATAGGCCCAATGTACCAGATAATGCAAACAACTGGCGGTTTTCAATGATGATCAAAACTTGCTCTCTTTCTTGGAGCTTAAAGATAATTTTGACCAATTATATTTTGAAGGAAGTGAAACTCTGCCTAGAGAGTATGTGCCCTCTAATGAAGATGACATCAAGGAAGAAATGGATCAGGATGGTTGTATTAAGTTGAAAGGTAACAAGATTCCCAAAGGGCTGGTGAGTCTAGAAGATCTGTTTGATAAACATGATAGGTTCATCAAATCTAAAGCTTCTCAAGGACTCGACAATCTGCTAAGTATGAGAAGGTCAATATTGGAAGCAATGATGAACCCAAGATGGTGAATATTGGAAAATGTTGCACTCAAGAAGAGAAGAAGAAAGCAGTAAACCTATTAAAAAAGTATGCCGATGTTCTTTCCTATTCATATGATGATCTTAAGGCTTTTCAACCAAAGGAGATGCAACACTATATCCCTCTAAAACATGGGATCAAACCTTTCAAGCAGAAGCAAAGGAAATACAATCCTAAGGTTGTTGATACTATTTTTCAAGAGATCCAGAAGTTACTAAAAGCCAAAATTATTTTCCCTATACATCATTCAACATGGATTGCCAACATTGTGCTGTTATAAAGAAGAATGACGAGGAACACATCTGTGTAGATTTCAGGAATTTGAATCAAGCCTCTCTAAAAGACAACTATCCACTCCCCATGATGGATCAAGTTTTGCAAGTTGTCTCAGGCTCTGAGATGTTGTCTATGCTAGATGGATTCTCTAGATACAATCAAGTGGAAGTCAGTACCCTAGATCAACACAAGACTGCTTTTACTACCCCTTGGGGCACCTTTGCCTACAAGAGAATGCCATTTGGTCTTATCAATGTTGGTGCCACTTTTCAGAGGGCAATGGATTTAGCTTTTGGAAATCTAAAGGGAAAGTGTATTGTTGTGTACCTTGATGATTTGACTATTTTTTCCAAAACAAGGGCAGATCATCTTCAACATCTGAAATAGTTCTTCAAAAATGTAGAGAACATGGAGTTTCTCTCAATCCTAAGAAGTCTGTCTTTTGTGTTACTGAAGGCAAGTTGTTGGGGCATATTGTTTCCAAAGAAGGGATCAAGATAGATCCAGCAGAAGAGTTCAAGCAATCTAGCAGATTCCTCTTCCCACAAGCAAAAAAGGGTGTTCACTCTTTCTTTGGCGGGATAAATTTCCTGAGGAGATTCATTCCAGATTTTATAGAACTGACTATGAGTGTTGCTCACATGATGAAAGGAAAGGAAAACTTTGGTTGGATTTCGAAGGTAAATAAGCATTTAAAGGTATCAAGAAAGCCATTGCTAGAACCCCCATCTTAGCATGTCCTGATTTCAGCAAAGATTTAATTATCTATTGCTATCTTCTGAGAGAGTACCTTGGCTCTTTCTGCTAACTTAAAAAAATCGAGGATCATGAACTTCCAATTACCTTCATGACCTATGTTACAAAGCACGTGAATTAAAACATACTATGATGGAGAAACATGCTTTTGCAGTGGTCAAAGTTGTCAAGCAATTTCGTTTTTATATTCTTAATTCTCACTCTGTTGTGCTTGTACCTGATACAACCATCAAGTCTATTCTTACACAACAAGAGTTTGGAACTAAGAGAGGAAATTGGGTAGCAAAATTCCAAGAATATGACCTTGATATCAAGCCAACTAAGCTAGTTCGGGGTAAAGGCTTGTGTGAGCTTATTGCTGAAGGGGCTGATGAAGAATTGTCCAAAAAATCAGTTGATGTTCTTGTTGTTCTCTTCCTCAGTTCAACAGATGAGTGGTATGCTAATATTACACATTTTATTACTTATGGAGAGTGTCCATCCCATTTGAGTGCCAAGGAAAAGAGAGCTATTAAGCTAAGGTATGCACAATATGTATTATGGGAAAATGCTTTGTTCAAGCGAGGCATAGATGGAAGATTCCTTAAATGTGTGGACAAAGAGCAACAAAAGAATTTGTTTTCAGCTTTTCATGATCAGGCTTGTGGAGGGCATTTCTCTTCTGCTTGTCACTACCCATAAAATCCTTCGTGCATGGTACTATTGGCCTACATTGTTCAAAGATGCATCAAAATGGGTAGGTAAGTGTGAAGCCTGTCAAAATTTTGTTGGGAGACCTAAGTTGGCTGCTTTACCACTCAAACCAGTAGTGATTGATGAGCCTTTTTAACAGTGGGGATTGGATTTCATTGGAACTCTTAACCCACCTTCCAGTGCTGGATATACTCACATGCTAACTGCTACAGATTACTTCACAAAGTGGGTAGAGGCTATTCCAGTCAAAAGCACTACTTCTGAGGTGGTGTGTAATTTCATCAAGGAGAACATCTTGATAAGGTTTGGGGTACCAAACAAAATTTTGACTGATAATGCTTGAATTTTTCTTCTTCTGAGATGATGGATTTTTTCTATGGTTATGGAATTTCCCTTGCTCATTCTTCAGACTATTACCCCCAAGGGAATGGAAAAGCAGAATCAACAAATAATAATTTGGTAACCATCGTTCGGAAGCTTGTCAATGACTCTCAAAAGAATTGGCACAAGAAGCTCTATGATGCTCTCTGGGTAGATAGAATTACACCCAAAAGAGAAATTGGGATGTCTCCATTTCAGGTGGTGTATGGTGTTGAAGCTCAGCTACCAGTAACAGTGGAATTACCAGACCTTGCACTTAATGAAGGCTATTGAGGATTCAAGTTTCATCAGTTCCTTGACAAAAGGATCATGTATCTCCAAAAGTTGGATGAAGATAGGATGCAAGTTTTTGATAGGATCTTAGCTCATCAATTGAAGGTGAAAGCTTTGTTTGATAAGAAAGCTAGACCTAGAGATTTTTAAGTGGGAGACATTGTTCTGCTGTGGGACAAAAGGCATGAACCTCGAGGAAGCCATGGTAAGTTTGATTCTCTTTGGCTTGGTCCTTTCAAAATCAGACACTTTGCTGGAGAAAATTCTTTCTACTTGGATTATATGGATGGATCCTCTCTCCCACTTCCTTATAGTGGGCAATATTTGAATTTGTTCAAGTCCTAGGTGATTAGGTAGTCCTTTTGTATATAATGTGTGTAGTGTTTTGTTTTTGGTTTTTCCTTTTGGTTTGTTTCCCTTTCGTGTGTGTTGTCTTCTGTATTGCTTCACATTTGACTCTATTTGCCCAATGGATAAGGCACTGGTCTGCTTTCCCAGAGTTTTTCTATGGTTCTTGATCTTGCCTCGTTCCTTTGTCCAAACCAAGTCATCCCTAGAAAGAGCCATCTATTGTCACCCTCAAAATCTCCCTCATTTTTCAAGTCAAGTTTCAAATTTTTTGAGTTGGTGCCTTTGAGAGATGTTTGAACAAAGTGAGAAGTTGGTGCTCATTTGCACTTCTTCCCTCTTGATTTAAAATTCTTTGGTCTGCATGGTTTGATGTATTTTCCATCTCCCTTTATGGAAGCGTGAAAATCTTTTTCTTCATTTTGGATGCGCAGAAATTATCAATCCTTCTCTTTGACTGTGGATCGCATTGAGCCTTGTATTGTTCACAGTTTCTCTTTCCATGGAGAACAATTTGAAATTTGGGTGTAAATGGTGGAGTTTCCCCTCTCTGTATTTTCCCATAGTCGTGAATGACGGGCGTATCTTCCCTATCAATTTTTGTCCCGACGCCAACAGATACGTTGACATCTCTGATTGGATGTGGCGTGACGGGTTTTATCTTGTGAACTTGTCACTTTTTTACTTTGGCAAAAGTGTCAAATTGGCCTCGTGGCCCGAAGGATCTGATTAGCTAAATCAAGCGGTGGCGGGAAGGCGGGCCTTTTTGTGTTTTGAGACACTATGGCAAAAAGGGGTAAAATTGTAAAAGTGAAGAGCAACCCCGCTGGAGCCCAAGTGAAGCCACGTGTTGATGCTCGCGTTGAAAATTCAAAATTAGAAGGGCGGATTGTCAGGGCACTTTGAAGATTTTGGATTTGTTTCGCAAAAGGAGTAAAGTTATAAAGTGACCCGTGACTCTTCCGTTCAAAAGTCAAAATCGGAAAGGCTAGTCCTTTTTGTGTTTTGAGGCATTATGGAAAAAGGCATAAAATGTAAAAAGAATGCCTAAGGCCCGCAAAAGGACACGTGGCCAGTTGAAAAGTCAAAAGTGGGAAGGCGGGCCGTCGGAGCATTTTGGGAATTTTGGTTTTGTTTCCAAAAGGGCGCAAAGTGTAAAATGAGTCGTGACTCTGCTGGGACTGGATAAAGTCAAATGTTGAGCTGCATGAAATTCAAAGCAAGGAGGTGGATCGTCGGAGCACTTTTGGAAATTTAGCTTTGTTTCCAAAAGAAGTAAAATTATAAAGTGAGCCGCGACTCCGTTGCCACTCAGGTAAAGCCACGTGTCAGACCTATATCAAAAGTGAAGTTACGGGGCTGCGGAAGGTTTTTATAATTTTGCATTTTTCGCAAAAGGCGCAAAAGTGAATTTCGGGCCCGCAGATCCGTTTTACAAAAGACTACATTTTCGCCATTTTTGTACGGATTCGATGCAGAATTTCAAATGGCCATATCTTTCAACTGGAAGCTCGGATTTGGGCAAGAGAGGACTTTTTGGAAAGCTCTCAACGTTTGCTACACGCCAAATGACATGGAGAACCGACTAGATATCTTGATTTGGGTGAAAATATGTCAAACGTATTTCACACGATTAATGTGATCTAACTGCTTCAACTAGATCAGATTTTATCTGATCTTCCATCCTTTCTTCTTCAGCATGCCAAAGACATGCAGAACCAAACTTGATAGATTGTAGGTGGATTTGCAGGGGCATTGATGGTTGGTGGTTGAGCTTCCAAATCAGATTTCTTTCCTTCTCTTCTTCTCCTCTCTTCGCTTCATCTATAAATGTAAGAGCTTGGCTCATTGAAAATGTTGGACTCTGATACTTTTGAAGTGTAAATAGAATTGAAAGCAATCAATACAAAATAATTTCCCCTTTCTCTCTATCTTCATCTATTGTCTCTTCTTGCTTACCTAAAATTTGTGGATCATTTATCTTCTGTAATAAGAAACTTTGTGTTCTTATTGATATGATTTCTATAACTTTGTGTCTATGGAATGATATCTTATGTTGTGAATGTGAATGATTACTGTTCTGTATCACCTTTGCTCAGTATGTATAAGGTTATACTATGCTATCTATATTTCTGAAAGTACTATTATATTCTGCTCTTTCCTTTCTTCAGTTTCTTCCATTCGTTTGTATTGATAAGCTATTTTGGTAAAAAAACATTTCAAGATGTCAAAAGTCCAGCCTTAAGATGAAAGTTGTACATTTGTATATAATATTTGTTGCTTTCTTTCAATAAGGGAACCTCTCCCATAAAGAGGAGGGACTTGTTGTCCCCTGACTGTGGTTTTGTTAAAGTACCATTTTAAAACCCAACAGAGTGGAAGACTCACCGAGTTGACGTTTGCACTTTCCCTTTGACTTAGTGACAAGAGCACTCTCTAAATGGTCACAATTAGATTCTTCTTGAAGTTTCCTCCGCTCCTTTTGCAACAGCTAGAAACTCACCTTGTCAAATGTGAGTGTTTGAATTTTAGCCATTAAATGGAGTGCCTCCACAAATGACTCGTACGAAGAAGGTAAGTTTTTCAAAACTAGAGCCACCATTTCATCGTCATCCACCTTTTTGTTGATGGAAGATAAGCGGCCTCGAGATCTTTCATCCGAAGTAGGTGGTCGACAACGATCCACCTTCTTGTAATTTTACGAAAAAGAGAATATTCTTCGTATAAAACACGAATCTTTTATAACGTATGATAATTATCCCTCGGACTAGCCACAACATGCTTGCCACAATGGCATTCCGCACTTCTGGTATCATATCATCCGACACCGATAACTTGAGAAGCAATAACGCTTTCTTATGACGTTTTTCATAATCCTCAAAGTTTGTCGCTGGTCGAATTTCATCACCCTTGATTATTTTATCACAATCACAAAACTCGCAACCGTTAATATCTTATGACTTTGCAAAACATTGAAATTAGTGCCCGTTAACTTTTGTTTCTTCGGCAAAGTTAAGTGTGAAATATTTGCCATTTTATTATTCCAAAGTAATGGAAAATATTAAAATAATAGTTTGCCCACACCAATAAAATAATATATTATCCCACCAAGTATTACTTATTCCAACAAGTAATATTAAATTATGCAAATCACCCAACTATATTTGCTTGTATTAAAATATTATTACTTATTCCTCCAAATTTGATTATTCAAAAACAAGGTACCTTTGTGGGAAAAAATTCATCGACTTTTCAGAAGGAAGAATATAAACCAAATGATGCCCTCGAATCCTTCGAGAATATTAAACTCCTTTCTTCACACGACTTTGCTCCAATGATTTGCCTTTTGATGTGGATTTGCACGATTTATGTGCTCTCATTTTTCCCTCGTCGAACTAACATATGGTGAACTGTCACGTTTTGCTTTCTCTACAACTCTGCTATGGATTACTTGGACTTGAGCAGTTGTTAAAAATATTGTATGATTTATGGCACTTACTGACCACAAACCGGATCACAAATTTTTTCAATTGTGACCCTGGCGGTTTTGCATACCCGTACTCATTCTTCGGATGACTTGGTTTTGTGATCGAGTGTTTCTTCTGACCCAAGAACCCACGTACCACGTTTTCGATTCTAGCCGGGTAGCCACGAACCACATTTTCCTTTCTTTTCCCTCACGTCTTGTATTTTTTCCAAATACCTTCACACTTTCCCAAATTTGTGCCTTGTTAGGGCTTCCTTGATTTTTCTTGTTCATGCCTCTTGAAGGCTTCCTCGAACCGCTACCCTTGGGCGCTCTAATACCAATGTTAGCATATGCAAAGAGAAGAAAGAATACAGAAGGCAAACTGAACTATTCAAATGACACAGGAAGATTCATTTTATTGAGAAGAGGAGCAGTTACATTTAGTTAGAACTATTTGTTGGTTATCATCAACCGATCGGAACCATACATGTTTATGCTATATAAAGTGCTATATTTTAACATATTTACTCTTTTTATATGAAATATAGATATATGTATGACTTAACATCATGAAAATACTAATTTACGATAAATTTTTGACTAGCCCTTCAAATTTAATCTCCTATTCTTAAAATGGGCAAAGTCCTCCAAGCGTCCATCTTCATGAAGTCACCCACCCTATAAACAATACATATTCACATGTCGTGTTGTCGTGTTTTAAGTCTTACTCTTTAAATAATAGTCATGTTTCGTGCTTAACATAAAATGGCTATAAAACATTAAGTAGTTTGGATTACGATGTTAAGTATCTATCATCATTACAAGTAAAAAATGAGTTTTACCGTACATTTTTTTATTTAATGTGATTTTAGTCTTTTAAAAGTATATTTAATGTAAATTGTGTTAATTTTTAAATAAATAGTGTAAAGGTTATAATTTGTTGATAGTTTGTTGTTAGTGTGTTATTATATTGTTTTGTTAGAATTAGTGTTGTGAATGTTGGTAAAGTAAACGATGAGTTAAATTCATTTTTGTATGGATGTATTTTTGGGAGAACCAATGTTTAATAAAATGTATTAAGTGTAATATGTGGGTGTAGTATTGATATCAAAATTGACATGCAATATTGAGTTTCAAAGTCCATTTTACTAAGTAAGTAATGTTTTAGTGGAGATAATAGGCAACAAAGGAAGGAGGTCAAACCGTGACTTCATGTTCTACACTAACTAGAAGTATGCACATTTAATAGTGACAAACTATTCAAAATCAAACTAAATAATATCAAAGACGATTTCTAGTGGTAGTGGTGATCGTTTGTGTCATTGTTCACAATTCAATAACAATGATTGAGAGCACCGACTATAAATGCAACGAAAAATATTGAGTCCTGAAACACTATATTTTCTTAATATGAGTAATAATAAAATAATGTAAACATATAAATAGGAGAACAATAGCCTCCAATGTGTCTTATGATGATTACTTCTTAGCGGTTTGTTGTTAAGTATCCCAATATTCAATTGATTTCAAATATGTAGGTTATTGTTGGAAATTGTGGTTTGTCGGTGACAAGCCCAACACTCATTGAAAGTGAAAGTGTAAATAGTTGTACGTAGCTGATCACATCAACAAACATCATGAGTAGCATGAGTGCATAGGAGAGAAATAGCCTACAATGTGTCCAATGATGAGTAGCCCAATATTTAATTATGTTCACGAGATGTAGGTTATCACATGAAATTGTGGTTTGTCGATGACAAGCCCGACACTCACTAAAAGTCAAAGTGTGAATAGTTGTATGTAGGTGATCACATTAACAAACATCATGAGTGTATGACTAGAGTATGTGTTGACATATGTTTCCGTTTCTTGTTTTTGTGGCATGGTTCCATTCCTAATGTCTCGCACTAAGGGGAATGTTGGAGATAGTTGTTGATACATGTATATATCATATGTGAGTGTAGGAAAATGTATTTAGCTATAGATATTTGAATGTATGCGAGTTGTTTCAAAACTCACATGAATATGAGCTTTGATTGATTTTATGGATCATGTAGTTGTTTCTTACCGATAAGCCTTAAATCCAAATTTTTAGGAGATTAAGGGATTTATGTATGATTTGTATTATTGAATAATCAACCAACATGGTTGTGTGTTTATTTTACACAATCTCAACAAAAAATTATGGTTTTCAATGTCATTTAACCATATCGGTAGAGATTATTGCATTTTCAGGACTTGGGAAAGACTCATAATTTTATTAAAACATAATGTTTAGATATCCTTATTTTCAAAATATTTCTTGCAGACTTTGGCGTATGTCATGTACACCCTTTCTTATTTTGTCTTTCTTCTAGAAAACTACTTCAACCATTGGATACATAGAAAACTACATTCCTTATAAGTAGTTACCCAATTAATACCACGTCTTGATTGCACAATCTATGCCCTTCTTGATAGATTCCTCATCATATCATATTCTCTAACTAGTTGTAGGGGAATTTATAGTGATTGATACTGAGACATATTCCATTGAAGTCTTATTTTTTTGCTTGGATGTTTATTAGGAGTTTTTTCACTTGTAGATCATTGTATGTTTTATAAACTATACCAAACTACTTGGTGATGAGGTTGGTGTCTAGGTTTTATAAACTACACAAAACTAGTTGGTGACCTCGAAGGATTGTTTTTTCTCGAGTTGTATGCTTATTGGAGTAAATACTCACATTATGCTAGCTAATATCATCAATATGTTTATTCTATGTATTCTAAATAATATAGATTAGGGAATGCATAGAGTTATGGATTTTGATCTCCGTGAAGACACTATTTATGCATTGACCCCCTCTAGGGTTTAACAACACTTTGTGAGCAAGGAGTTATGGGTGGATCACAAGAGGGATAGATAGAAGATCGAAGTAGACCAAGTTGGGGATTCCAAAGTCTATATACCTTGTTTCTCCTATTAGCCTAATGCTCCAAAATAGACCACCAAATATAAACTCTCTTGAACTCTAAACCTCTCAAGCCTTTAAATGTATATTTACGAGCAAAAACATAACAAACTATGTGATGATGATATAAAGAAATGAAAACGTCATTTATTTATAGGGAACATGACTTGAAGTCATGATTTGTCTTAGGTCAATGTTGTTAGTTGGATAAAATGATCTACTTAATGTAATCAAGTGCCATCCATAAATAGTTCGATATTAAGGTAAGGAGAGGAGAGAGAAGGGAGGAAAAGAAATATAATTGAAGAGAATATGAAGGGGATTAGAAGGTGTTTGATGGATTCAATCTTGAGGATATTAAGTGGTCATAAGAAAGTATTAAACATGAACAATAGGGTAAGTTAAGGTGATGCTAAGCATGACAACTCTCTTACCAAGGATTGCCAACCAACCCAACCTCACTCTCGATATGCCTCTCAAGGCACACACTCAAGGAGACTAATACACCAATAACTTGCAAAGAAAAATCATTAGTAAAATTGAAAAATAATGTGTATCATATGTCCTAACTAAAGATAATTGTATGTTATAATGCAAGATGGTCTTACGGAAATAAAACATATTAACCGAAATTAAAGGAAATGTTTGTAAGTGAAATAATAAATATAAACTTGACCAAATGAAATATGCTTACCTAAACTTACCTTCGTAAAAATTGGGATGCATAATGAGAATCGTGTCTTGATTGTAAAGGGTGAAAAGTTATTTAGTGAATGTAAAAATACACGTTTGAAGAAACAACATGAGAAGATATATTGGTAAAATAAGTGATAAAAATAAATGGAAGTATAGATCATGGGCTAATGTTAGGATAAGTTCAAAGAAAAAGGTTGGATCGGTTTTAGATAACTACACAAGATAATAAGGGGGTTCTAGGACATTGTCGGGAAAGATGGTTAGGTCAACGTCGAGATAGCCTATGGGATATTATAAGCATGTTGTAAAAATAAGACTAGGTCAAGTTTGAATAACCTATTAAGGGATGATAAATTAGAGTTGGAAAACCTAGAAACGATGTAAGGTGCACTTTGATGGTAGGTTATCGATCTAATAGACCTATAAAAAAATAAAATAATGATGATTTTTTAAAGATGTAAAGATGAGAAAAAAATTGGTCCCACAAACTTAGAAACAAGTGATTTTTTGAATAAATATTTCAATATACTAAAAAATTCCTTACACCCAATGATTGTGATCTTTTTCCAATTTTCTATTAGGAGTTACATTTGTAAAGATATGATGATTTTATATAATTTGGGTGTAAGTTTTATAAAGTACCAAATTTTGGTTGAGCATATAAATCGATGGTTAACCGAGTTATTTATCACTTTACAATTAGAGGTTTGAAGATTTTAGAGCTCTGGATTAGCCATTTATAGCTAACTCAAAGATTAATGAGGATGCGAGGAGATGATGAAGGTAGGTGTGAGATGCATGAATGAGGAAAAAGACACACACTAGAAAATTCATCGATAGGTTTTGTATTTAAATCAGGAATGGGTAATGAGGTAGAAAATTGAGAAATAGATCCTAGGGAAAATGTACATAGAGAAAATCACCCTAATTTATGTTGGAAAGAAGGTTTTGATGAACTCTAGGTGGGTTTGTGTAATTTTTTTATTTGGTCACCATTATGTTAGGAAAATGGTTTTAAGGGTAAAGACGACCTCGTGGCTAGGTTTCGGATGCCGTTGGCCATGCCGAGGTATCAAAATTACTGAAAGCGTGGTGCGATTGAAAATGTATAATATGGTCTATGCCATTTGGCGGTAAAAGGGTTGATGCAATAAGATGCTCAACCATGGCTAATGTAATAGGATGCTCGATACATGGCTAATATAATTATGCATGTAGGGAGATGATGTAATTAGGTAGTAAATTTTCACATGGTTGATGGAGTTAGTTGTGCATGTCGGATCATGTTATTACTTATTTTTTTAATTATTTGATTAATTTTTTTATTGAGACCAATCAAATGGATGTTTGTTGCTTTGTAGGTATATAGACGATTTCACTTAAGGAGGACAATTGATACCTCATGGTTACCAAATTTGTTTAGGGGTTATAAGATTAGGGAAAAGCATAATTACATGACCTAGATTTCGAGGTATTATGGAGATGTGACGTATCCCTTTGGATGTGGATTTGGTATAGATATTCATAGAGGTATGTTTTAATTGATCTCACACATTCGGATGGATAGTAGGCGGGGATGTAATATGAGCACTCACCTTGAAGGGCGTGCATACTATTTTTGAGTATTCAATAAAGAGGTAGACATGTTTTGTGATGTACTCAAGACAAAATTCAATTTTAGGGATTTAGCTCAATGGGCCACAATTGAAGATTGTTACGAGCCATAGTCACTGATTTTATTTCTTAGTGTCATATACATGATGCCTATTTTAGTTATACGGAAGGTGATGATATGTATAATTGTGACATGTATTTTGTATCACAAGTTAGATGGCGGAGAAACACTTTATGCATTAGTAATGCGTTAGAAAACTTTAGAGTATAACACTTCATACATTTGTGATCTTTGAGGTGTGGTTTAGTTAGGCCATAGCTTGTATCATATTTGGATCATAAAAAAATTGGCGTGGGATCAATGATTTCGTTAGTTTCTTATATTTATGAAAGATTACCCATGTACTACCCAATATGTACACATTTATAGATTGTAACATATGGACCATGGGTACAACATTAGGAGAGGGGGCTAAGAGTGATCTAGGTTTGGTGTTTTCAGAATATAGACCATATGGTAGGATCATATTGTGGAGACCGCATATTTTGGAATAATATACATATGGTCATTTGATCTAATGTCGTAGGGGATTAAAGAGATTATAAGGCTTTATTTGTGGTGGATCAAGCGACATATTGTTGATAGATTTCCCGAAAAATTTGGAATATTGTGCCTTACAACACCATTTCCATTTCCTCCATATAGGTTGAGACATGCTTTAGAGAGTCACGGGGAGAGCACATAAGGGACATGAGGTCATATTCCTACCTTTGAGATAAAAATAAGAATGATAGATACCCCAACATGATGTAAAAGTCCTGAAACGATAGATAGAGTTGGAGGTACGATATATAAGTGACACCTATTGTGGGAGGAGGTGACCCATGATGCCCCAACATAATATGTTTCTCCATATGTTGCTAAACATGTGACTCGAGACCTTGATATTGGGATTGAGAATGGAGGTTGAGATGACTGATGAAGATTGCTTGGGACCCTTAAGAACCTATATTATAGGCATCTTGACCAAGGATAGAAAGAGAGAAACATGATAGGTGCGAGCCGACCTATAATTTTTTTATGCGAGAGGGAGAGATGGAAACAATGGGTATTTATGAGGGATCCGATTGAAAATGAAAACAATTTTATACTATGTCGCTACATTGATGGGGTTGTCATTGAGGATTGTCCATGTCATTGGTTAGTAAGGATCATTCACGCCTTCCAGGTTGAGAAAAGTGTTTGTGATTACATTAATTTATTTCTTTTCTTAAATTAAATTTATATATTAGGAAGTAAGGGTTTACCGATTTGTTTTAATATCTAGTGTGTGATAAAATATGTTGGTTTTTGTATAGAGGTCAGTAATGAAATTACTTAGATAGTTTTGAATATCAACAACAATATAACACCAACAAACATCACAATAGAGAGAAATGATCAAAATATTAAAGTAGAGTGACATGTAGACATGTCGAGAGGGAAACTTCCAAACCATACCATAAGAATCAAGTGTTTAATATGATGATCATCTACTAGATAATAACTCCTATAAATACCTTATTATGCTATGTAAAGCACAAAGGCTGACCTACTAAGAATATGCAAGCATAAATGAATGTGATATGTGTTGTTCACTCAAAATTCCCCGCTCTGATGAAAGTAAAAATTTCAAAATTTTGAGTCTAAGTGTCTTCTCTAATGTACCAAAGTCGTGAAATTGAGAAAAGTCTGCAGTTTTGGGTCATTTTGTATGTATTTCGGGCCTGTCGGACATTTTTGTCCCGCGTGTCCCAAGTTCCGAAGTGCACTCTGTTCTCCGATCGGCCGAAATCCCCGAAATTGTTCCATTTTCGGGCCTGTTGGATAATTTTGTCCCAACTGTCCCAAAGTCAAAAGTGCGAGTTGTTCCAATTTCGGTCGAAATCCCCTAACCGCGTACTTTGCTCTTTCATGTTCCAAATGTCCCAAGTTCAAAAGTGCACTCTGTTCCCCGATCGGCCGAAATCCCCGAAGTTGTTCCATTTTCGGGCCGTCGCGCGTTTTTGTCCCAAGTGTCCCAAAAATTTTGTGCGAAATTTGTTCCATTTTCGGCCTAAACGCCCAACCACGTACTTCACTCTTTCATGTCCCAAGTGTCCCAAAGCAAAAAGTGCAAGCCGTTCCATTTTCGGCCGAAACGCCCGAACAGCGTGCCATACTTGCGTCCAAATGTCCCAAACTTTTTTGGACTCATTGTAACCTTTTCGGCCGATTCACCTGAGTCGCGTACTTTGCGCTTTCGTGTTCCAAATGTCCCAAGTCAAAAAGTGCAAGTTGTTCCATTTTCGGCCGAAACACCCGAACCGCGTACTTCGCATGCGTTTTCGTCCCAAATGTCCCAAAATGCATTTGTGCGTCTTCTCCCTGTTTCGCCCGAATCGGCCGAGCCGCGTGTTTCGCGCATTCGCGTCTCACATGTCCCAGTGAACCTAATGCCATTCATACTTAGTTTTCCCGCTTCTACTCGAATATGTCAGCTTTTTCAAACTAATAGATATGAATTCAAATGCGCATTGATTATCCTTCTCTCTCCTCAACGGCTATGTAGCGAGCAAGCCACCTTTGCAATTCTTACACTGTTTCCACGCTATCCTTGCTCGAACCCTCGCAACTGATTCCTGCGCGCGTATATCCCTTTTCGCTGTAATCCCTTCCCGAGTCTAGTTTGCAGCTCTGTTATTATCAATATGAAGATCGAAATCACGGGAAGATCGTAGTCTTGGAGGAGGCTCGAGAGAACCGAAGGACAACTAGCGAGGAAGGACGAAGTTTTCAAAGACATACATCTTCGAGGATGAGACTTCGAGACACGATGAGACATTAAGGAAATTTGAGCGGATTTTGAAGTCGGTGGGTCCCACTCAGTGACTGGCCACCTGTCTTCTTCTCCTCATTCTTTTCTCTTCTTCCATTTCTTTTGCCGTTTTCTTTGCAACGAGTTGAGGTACTGCAATTGGCGGTCCTTAACTGTTCTTGGTTAAAGAAAAAGTTACGAAGAATAACTGAATTGTAAGCTATATAATGGCCTTCCTTACGCCATTCTGGATATCAAAATCAAAAAACGAGAGGAAGAACTTGGCTTATTCTCTGAAAAGTGTAAACAGATTATAAAGAAATCAATACAGAAGGACTTTCCCATTCTTTGTCTATCTGATCTCTATTATTCCTAAGCTTTCATTTATTTTCTTTGTGAAGATCATTTGTCTCAAGCTCGTTAGTCTTACCGATTGCATACTCTTCAATTTTGTAAGCACGGTGATCTTGTATAACCAAGAAGGAACTTTGTGTCCTTGATTAACGAATCGTGTTATGTTAAGAAACTTTGTGTTCTAGCGGATGTTATTTACGAGAACTTTGTGTCTCTAAATTCCATCTTACTTATCTAATACAAATGATCTTGTTTCAAATTACTGTGACTTCGCATACATAAAGAATTACTCTGATATCTATAATTCTGCATGTTGCCTTTCTGCTCTTTCCCATACTCTTTTTCCTCAGTCCTTTTGTAATTGATGATCTTCATAGAAAACACTTTCGTAATATCCAAGTTTAACCAACAAATCATGTTTTGTACATTTGTAAATAGGTTCGTTTCTGAATAAGGGAACCTCTCCCATTAAAGAGGAGGGACTTCTTGTCCCCTGACTGTTGCTCTTCTTAAAAGTCCTATTTGACGACCAACAATATGACATGATAAGAGATTATGTTAGCCATAATTCAACCATCTATATCCCGATATATGACCTAGGATTAAGGGCATAACATGCCCCTCCCCTTCAAAGAAATATTTTCCCCAATGTTGGTAATATCTGGATGTTGTTGCTAGAATGATTCATATTGCCATGTTGCATCTTCAATGCCCAAATTATTTCACTTGATTAGATACTCGGTGATGAAATTTTTCCTAACTTCTTAGTGTGTGGCTATATGATTCCTTAAGGCTCCAAGATGACACGTCCCTCCTCATCAATATTTAGTAACACCGACCGAGAAGACAACTTCGCCTAATGATTTTTAAAAAGAAAGAAACATGGAAAAGTATATTTATTTTAGTTAATTGAGGAAGATATAATTTATATGCCACACTACCATTTTTTTCAATACTTGATAAGATCCATCATATTTAGGTTAAATCTTGTTATATTTTTTTGTTATTTCAAAGATAGTTGTTTATATGATTGAACTCATACAAAAATAAAGTCCCCAACTTCAAAGCTTCACTCACTACACCGTTGATCAATTTATTGCTTCATGTGGTTTTGTGTAGTTCTTGAATTGTATTTAAGGCTAGAGAACACCTCATGTTGGTATTGCATGTGCTCTTCAAATTATTTTACTTTAGGCCAGACCCTCAAGTTAGAGGTGAGAGATGGTGGATGGTAACCATATAAACTCCAAGAATGGGGACATTTTGGATTAGGTATGAAATGAAGTGTTATACCCCTATTATGTAAGTGGTAATCACTAAACCAATTTGAATCTCTCTTGCTTATCTCGAAGAAAAACATCATAGATACCCCTCCATTTTTTTACTATATTAGTATTTTCATCATATTGTGGATGATATGATGAACTATGAGCCAATTGAGTACCCAAAAATGAGAATAAACCAAGACAAAAATTACTAGTAAATATGAGATCATGATCACCTAATTTAATCTTGGGTATTGCATGTTACTTCAAAATGTATCCTTAAAATATATGAAAACTGTACTCAATGTAAAAGGATGTGACAAAGCACAAAAATGAGCATATTTGGTGAGTCTATCCACAACCATGACAATTACACTTTTCCCTTCAGATTATGACAATCTCGTGATAAAATCCACGGAAACATTTGCCCATGGCTCACTAAGAACAAACAGAGGTTGCAAAGGTTGCAAAAGGCCTAAGGATTTAATAGTTTCTCCCTTATTACACTGACACACCAAGCATTTTCCCACAAATTTATAGACATCCCCTTTCAACCCTTCCTAGTAGAATTTTAGCTTAATTATGTGATAAGTTTCTAGGAACCCATAATGGCCACCCTTTGGATAAACATGGAGCTCTAACAAAATATTAATTTTAAGGGTAGAGTTATTGCATAAGTACAAATGATCCTTGTACCATAATGCATCCCTCTTCTATACATTTTTTTAAATTTTTGGATCTTGTTGGAGATTTTGAATGACAATGTGGGTCTCTGTGTCATTCTTCCATTTTGATCTTTCCCGATCTACCCGATCTACACATAATATGGACATACCATATAAAAATTATTTTATGGACTCATCTCTCATGCATAGTGCATCGACACCAAATTTTATTTTCCTTTCTTGTAATTGATCCCAAATCCATATCCCAACATCTTTGCGACCCATTTATGTTTTTTTTCAGATGATAGTCATTGCTCCAAGAAATTTTTTTTTCTCATGATCTATTTTCACCTTGAAGTGATTTCCCATGAGATATGGTCTCCAATATTTGATTGCATTAACAATAGCCATCATTTCCTTCCCATGGGTCTTGTACATGATCCAAGAGGTCAGATGTAGGATTTTTATGTAATCCTAAGTCTAATCTATCTCTGATATCTTGTACAATAATATAAGGATTACATAATAAAAATCACGAGAAAACCCATTGTTTTAATAGATACATGTAATTCATAACTAATTATCACCTCATAATACTTCTTTTTGGGAGACTTCTTTTGTTGTTTGAGCTCTTGGTTTTGGAAGATATTGGTAATTGTTGAAGGCTTGTGCTTTGTTGATATTTTGGGCTGCTTGCATTGGAAAATCTTGTTGTTTGGAACTTGGAACAACTCCATCATGGAGAGGTAAGAGCTTGGCTCTTGAAATGCTCTTCTTTCCTTCTTGTGAATATGTGAATGGTTGATTGTTTTTTATTGCTTGTTGGCTGGTTGGGTAGAATGCCTAGGGATGGTGTAGGAGAAGACTATGGGGTATTTTTGTGGGAGGCATAAGTGTTTTGGGGAGGTATAAGTGTGGAGGGAGTTGGGATTTGGGTTCCACCTTACAAAGAAATAGCTTGCATTTATTTACTCGTTATGGGGTTTCATAAGAGGTTGGGAGGCATAAGGAAATGTGAGGAATAGGGGGAATTGGGGGAGGCACAAGGGCATGTCAGGGTTTTGATATACTATATTTTGGCGGTATGTAATCAGGTGGTGATACCCATTTCCCCTTTGGGAGGCATAAGTAGCATCCCCCATAGTTTCTTACTCCTTTGGCTTGCATGATGAATCCTGAGTTTTGTTTGTTATGTTTAAATGTGGTTGTAAACTGCACTCTATTTTGGACCGTGTTTTTAAATGTGTGTTTGTGGAAGCCTGTTGTTACCATGAGTTGAAACACGACTTCCATTGTTTTGTGGTTAGGGATTGGGGGCCAATGAAGAGGACGACTTCTCCTTTTCATTGGATGTCTTGGTCATTGTGTGGAGCGTTGCCTTAACCCCGCTTTTGTTGTGATCAAACTAGAAAATGGAGGAACTTTATGTTGTTGTTCGGAGCGTAAGGAAAAAGACAGTTTGATGATCCTTGTTGAGATTATTCCTTATTATAACCTTTTCCCACTTTGAAGTGGATGACCTTGTATATTATTTGTGATGGAAAGATGTTTTTTATTGGCTATGAAAGTTGTAATTTGAAATGTGAAAGAGATATACTTTGTTTTCTGTTTTTGAATGAATGTGAAAGAAATTGTATTCTATATTGTAATTGAGGAATGAAAGAAGAAGTTGTAAAGGTATCTTTTGAAATCAATAAAATATTGTATTACTTTTCTCAAATGACATTATTAGGTATTGAAATCTAATTATTGAATGTATTTTGAAATTTTGTTGGAAAGAGGAAAAAGTGAATACGTATGGAGAAATGTCATAATGCTCTGTTCTTTAGAAATGAATGTTTTAGAAATCAGAATTGTAATTTGGAATTTGAATACTTTGCTTGAATCAACTTAATAGGTTAGAATTGGTTTTGGAATGAATTTTAAAACTTAGAAGATGATAAATGAAAATAGACCCATTCGAATCTGATCTTTGTTAGATAAATTTTAAACTCTGCAAATTAATTAGCAAATTGAACATAATGACCTTGCAACATTAAAAGGAAAAATTAAATACCAAATTGGACTTGTAAGATCAAAACGACCCCAAAAAAACTAAGACAATCAAGAAATTTTCATTGAATCTTGCAAAACTGGGCAAAGGCAAATTGCATACATTTTACAGTATAAAAATGGGTAAAATTCAATTGTAATTCAATCAAACATTGTAACCTTGCAAATCTATCCTAAAATCCTTCCAAGTGCAATCATCCATGTCTGTTTGGCATGTTGAGAAAGGAAGAAGGTCGAATTTGGACAAAATTTTATAAGTCAATTTTTACCAGCTTTACTTTTCTAAATCCTGCAAATCGTTTTCATAAAATTGACCCTTCAAAATTTATCAAAATTAAAATATTAAGATTCTTGTGCATATAGGGCTTTGAGAGCTTTCTAAAAAGTCATCGTTTGCCAAAAACCGAGCTCCCAATCGAAAGTTATGGCCTTTTGAAGTTTTACTTCATTTTGGCTTCAAAAAATAATCGTAAAAATTAATTAATAAAATATTCCTTGGCGGAGCCACGGGCTAAATATTCCCTTTTTTGCTTTTTTCCAAAAACTTCAAAGGCATGAAGTTTCCTACCATTCTCACGACCCGCAAGCCTTTATTTTGTCTAAAAATAATACAAGTTCGAAAAAGAAAATTTGGAAAAATTTTCCCCGCGGCCCCGCCTTTGCCTTTTGGAATGCATTTATGCGAGCGTGCGGGCTCGCAAACCTTAACTTAAATTTAAAGAAAATTGGCAATATTTTCTAATTCTTCCCACCGCCCCGCTACCTCGTAGCCAATCAAAGTCTACCACGTGGCCTCACGAGGCGTCGGCGGAGGAGCAGATCGTTTTTAACCTTAACGTTTTAAAAGTTTTTAGAGTAAAATTCTAAAGTTTCGCTGATGCGAGAATCACGGCACCCACGACGCACATCGTGGCTTCTAGGTCGATGTTCGTGCATCCAGTGTGATTACACAACATGGAAACCTCTCTCCAAGCGTGGGGACTTGTAAAACCGAGAGAGGAATCTCCAGAGAAGGCTGGTTCCTGCTCCTAAACTACCTGCCACAAGCTATTCCAGTGCAGGAAAGCTAGTCTAATCCTAATCTAACAATGCCAAGGAGACAGAGAGAGAGAGAAAGGAAAAGAACAAAAGCCTACACTAAAACGGTGATACACCAGAGAAGGAGAATGTTGAACATCTATCAAAACTGCCATGGGACAAAGAGAGGTGAGCAATGGGAAGGATGGACAGATGCATCACAGGCCCAAGGATAGATTTCACACTGAAAATGTCCCAAAACTCCATGAACACAACTCCAAACCTGCAATGAACACTCAAACATGCACAAATACTTGCAATGAAGAGAGGTAAGAAGAGAACAAGCAAAAACAAGCAAGGATGGACAGATGCATCACGAAACACGTTTTGTTGCTCCGTAAGTTTGCATGTAACATCATTCCATTAGTAAAAGGCAAAAACGCCATTACAGAGAAAGGGAGGAGGCTCGAACTCCATTTTCGACCCTAGAGAAGAAAAGAAGGGAGAGTAGAGCGAAAAGATGAACAACTTGTTATATGAGCCAAATCGCTTTTTACATTACATGGTCGAGCCTGGGGACGAAACGTGGGAAGACGTGCAAGCCCATTCCTCATTGATCGCAGATGCATTAAAACGGAAAGGGATACCTTACCAACCCATATCCCGCCATCTTTGACCGATTTGGAGGAGAATGCGACCCATTCTGCATTAATTTGGCCGCTGAAATGTCACTTCCGCCGTCTTTGAAGAAGAATGCGACCCATGTGCATTAAATCGGTTGTCGAAGCGTCAAACGCCGCTTCGCCATTATGACGCATCAGATTTGTTTCTTGATTTTCTCCTCCGCATCGCACCAAAACTCGAGATTAGCCCTAAATCATGTAGAGAATCTCACAAGCTTTCCGTTGATATAAGAACGTGCAAATCCGAGCTCTGGATCAAAAGATATGACGATCCAAGATTTAGGGCACGCGAGAATGACCAAGACGGATTTTGAAATATTTCCGCGCTTCGCCACCCTGGATGACAAGTGGCACGCATTGATTGGTCGCGTGATTCTTTCTCCTCTCGCCTTTCGGCGGGCTTTCTTTGAAATTTCCTCAGGGCCCCCTTGGGACACGTGGCGCTATTTCATTGGTTCGGATCAATGCTCGAAAACTCGCCCCTTTGACCTTTTGACTTTTTCTCCTTGTGACACGTGTCGTGATCTCGCTGGTTGTCGACCCTTTCGGCGATCCGGCCCCGCTGCGTCCCTATGTACCATTTTTCCTTGTGCCCTTTGTGTTGATTTCGGCCGAACCGGCCGGCTTCAAGCGCCTCGTGGCCTGGGATGTCCCCAGTGCTTCGCGGGACAAAATCTTCCTGCTTCGCCTGCTTTGGCGGGGTTCGCGCCTTTTTGTCCCGCTTGTCCCACTTTGTTTCGGACTGACTTGACTCTTTTCGGCTGGTTCGGCCGGTTCGCGCCCGGATGTCCCAACTGTCCCGGGCTGTTTTGACTCATTTCGGCCGGTTCGGCCGGTTCGCGCTTTTTGCTCACAGGCCCTGCGCCCGATTGCTCTTGGGCTCCTTGTGCTCATTTCGGCCGGTTCGGCCGGTTCGCGCCTTTTCGTCCCGTATGTCCCACTTTGTTTTGGGACTCGCCTTGACTCATTTCGGCGGTTCGGGCGGTTCGCACCTTTTCGTCCCGTATGTCCCGTTGCTCCCCTTGACTTAGCCGATTTTCACAATTTTTTTGGATCAACCTACTTGCCTTCTCGCAAATTTTTTCACATTTTCTCAGAGCTTGCTCCTTCCTTTTTCGGCCAGAGGAGTTAGGAAAATATCTGAGAGAACCTCAGAAACATGATGTTTGCTTTGAATCAATCAATTTGCCTGGGACTTGAATATTCTGATGCATGTTATCAAAATTTACCCCCGGGGTGAATTTTGGATAACAATTTGGCGACTCAAATAGGTCATCTCGCCTACTAGATGAATGATCGGTGAGCTCAAGCAATCCATTGGGCATGGAGTCATAAGTTGTAACTCCGCAACCGATCCGAACTTTGAAAACTTCCCTCCGAGCCACTTGAAACTCGCCGGGCATGGAGTTGTTCTCACCAAAACCACCGAAAAGAACTGCAAGAGCAAAACCAAAGAACAAAGAAAAACTATGTACAGAATTGAAAATCATACATGCTCCAAATGGAACATGCAGAGTGTGCACAAGCACTTCTTCTGCTGAAAGCAAACCTAGCTACTCTACTCTAACTGGAAGCAAAGGCAAGCTAAACAAACCCTGTGCAACTGGTTGTGCAAAATAGCTCCCTTTCTTCAAAATTGGCAGCCATGCAATTGATTTGGCACTGATCATGGCTGTTTGGATGGATGGAAAATCAACAAGAAGCTAGTCTTCTATCCAAATCATCAAGGTATCAAAGGAAAATCCAATACCTCTTTTAGTTGCTCTGCATTTGGATTGAAGAGGTATGGCAGCTGATCCTTGGTACTTTGTAGCTCATCCTCATGCTCAGAAGCAAGCATGATTGGTTGTGGCTTCTCCTTTGGCTCCAATGAAGCCAAATACCTGATTGGGCAAGGTCTGATCATTTGGATATGCCCATAGCTCTGATTTTCAACTCCAAGAATGAAGTCTTCTTGTAGACCTTGAATGGATGGTGTGGAAGAAATGGTGGAATCCTTCTGTCCTTTCTCTTCCTCCGATGAAGAACAGGGAAGATTAGAATCTTCCAATCTTGATTCCAAAGAGCTGCTATAAGATGCAGGCTGCTGCAAATGAAAGCTCTCCTTCATGACAAAGAGCTCGTGTTTGGAATGTGGATGATGAAAGAGAGAATGGTGAAAACTCAACCGGCTCCTCTCCATCAAAACAGTCCTCCAAATCTGACAGATAAACTGCCTCATGGCTGTCCTGCTGCAAATGTTCAACTTCCTCCATGGTGTTCTCTTGATATGTAACTTGACCACCATGGTTTCCTTCACTCTCCAATATTGAGTTTGAGAGATCAAACTCCTCTTCAGCACTGGAACTTGAGAGAAATGAAGTGGAAAGAAGAACTGAAGGTTCTCCTGTAGCCTGCTTTGTGCTCAAAGCCCTTGGATCTGCACTTTTCTCCTCCACAGCTAGAATGTGCTCCTCTTCTTTTGGATTTGGAGCAGCTTCTCCTTCCTCTACTACTTGAAGAGAATCTTGCTCTTGATAAAACTCTTCCTCCAGCATGAAGTTTGTCAAGTCAAACTCTTCAATTTGCTGCTCTAGAGGACAAGTTGGGGCTGCAAGATCTTCTTCTTCAACAAAATCAGTCCTCACCACCATTTGTTCAACCTTAGCCTCTTCTGTAGGCTTAACCATCAAGGGGATCTTTGTCATCCCAAATCTAAGAGCCCAACTCTTCAGACTTTGAATTTCTTCATCTTTGTTTGGCCTCTCTTTTTGCTGTTGTTTTCCTTGACTGGCATTCTGATTTTCATCCTCCCAACATGGATTTGGGAATGCAAGAGGAGGGATGGGTTGAAACTCAATTGATTTGACAATTTTTGTGGTGGTGAAGGAGATGAAACCTCTTGTTTCTTTGGAGGAGGGGGTGTTTCTGTTAGCTCTTGTGGAGGGGATGACTGTTTGGAAGGGAAGAGGAAAGAAGAATCGAGGTGTGGTGGAAGACTGAGAGGTGGAGACATGGATTCAACACTTGGGACAGCAGATGGGGAGTTTAAATGAGATGGTGCTGCTTGAGTAATGGAAAGAGAAAAACCAGATGATGGTGTAGAACTTACCCATTGACAAGGTTGTTCAACAACAAGTGTGTAGGCCTCTATTTCTGCTGTCCATTGTGCAAGTTGGGGCAGCATCTTTATCATGAAGTCCAGCTTCTCCTGAGGGCTGAAGTGTCTTGGAAAAGGGCCTCCCCATGGACAAGGAGTCCTGCAACCACCTCAAAAGCTCTCATTTCAGCAGTGTTGCTCTGGGCTGCAAAGATCTTTACCTCCATCTTTTGAATTTTCTCCAACAGACTCAAAGATCTTGCATCTCGATGGTCTTTATTGTATGCATACTCTTGCTCTTGGAAAGCTTCATAGCCAAACCGACTTTGCACACCTGCTCATATGGGTATGCATACGATCTTGAATCTGCTCAAAATGCTGATTTGGAGGATTTGTAAAACATGTTGGAGGTGGAATATACTTCTGTTGTTGATGTGAATTCCATGATGGAAATGAAGTCATGATTGCACAACCTCATGGAATGGGAAAGAATGAAAGAGATGGAAAGAAGGATGAACGGGAATGGATGGAAAATGGGTCTGCAACTTCAGAAATGGGTTGCTGATCAGATGGAGTCGCCAGATGTGTTTGCAAGTGCCTCCAAAGGCTGAAATCTTCACAGGAACACACCAACCTGCAAAAGATGAAGTGGAAGACCTCTAAGGTCCCACCGGCGTGCCAAAACTGTTGATGCCAGAATCACAACACCCCTGGACGCACATCAAGGCTTCTAGGTTGATGTTCAGGCATCCAGTGTGATTGCACAACATGGAAACATCTCTCCAAGCGTGGGACTTGTAAACCGAGAGAGGAATCTCCAAAGAAGGCTGGTTCTGCTCCTAAACTACCTGCCACAAGCTATTCCAGTGCAGGCAAGCTAGTCTAATCCTAATCTAACAATGCCAAGGAGACAGAGAGAGAGAGAAAGGAAAAGAACAAAAGCCTACACTAAAACGGTGATACCCCGAGAGAAGGAGAATGTTGAACATCTATCAAAACTGCCATGGGACAAAGAGAGGTGAGCAATGGGAAGGATGGACAGTGTGCATCACAGGCCCAAGGATAGATTTCACACAAAAATGTCCCAAAATCCATGAACACGGCTCCAAACCTCGCAATGAACACTCAAACATGCACAAATACCCGCAATGAAGAGAGACAAGAAGAGAACAAGCAAAAATGAGCAAGGATGGATAGATGCATCACGAAACACGTTTTGTTGCTCGAAGTTTGCCATGAAACATCATTCCAAGAGGTAGTAAAAGGCAAAAACGCCATTACAGAGAAAGGGAGGAGGCTCGAACTCCATTTTCTACCCTAGAGAAGAAAAGAAGGGAGAGTAGAGCGTAAAAGATGAACAACTTGTTATATGAGCCAAATCTGGCTTTTTACATTGCATGGGTCGAGCCCGGGGACAGAAACGTGGGAAGACATGCAAGCCCATTCCTCATTGACTGCAGATGCATTAAAACGGCATGGGATACCTTACCAACCCATATCCTGCCATCTTTGACCAATTTGGAGGAGAATGCGACCCATTCTGCATTAATTTGGCCGCTGAAATGTCACTTCTGGCCGTGCTGAAGAAGAATGCGACCCATGTGCATTAAACTGGTTGTTGAAACGTCGCTTCTGGCCATTATGACGCGTCGTCAAACTGTTTCTCAATTTTATCCTTCCATACTGCACCAAAACTCAAGATTAGCCCCTGAATCATGTAGAGAATCTCACAAGCTTTCCGTTGATATAAGGAACGTGCAAATCCGAGCTCTGGATCAAAAGATATGACGATCTGAAGATTTAGGGCACGGAACAGACCAAGACGGATTTTGAAATATTTCCCGCGCTTCGCCACCTGGATGACACGTGGCACGCATTGATTGGTCACATGATTCTCTCTCCTCTGCCTTTCGGCGGGCTTTCTTTTGAAATTTCCTTGTGGGCCCCTGCTGGGACACGTGGCACTATCCCATTGGTTCGGTTCAGTGCTCGAAAACTCACCCCTTTGACCTTTTGACTTTTTCTCCTTGTGACACGTGTCGTGATCTGGTTGGTTCTCGGCCCTTTCGGCGATCCGCGTCCCGCGCGTCCCTATGTCCCATTTTTCCTTGTGTTCCTTGTGCTGATTTCGGCCGAACCGGCCGGTTCGCGTCCTCGCGGCCCAGATGTCCCTGTGCTTCGCGGGACAAAATCTTTCGGTTCGCCCGATTCGGCCGGTTCGCGCCTTTTTGTCCCACTTGTCCCACTTTGTTTCGGACTGACTTGACTCTTTTCACCCGGTTCGGCCGGTTCGCGCCCGGATGTCCCAACTGTCCCGGGCTGTTTTGACTCATTGTGCTCATTTCGGCCGGTTCGCGCCTTTTTGCCTCTGCGCGTCCTAGTTGGTTTTGGGCTCCTTGTGCTCATTTCTACGGTTGGCGGTTGCGCCGCGCCTTTTCGTCCCGGATGTCCCACTTTGTTTTGGACTGCCTTGACTCATTTCGGCCGATGCAGGCGGTTCGCGCCTTTTCGTCCCGGATGTCCCAATTGCTCCTGCCTTGACTTAGCCGATTTTCACATTTTTTTCTGGATCAACCTACTTGCCTTCTGCAACTTTTTTCACATTTTCTCAGAGCTTGCTCCTTCCTTTTTCAGCCAGAGGAGTTAGAAAAATATCTGAGAGAACCTCAGAAACATGATGTTTGCTCTGAATCAATCAATTTTCCTGGGACTTGAATATTCTGATGCATGTTATCAAAATTTACCCTGGGGGGTGAATTTTGGATAACAGCTTTCTTTGTCGCCCGCCGCTGCGGCCTAATGGTTGGCTGACATGTGGCACCTTAGGTGTAGGTGGAGGCACAAAGCGTTTCAAACCCTCAACCCTTTTTCTTCTTAGTCAAAATTCTTAAGTCACTCCGACGGCCCGCCAACCTACAACCAATGAGAGCTTGATACGTGGCATCATCTGGCGTCGGCAGAGGCGCGGGTTACTTTTTAACCTTCGCACTTTTCATCCTTAAAAAAAGTCTTCTTAAGTTCTTAAGTTTCTCCGTAAGATCGTTTTCCCCACATGAATCTGGGCTTGACACGTGGCACCTTGGGCGTCGGCGGAGGAGGGCTAGAATGATCCTTTTCGCCATGCTCTATATAAAGTAAAAATCCTGGTTTACCTCCGGTGACCCTCCTTCCCACTTAGGCATAGATTTTGGACATGTGTCCTTAGCAGACCCCAAGTTTAAAATTTCATTCTAGGGCGCGAAGCTCCACCACCATGAACTCGTGGGCTTGCATGGATGCAAAGTTCTCTTTTTTCCCAAAGGCGCTAAGGGCAAAATTTCTTCCCAGAGTTCGAAGGCCTCGCCTTGGGAAGAGTTTCCTCCCAAGGCCCGTCGGCCCATAACTTGAGAAATATGAGGAGTTAGGAGGACTTCTTTATATCAATGGAAAGGGGAGGAAATTTCCTATCTAATGGGAATGTTTTTAGGAAGTTTTAAGTGTGTTAATAATGAGAAAAATCAGGTTGAACCTTATAGGTCAGCAAAGAGTGGGTTAGGGAGAAATTGTCCTCTTAATCTAAATGAATATTCTAACCCTATGTTTAGACCTTGTGAATTTAATATTTGTTGTAATGGGAAAAATTTAAGCTTTTAAATATATTTGACCTTGAATCTTGGTTGTGACAACTGTTGTATTGTAGCCTAGTTGTAGACACTTTTAAATAAAAAAATTATTCCATAATTTTTCTAACTAAACCTAGGTTGTTCTTGGGTCTCAAGTGGGTTGTTTTAGTGGGCGTTACACTTGGTATCAGAGCCGTGGGTTCAAAATCTTGGACCCTTGGGCACACTAGAAAACTTGAGACATGAAATTTAAACCTAGTACAATATTAACTTAGCACACCTTTGAATGTAGAAATTAACTTTGTTTGAAAATTACATATTTAGTAAACATGGAAATCTGAGTAAAACCTAGAATATAGAACTAACTCTCACCCTTGTTTGTGTAGAAGGCGCGGACAAGACGAGGGGTCATTTTACATAGACCTAGACTTACCACCACCAGATCATGTTGTAGCAGCCATCCTACCATATATTTTACAGACCCTTCAGGATGTTAATGCTGCTTTACGTGGAGGGTCCGTAGGAGGACATGTAGCCAGACATGATAGAGTGGCATCCATTGAGGGTCATGTATCTCCTCAACCCAACGAGGAGCTTAGAGGAGAGAAATCCCACGTGGAGTCAGTTAGAGCTGAGTCACCGTAGAGGGGACATGGAGACCGAGTTTTAGGGAACAGAGATAGGTCTCGGAGCCCTAGGCTTAGAGTTGAGCATGTAGAGAGGCCTAGGGGCCGTCGGACTATAGCTGCATATCACATCAAGGAGATCTCGAAGCTTCACCATCTCATTATTCTAGTGACATAGGTGGATTTCAGGAAGAGGCCTAGTTGGTGAGCTTGAGCGGGTGCTTCAAGATCTGCCCTTGTTCTAGCAACATAAAATCTTGTGTTGCGATCTATCTTCTGAGGGATGGAGCTGGTGTCTAGTGGTGGATAGAGGAGCAGAAGCTCCATGTTGATTCTGAGATAGTTACCTGGGGAGCTCTTTAAGGAGCATTTTAGGAGTAGATACTTTTCACGAAGGTTCATAGAGCGAGAGGATAGATGAGTTTCATGACCTCAGAGCATACATCCCTTATAATAGCGAGTTTGAGAGTAGATTTCTAGATCTACTCCAGTATGTTGATTACATGCAGGATGAGCAGTGTGGATCCATAGGTTCATCCAAGGCCTTAATCTAGACATTGGAGGTACAGTGCGGATCCATTGTCCACAGACATTAGATGAGGCCGTTAAAAAAGGCCTATATAATGAGAGGAGACTCGGGGAAGACCCAACAGGCTAGAGACCGAGTCCGGAGCCATATACAACAGATGCAGGACAACAGATCGAGGGGGTCAGTACCTCTTCCTCGTGGTGGAAAGGGTTCAACACAATCATCTTTTAGACCATAACAACAACAATAGTCCTACCCACCTTATAGACCTCCACAAAGATTTGATGCACATAGTTGTCGGAGTACGGGGCCTCCTCTGGGGGTCCCATTTGTACATAGGGCACACCTAGAGGCTCGGTCGGCGGAGCTTGCCAGCGAGACCTCGGCAGATCCGTAGCCGAATCATCATGGATCCACACCACATACCTCTAGAGTACCGACTGGACCTGCTACTCATGGGAGAGGATCAAGTGGTTGTTTTGGTTGCGGTGTTCTTAGACACTTTTGAGAGACCCTCATAACCTTAATAACAAGGGTAAGACACGAGATCTCAGAGCCCACTGTCAGTGACATGGGGGCGCGTCATAGGATTTATGCAATGGTCAAGAACCGTCGGGCCAAGCACCAAAGTACAATTATTAAGACTATAGGTAGCATTGGTGGTATTCCTACCTCCATCTTGTTTGATTCTGGTTCTTCTGATTCTTTTATTGCACCATCTTTAGTAGAGCGATGTAGGCTAGTGATAGTTAGACAGGGTCTTAGTTGGGACGTTGAGATGGCTTCTGGCCAAGATCTTTGTAGACTCCTTGGTTAAGGAGTGTGTAGTGGATTTGGTACCTTTCACCACTACCTCGAGTCTCCATATCCTTCCGTTGGACTCGTATGGAGTCATCTTGGGTATGGATTGGTTGTATGCTCACGGGGCCAGGATGGATTATTACCATAAGACTATATCTTGTGCAGATGATCTAGGAGTTGAGTCGGTGATTTCGGGGTCGAGAGACCCGTTTCTATTCACACCATCTCCATTATGCAGCTTAAGCGTTGTGTGTGTGACGGGTTGTCGATGTATGTTGCTATAGTAGTGACAGATCAGAGGATGGGTCTAGTGGACCATTGCTAGATGACTATCCCATTTTGAGAGAGTTTTCAGATGTCTTTCTGGGAGCTACCGGGTTACCACCCCCACGTAAGATTGATTTTCATATAGATCTAGTTCCGGGAGCAGAGCCTATCTCATGAGCACCTTATCGATGACCACCCCGGAGCTCTATGAGCTCAAGTTATAGTTAGAGGGCCTTCTGGAGAAAGGCCTTATCTGTCCTAGTGTATCCCCTTGGGGTGCACCGATGATTTTTGTGAAGAATAAGGATGGATCTTTGTGGTTGTGTATTGATTACCGCCAGCTAAACAAAGTAACGATAAAAAATCGTTACCCCCTTCCGCTTATTGATGATTTATTTGATCAGATGAAGGGAGCCACAGTTTTCTCTAAGATTGATCTTAAGTCAGGCTATCATCAGTTGAGGATTATAGAGGCAGATATTCATAAGACTGTATTTTGTACGAGATATGGCACTATGAGTTCACAGTGGTGCCTTTTGGTTTGACGAATGCCCCCGCAGTGTTTATGAGTTTGATGAATGGGGTATTCAGGAATTTCTTGGATCGCTTCGTGCTCATCTTCCTTGATGACATTTTGATTTACTCACATACGCGTGAGGAGCACGAGGGACACCTTCGCCAGGTTCTTCGGTGTCTTCGTGAGCAACAACTTTACGGGAACTTGGAGAAGCGTGCTTTCTTTTAGATAGAGGTGCAATATTTGGGCCACATAATTTCTGGGGTGGATCCTTCCAAGATTTGAGCTATTATGGATTAGCCAGCATCCACTACTGTGACAGAGGTGCGCAACTTCATCGGATTGAGAGGTTATTACAGGAGATTTGTTCAGGACTTCTCTCAGGTTACGTCTCCCATTACTTCTCTTCAGCAGAAAGGGAAGAAGTTTGATTGGTCAGATAGATGTGAGCAGGCCTTCAGGACATTGAAGGAATGTCTCACTACAACACCTATTCTTGCAGTGCCGGATCCTCATTGTGAGTTTTTCGTATGCACGAATGCTTCTTTGGCAGGACTTGGAGGTGTGTTAATGTAGGAGGGAAGAGTAGTTGCTTTTGAGTCTCGAAAACTCAAAGATTATGAGCTTAATTATCCGACTCATGATCTTGAGCTTGCGGCAGTTGTGCACACCTTGGTTCGATGGAGACACTTTCTTCTTGGCAGGATATTCACACTTAGGACAGATCACTTGAGTCTTCGCCACCTCTTCACGTAACCCAATCTCAACACTCGTCAACGGCGTTGGATGGAGTTGATTTGTGAGTATGACATGGAGATAGAGCATGTGAAGGGGAAGGAGAATTTGGTTGCAAATGCTCTTAGCAGATGGAGACATGTGATTATGGTCACTTCAATGGGCACAAATTTGTGGAGCAGATCCTACAACAGCTTCCTCTTGACAGTTTCTACATTGCAGCTAGAGTAGAGATCGAGTCCCAGAGACCCCTTGAGGGGAAGTTTGATGGTTTCTCATTAGAGGCAGATGAGCTTATCAGGAAAAAAGGTTGGATTTATGTTCCCAGAGACGGATGCTTGAGGCAGGACATCTTGACAGAGACATATCGTGCACCCTATTCAGCCCATCCCGGGGTGAAGAAGATGCACGCCACTTTGAGACAGTTGTACCACTAGAGAGGACTTCAAGAGACATGGCTTAGTTTGTGTCATGTTGTTTAGAGTTCTAGAAAGTGAAGGCCAAGCATCAGCATCTAGATGACCTTCTCTTTCCTCATGTTATATCGGAGTGGAAGTGGGACACCATTTCCATGGACTTCATTGTTGGGATATCGATGTCAAGATACCACCACGATGCCATCATGGTCACGGTGGATAAATTGAAAAAAGTGGCTCACTTTTCTCCAGTGAATACCACCTATACAACTAGTGTAGTGGCACGGGTTTATCTGGATGAGATTGTTAGGTTGCACGAGATTTTGTGGAAGATCATTTGTGACCGTGATTCTTTGTATACTTCTCATGTTTGGACTACCATGCAACATTCCCTCGGGACTAAGATCAATTTAAGCACAACATATCACCCTGAGACAAATGGAAAGACCGATTGGTGAATCAGATTCTAAAAGACATGCTTCGGATCTATGTGATGGACCATTAGTCATGATGGGAGGAGTACCTGTACTTGGTGGAGTTTGCCTACAATAATAGTTTTCAGAGTTCTATAGGCATGGCTCCTTTTCAGGATTTGTATGGCAGAGAGTGCATGACACCTCTTAGTGGGACAAGTTAGAGGACATGGTTTCTCTTGGACCATCTTTGTTACAGGACATGGAACAACAGGTGGTTATGATCAGGCAGAGATTGTAGGAGGCACAAGACAGCAAAAGAAGTACGTAGATTAACATAGGACCGACCGTAGTTTTGATGTGGGCATGAAGGTGTTCCTTTGTGTCAGGCCACATAAGAGCCCTATCCGTTATGGAAAAGGTTCTAAGTTAGCTCCTAGATTCGTTGGTCCTTTTGAGATCTTGGAGCGTATCGGCCCTTTGGCCTATCGTCTAGCATTGCCACCTAGCTTGTCTCGCATACATGATGTGTTTCATGTTTTAATTCTTAGGAGATATATTGTTGATCCTTCTCATGTGTTGGATTGGACCTCATTGTAGGTGCAAGATCAGGGGTAGGTGATGGTGGAGCCCGTTCGCATTATAGATCGCAAGACCCAGGGCCTTGAGGCGAGAGAGATTGACCGGAGTTCAGGTGCAGTGGGACATATATGATGAGACTACGGCTACATGGGAGGATGTTACTTTACTACGAGTTCAGTTCCCACATCTATTCTAGTGACTTCCGGAGGAAGTCAAGTCTAAGGGGAGGGGATGTAGTGCCCACTTCCCTTTGACATCTTTTATTACTGATCATTATTATAGTTTTGATTTAGTATGATGTTAGATGTTAGAGCATGGATTATTGTTGACTTTGATTCATATATGATGCATGATGATTATTAGAGACATTTTATATATTGATGATGATATATTGTTTGACATGGTTATATATTTATGGATGTTGTTAGGACATGTGATATTGAGATATATTGAGTAGACCTAAGGAAAATTGAACTAATTTGATGATGATATAGTGTTGATGAAATTGTAAGTGATATTGTTGATTGTTTTGATGTTGTTGTGATTCATATATATTAATGACCTTGGAATTATATTGATATTCATTTGGATGTTTTGATATGGCCACGAGGCCGAAGGAGGTATTTGTGTTTTGTAGGTTAAAATATCACAACACACATCGGGGATTGAGACCAACCACATTGGAATTCTAGATGAATTCAACAAGGTCACCATGGAAACTTGTATTGTTTGTGTGTGTGTGTTTGATTTTTGTTAGGGATTCCCATGGGGGGGATCACCTTTAAATGTGACCAAGGGTTATGTTTATTTATTTGGTTCCTTTGTTTAGTGTGTATGTATTTTATAAGTGATGTGCCCTCTTTTTATTTAAGTAAATTGTGGTAAATTAATGTGAGTAATCATATTGTTAAAAATTAATTAATCAAATTGGGACATAAGAAAGTAATTATTGGAGTTGTTGGCTCTTGTATTAAATGTTGTAAGATATGTGTAAGAGTTGTGTAAGTTAATTTTGGAGTATGAAACACTCCACCTTCTTTTGAAATTTGAATTTTCCTTGGAGGCTGATTTTGGAGGCTTGTGGGACAAGTTAAACTTGTCCCATACCTCTTAAATTTGCATACCAACCTTACCTATGGTTGGAGAGTTAAAATTAGCCTTCATTATGCATTTTTGTAAGTCAAGTTGTAAGTTGTAATTGCACTTTCTTACATATTTTTAATTTTAGTCCTTATGGGGTGTGGGCTTGTTTTGGAGTGTGTAAGTAAACTGTCATATTATTCACCCACCTATTTATTATGCATTGGAGAATGAAGTTGACTTTGGTGTTGGAGTTGAGGATGTGTGAAGTGGCATCCTACATGGATCCACCTCATCCTCTTCTCTTCCCTCTTCTATAAATTTGAATTTCCTTGGCTTGTTTTTGGTTGCTTCACTTTTGGATACTTCTTTTTGGGTGACTTCTTTTGATTTTTGAGCTCTTGCTTTTGGAAGATATCGGAAATTGTTGAATGCTTGTGCTTTTTTGATATTTTGGGTTGTTTGCATTGGAAAAGCTTGTTGTTTGTAACTTGGAACAACTCCATCATAGAGAGAGGTAAGATCTTGGCTCTTAAAATACTCTTCTTTCCTTCTTATGAATATGTGAATGTTTGATTGTTTGTTATTGCTTGTTGGGTTTAGTTAGGTAGACCGCTTAAGGATGGTGTAGGAGAAGACTATGGGTTATTTTTGTGGGAGGTATAAGTGTTTTGGGGAGGTATAAGTCTGGAGAGAGTTGGGATTTGGGTTCCACCTTACAAAGAAATAACTTGCATTTCTTTACTCATTATGGGGTGTCATAAGAGGTTGGGGAGGCATAAGGAAATGTGAGGAATAAGGGGTACTTAGGGGAGGCATAAGGGCATGTCAGGGTTTTGATATACTATATTTTGGCGGTATGTAATTAGGTGGTGATACCCATTTCCCCTTTGGGAGGCATAAGTAGCATGCCCCATAGTTTCTTTCTCCTTGGCTTGCATGATGAACCCTGAGTTTTGTTTGTTATGTTTAAATGTGGTTGTAAAATGCACTCTGTTTTGGACTGTGTTTTTAAATGTGTAATTTGAATGTGTGTTTGTGGAAGCCTATTGTTGCCATGAGTTGAAACACATCTTCCATTGCTTTGTGGTTAGGGCTTGGGGGCCAATGAAGAGGATGGCTTCTCCTTTTCATTAGATGTCTTGGTTGGGTGGAGAGCGTTGCCTTTCCCCTGCTTTTGTTGTGATCAAACTGGAAAATGGAGGAACTTCATGTTGTTGTTCTAGAGCGAAGGAAAAAGACAGTTAATGATCCTTGTTGAGATTATTCCTTATTGTAACCTTTTCCCACTTTGAAGTGGATGACCTTGTATATTATTTGTGATGGAAAGATGTTTTGTATTGGCTATGAAAGTTGTAATTCGAAATGTGAAAGAGATATACTCTGTTTTCTATTTTTGAATGAATGTGAAAGAAATTGTATTTTGTATATTGTAATTGAGGAATGAAAGAAGAAGTTGTAAAGGTATCTTTTGAAATCAATAAAAGATTGTATTACTTTTCTCAAATGACATTATTAGGTATTGAAATTTGATTGTTGAATGTATTTTGAAATTTTGTTGGAAAGAGGAAAAAGTGAATACGTATGGAGAAATGTCATAATGCTTTGTTCTTTAGAAATGAATGTTTTAGAAATTAGAATTGTAATTTGGCATTTGAATACTTTTCTTGAATCAACTTAATAGGTTAGAATTGGTTTTGGAATGAATTTTAAAACTTAGAAGATGATAAATGAAAATAGACCCATTCGAATCTGATCTCTGTTAGATAAATTTCAAACTCTGCAAATTAATTAGAAAATTGAACAGAATGACCCTGCAACATCAAAAAGACAAAATTAAATACCAAATTGGACTTGTAAGATCAAAACGACCCCAAACAAACTAAAACACTTAAGAAATTTTCATCGAATCTTGCAAAATCGGGCAAAAGCAAATTGTATACATTTTACAAGATAAAAATGGGTAAAATTGAATTGTAATTCAATCAAACATTGTAACCTTGCCAATATATCCTAAAAAACTTCCAAGTGTAATCCTCCATGTCTATTTGACATGTTGAGAAAGGAAGAAGGTCGAATTTGAACAAAATTTTATAAGTCAATTTCTACCAGTTTACTTTTCTAAATCCTACAGATCGTTTTCATAAAATTGACCCTTCAAAATTTATCAAAATTAAAATCTTAAGATTCCTGTGCAAAGAGGACTTTGAGAGATTTCCAAAAGTCCTTGTTTTCCAAAAATCGAGCTCCCAATCGAAAGTTATGGCCTTCTGAAGTTTTACTTCATTTTAGCTTCAAAAAAATAACTGTCAAAATTAATTAATAAAATATTCCTTGGCGGACCTGCGGGCTAAATATTCCCTTTTGCACTTTTTGTTGAAAAAATCCAAAGGTATGAAGTTTCCCGCAACTCTGCGACCCACAAGCCTTCATTTTGTCTAAAAATAATATAAGTTCAAAAAAGAAAATTTGGAAAAAAATTCCCCGGGCGCCGTACCCCGCCTTTACCTTTTGGAATGCATTTACGCGGCGCGCGGCCCTCGCAACCGTTAACTTAGCTTTTAAAGAAAATTGGCAATATTTTCTAATTCTTCCCGCCGCCCGCTACCCCCAGCAGCCAATTAGGTGCCGCCACGTGGCTTCACAAGGCAACGACGGAGCGCAGAATCTTGTAAAACTTTAGCGTTTTCAAAAATAAATTTGGAAAAAAATTATGACGTTTCTCTCTGCAGACCCCTCAGGTCCGCGAGAAAATCAGGTGCTTCCATGTGGCCTCACGAGGTGTCGGTGGAGGAGCGGATCGCTTTTAACCTTAACGCTTCAAAAATTTAGAGTAAAATTCTAAAGTTTCTCCACCACCCCATGCCCGATGGTTGGTTGACACATGGCACCTTAGGCGTAGGCGGAGGCACGGAGTGTTTTAAACGCTCAACCCTTTTTCTTCTTAGTCAAAATTCTTTAAGTCGATCCGACGGCCCACCAACCTACAACCAATGAGAGCTTGACACATGGCATCATCGGCATCGGCAGAGGTGCGGGTTACTTTTTAACCTTCGCGTTTTCATCCCTAAAAAAGTCTTAAGTTCTTAAGTTTCTCCGCAAGAAGACCGTTTTCCCGCATGAATCCGGGCTTGACATGTGGCGCCTTGGGCATCGGTGGAGGAGTGGGCTAGAATAATCCTTTTCGCCTCGCTTCTATATAAAGTCAAAAATCCTGGTTTACCTCTGGCGACCCGCCTTCCCGCCTTCTCGCCTAGGCATGGATTTTGGACACGTGTCTTTAGCGGACCCCAAGTTTAAAATTTTCTTATAGGGCACGAAGCCCCACCGCGAACTCGTGGCCGCGTGGATGTAAAGTGAGCTTTTTTCGCAAAGGCGCTAAGAGCAAAATTTCTTCCCTAGGTCCGAAATCCCGTCCTTGGGAAAATTTTCCTCCTAAGGCTCGCCGACCCATAACTTGAGAAATATGAGGAGTTAGGAGGACTTCTTTATATCACTGGAAAGGGGAGGAAATTTCCTATCTAATGTGAATGTTTTTAGGAAGTTTTTAGTGTGTTAATAATGATAAAAATCAGATTGAACCTTATAGGTCACCATAGAGTGGGTTAGGGAGAAATTGCCCTCTTAATCTAAATGAATATTCTAACCCTAAGTTTAGACCTTCATAATTTAATAATTGTTGTAATGGGAAAAATTTAAGCTGATAAATATAATTGACCTTGAAGCTTGGTTGTGACAACCTGTTCTTTTGTAGTCCGTTTGTAGACACTTTTAAACAAAAAACAATTATTCCATAAGTTTTCTAACTAAACCTAGGTTGTTCTTGGTTCTCAAGTGGGTTGTTTTAGCGGGCGTTACATATAGTCCTTCAACATTCGACATGCATGCATTACAATTTTGTTTTTACTTTCACATTGGATCAAACCAAATCAAATTTTTACACACCACATGTAACGGTGTTTATACTCCGGGAAGAAGTTAAATGTTTGGAGGATGACACCATAATTTTCTCCCTACATTTCTTCCGATCCTAGTATGAAATCGCCCAAAAAACTTGCACTCATTACGTGAACCGTCGTGAGATCGGCCAAAACTTTCTTCTACAACATCTTAAGGATACTTTCTATCTCATTCACTCATCATGGATTAGATACACATGTTCCTTTTCACATTTTTACATACTTTTCACTTGTTTTGATCATATACACGTATTTGACTACTTGTTTGCTCTTCTCTTTTATAGGTTTGTCCTTATGGGAACTTAGAAGTGGTAGTCATATCAATCACACATCATCACACATTAAGTGACATCAACAACATCTACAAATGCGACATCTACACATACGCTCTCATCCTAGGGTCATCATCATCACTTTTTACTTCCTCTTCTCTAGTTTCCACGTTTCACATCGTTATCACTCCACGTTTTTCGACATTGATCTACATAGTTATCGTGTGCGTATCTCTTATCAACTTTATGTTATCGAGCATTCACTCAACAACATAAAGTGGGGGAAAATGTAGACACTAAATCACACACTTTGGGTATCTATCTAGTCCTAATCACATACTACTATTCATATAATTCCTGAGCGAGAAAAATACTAATTGATCATTATATTTGGCCACATTTGCTTGCTTTCTATTTCCTATTTTGTCTTGCACTCCTTCTTGCCCAGTTTATATTTTTATACTTCGACATTTCTCACTCGGACATCAAAGCACTCAACCAGACGCTAGCGCTAGGCACCTTCGTCCTCTCTGAGACGCCTCCTCACCTCTTTTTATTTTGCTCACATCTTTTGGGTCCTTTCTAGCCGTTTGGGCATCTTATTTTCTTGGTGGTCGGCCTTTTTGGGGTTAATTACAAAATTCAAGAAAGGGAATCATATAAATATAAAGTTATGTGACCATAATAAAGGACCAAACACTAAGCATTATCTATCACCACCTAAGGTTGCATCCAAGAGCATTCAAAGAGCATTCAAGCATCCATCTAGCTCCACACAAGGGACAAGGGACTAGCCATTTCTACATACACACATAGGAGGGGAAGTTCATTCTTTCATGCACACATCTATCTACATTTTCTACATCTAGCTACTTGCTCACTATTTAAGTGTGACACACACAAGAGCCACTTAGGGTGCGATTCTTCACACACATACACATAACTACATTGGGTCTGAGATGTAGTGCATCGCTCGGTCGTAAGTTCACTTTGTTGACAACCGAGGAAAGTACAACTCCTCATTTTACAACTTTCTTTTTAGGATTTGATGTAGTTTGAGGGTTTTGCATGTGCTTATTTCTTATTGCAAGTTTCGGCAAATAATAAAGTACAACGACATACAAATGATCAAAGGTGATAAGCAGTGAACATCTCGTGACCCTGTAAAATTGGGTTTCACACCTTCTAAGCGATCACAAGCACTGGAATAGGTCTCTAGCGCCCGAGGCGCCTTTGACCTCCATAGCGCCTTGATCCTGGCATTTTTATACTCTTGTAATTTTTTGAGCTTCGGTGTGACACTTCCCTCCTTCTTCGTTCATCAATTTGTTAGTTTGGCACAATCCAAAATTAATAATTACCTAAGTCTTCTATCCTTTTATTTGTAATTAGGGTTTCATACTCTCTAGCTTATTTTGCTTGGGTCAAATTTGTAGATATATTAGATTTAGCATTTATTTATTCAATATTTTCTTAGTCGGTGGTTGCACAAAAGAAATGAGGATCCATTTCATAACATATACATCAACTTTGTAAGAACTAGATTTCTTCAGTAAATGAACTCGAAAGAGATCCTACCCAAGGTTTTCTCAAAATGTCATATTTGTACAAGATATTGTACCTGTATGGGTAACATATCCGTATCCAAGTAAATTAATGGGTCGTGCTAGACAAACAACTTAAAAATGACATTCAAACACATGCCTATTCAAAAAATTATTATTAAAAAAATCACTTTTGGACTCTAGACCAAGCGACTAATCTAAGTTACTATCTATTCCCATAATTTGATAGTCTATCAGGCCACATTGTACTACGAATCATATGCATGACCTTTTATTAAAGTGGATTTTATATTTTTCAGTATATAAAAAGAATCATGCATAGCAAAATGATTTTTATTATACTAATGCATATCACCAAATATAATCCTAAAAGAAGAGAAATATCATAAGGAACATAGTTGAGCTTTCGAGTATCTACCAATGAGACAAATAACTCCCCCGCAAAGTCTTTATTCCTTTCATGAATAACCCCATTTCAAATCTTTTAAATCGGGTCTTGTTGCTTAAAGGGTGGTTTGAGTATCAAATCCACCGAAAAAAATGATGAGAATATAATCCAAGAGTGATATGTACGCAATTTTTAGAATAGAAAAATTTAGAAAAGCGAAAAACAAAAACATTATGTGCCAAAAAGGTAGAATCTAGGTCTAAAATTTTAACATTTATTGTGCCTCACTAAGAATAAAGCCTTGACCAATAAGATTAAAGAAAACCCTATTTCTTAATTTTAATTTTTAAAATATCACTATCAAACTCTATAGAAAAATTATGGGATTGCATATGACAATTTTAAGTTAAATTAATTATTGTCATCATTGCTAAAGACTACATACCTGCCTTCTACAAAATTAAGGAGAGTTTGAGGCCACTCGAAAACGAGTAAAAACATCCTAACTTTGGACCAGCGATCAATAAACATATAAATAAAATAGCACTAAAGAATTAGCTAGCCTCTACCAAAATAGGCTGTTAGTAATTTGTTGCAATTATCTTTTTCACCATTAAAACTGTGTGAAGTATGCTCATAGGATTTTACTTCGTTTTCTCGCAGGAGCAGGGTAAAATGCTGCGAGCTATCAGGTCTACACCTGGTCTTTCACTGCATTCAAATATTTGTTTGTAAAACAGTGCGGATTTATTTAAAATGAATGGTTTTTGCTCTCATTTACATAACATCCAGGTGCACGATATCATGAACTATGCTTCTATAAACAGAAGTTTATTCAGATACTTGTCAAAATTGAGCACCTTGGCCAGAATTTTCCAAAATCCTTCAGTTGGCAATACAGGATCTCCAGAATCTCAATACCCACATGCGTTCTCTGCAACGAGACAGGATAAAAATACAGTTGATGGTAAGCAAACTGAAACCAAAGAAACCAAACGGGAAAAAAACGTCATGGAAAGCCAACTGAAATCATGAAGAACAAACTCGAAAAGACGTTTGGCTATGGGAAAGAAGACGGACACAGAGACCAACAACAGATTGAACTGTCAGGACAACAGAAGAATGTTTTAATGGCCATCTCAAGGGGACAATCTGTCTTCTTCACCGGAGCAGCTGGAACAGGTAAAACTACTCTCCTTCGGCACTGCATAAAAATTCTTAAAAAGTTCATGGAAGAAACTGTGTCTTTGTTACAGCATCCACTGGCATTACTGCATCTGCCTTGAATGGAACTACTCTACACTCTTTTGCTGGAATTCAAAAGGGTTTGGGTGATGTGGAGAGTTTGGAGTTACAGGTGAGGCGTAGCTCAGCAAAATTCAGATGGAAAAAGCAAAAGCCCTTGTCATTGATGAGATAAGTATGATTCATGGCGATCTGTTTGACAAATTGAATTACATTGCCAATAGATTTAGCACCCAAAATAAAATAGGTAGGGAATTTGGAGGCCTGCAGCTGGTGGTGACTGGGGATTTTTGTCAGCTTCCTCCTATTAAACCCCCAAATCTTGGAAAAATTTTTGCTTTCCAAGCTGATTGCTGGGATAAATGTTTTGACATGCAGATAGAGCTGACTGATATTTTTAGACAATCAGATTTGGAGTTCATTAAGATGTTGAATGAATTCCGAAAAGGTATCTGCAGCCATGAAAGCATTGAAACCCTAAGAGCTTGCCAAGGTGTGCCAAAAATTGATGATGGTATAGCCTTCACCAAATTGTATCCCCTCAAGGTAGATGTGACAAGGGAAAATGAACAGAAAATGAAGGAACTTGGTAAGGAAATTTTCACTTTTTATGCACAGGACAGTGGTTTGGAGCATGCAAGGTCTCAACTTGACAATATGCTTGCGCTCAAGGAGCTATCACTCTGTATTGGCGCGCAAGTGATTCTCATATGTAATTTGAATGCAAAAAAGGCCTGGTGAATGGAAGAATGGGTGTAGTTGAGGGGTTTCAACTGGATAACAGTCCAAATTCTATCACACCCAAAGGTGTTTGGCCAGTTGTAAAATTTCAAGGTTTTCAGCAATGTAAGACTATAGAACCCCATTGTTTTGAGTTTCATGGTTTTGATAAGAATGGTAAAGTTATGGTAACTGCTAAGAGAATACAAGTTCCTCTGATGTTAGCGTGGGCTCTGAGCGTGCACAAGAGCCAAGGAATGACATTGGACAGAGTTGAAACAGATCTTACTAATGCATTTGATTATGGCATGGTATATGTAGCCTTTTCTCGGTTGAAGAAAATAGATGGGCTCAGGCTCCTTGGATTTCAACCGTCTAAAGTAAAAGCACATCCTAAGGTTCTTGAATTCTATGAAAGGGTCGGCAGGCATTGAATGATTCTCTCATCTGCTGCAGGACGGTATGTATCACAAATCCTAAATGGCCTGCTTTGGTATTTCATTTTAGTCAGCAGGAATTTTGATAGTCAATTATATTTTTCTTAGCTAACAAGTTTTGAGGTTTATGCCAATTAGTGTCTTTTTTTGTTAAGTCTAATTATTAAAGAAAATGATGGATTGGATGATTTGATCCAAAACTTATTTTAAGACATATTTTAGAGCTAAGAGGACCAAATGGATGGGAGAAAACAAATGTGCAGATGTGAAAAGGAATGACATTGCTGAGCTTGCAAGTAGAGCCTTAAAAAGGCACTAACACCATCTAACATAATTGCAGGTTTCAAAAGAACTGGTATTTGGCCATTGAATTATGATGCTCTCGTAAATGACATGGCATGCAACCAAGCATTTGACATGCAAGGTGAGGAAGATGTTGATGTTGTCACAAACATTTTGAGCCTATCTCAAGGAATAAATCCAGAATTAAATAATAGTGAAGAGGTGGTACCTGAAACTCAATTCATGCAAAATGTTGACTCAAGAGATGATATGGAAGCAGCTGCAACACATGGAGTGGAGCTAAATGGTGCTCTTGGAAACCCAAGTAACATCATTAACAATAATGAAGGGTCTGCAAATTTTCTAAGTAACAATGATATGTCCTTGCCAAGTCAAGTTAACCCACCACAATGGTTAGAGGATGCCATGAAAAAACATGGGTTACAAGCTACCTTCCAGCACAAAAGATCAAAGCTTGAATATGCCTTCCTTTCCTGAAGGACTAGAACAACAAGCAATAATTCATTACTATGCAGATGTTGGAGATGAGGATGAACAAGATGGAGTCGAATTTGAAGAGGATGCTCAAGAAAATGAAATAAACTCAGAAGTTAGGCAACATGAACCTCAAGTCCTTGAAGAGACTCAAATCCAAGATGGACATGGTAAGTTACTTTCTCAATTTTTGCGACTTCCAAGGGAGATCATAAACAAAAAGAGAGTCGAAGATTCAGATGGTTCTATTAGGCTGAGTAGGCATTCATAGATTTTGACTGCACTGAATACATGGAGCTATTGGTTGATACAAAAAGAAAGGAGGAAAAAACAAAACTAAATTTAAGGAAAAAAGAATTGGCACAAGAAAAATAGGTTGCTAGAATTGTAGCAAAAGAAAAAAATTGTAGGAGAAGCTTGAAAGAGAAAGGGAGAAGTAGGCTAAGGAGCAACAAAAAGAGATTGAGAAGGCACAAAAGCAACAAAGGAAAGAGCAAGAGAAGAGGGAGAGGGAACTTGAAAATCAATTAAGGGAATATGAAAGAGGATACGTGTAAGTTCTCCAACAGATCATGAAAATCGAAGGATTTTTGAACATATGTTAAATATTCAAATTCCAGGTTATGCTCAAATTGGAACACCTCCATCACTTATGAATAACTCTTGTACAGTTCCATCTTGGTATGTATCACCTCATTTACTTCAGTACAAGTTCAAGCAGTCCTAGTAGTTCATTTCCAATGCCACCATGGATGCAAGCTTCAGCAGGGCAACCAACTCCTTTGTCAGTAGCGGGGCAAATCCCTTATCAACTGGACAACCAAATCCTTTTTCAGCAGGGGGACCAAATCCTTTATCAGTTGGGCAACCAAATGCTCTGTCAAAAGGGGTCTAAATCCCTTTTCAGCTGGGCAATTGAACTCTGTATCAGCAGGAAAAGAAAATCCAACAACAATATTGAAAGAGGGCAATATTACTTATACTACCTAAGATATTGATCATGTGCTCATAATCAACGTTTATCACCCCATATGATGACAGTAGTAATTTTGCTGGATATACCATTTTGCTAGATGTATTCGTTGGAGTCTTCCTATGTAGTTTTTAAAGTTATGTTTGCAATATAAATTTTGCGTATGTAATCAGAATACTTTCCAACTTTTTATGTATACAATTAAACTTATGCTAATATAACAGTATGATGATGCTCTACGATTTACACCCTATTTTCTATTTTTCAAGTTATTTTAAGTATTGCAAGTTCCTTCAACTGCATACATTCAACTCCAGAGAAAGATGTAACACTATGAAGCTGTAATTATGTAGGTTAATCTACAACTACATTATTCTGTAATTGTTTAAAGAACACAACAGAAGAGGACTGGAGACAGAGAGCATGAAGCCAAATTGAGCTTCTATTGCTTGAAATCTTGAGCATGAAGCCTAATTGTGCTGCAAACCCACCACCAAATCACCCCCATCCTTCTTCCCAACACACACACAACCTCTCAAAAATTGCAGCAAGCACATCCAAAACAACAAAATCTGAATTAGAAAAACAGAACCCATTTCCGCAAATTGGGCAGACAGTGAAGAGGTCTCCTACGAAAATGAAAACTCCCAAGACCAGTTTTATAGGACCACAAACCGATCACGAAAAATTCAAAACTCAAGCCCATAACGCCTTGGATACCAAGATCCTTTATAGCCCAACCAATAAAAAATGAGCTTTAATAAATAATGGCCGCCTCCATTACTGTTATCATTTTTCAATAGAGAAGGGAAACATTGAATCAGATGTGCTAAAAATGGATATGCCTAATACGTTTCCAAGGATCCAAACTAGGAAGAGAAGGAACCAAAACTAGGACTAGGCCATCCTAGAAGAGAACAATGCTACCCACAACACAAAAATATAGGTAAAAATTGGCCAAGGTTTCAACCTACATGCTGAGGAAGAAGAAAGAGTTTCTTTCCATGTTTCCAAGAGGAAGATTGATCTAGGGCTAGGTAAAAAGTCACTCTAAAAAAACACCTCCAAAATCATGTAGGTCAGAAGTAATATAAAAAGAATAGGTTCAAGTCAGCCCACTGAAACATCCCAAACAAGAAGATGAACACAAGATATCCAGGTACTCAAATACCATATGGGAGTAACCTGCAGGATCGTGCAGAGAATAAAGCAATGGATTTTCACACAAATGCTTAGAAATGATTAAAACCAACAATTTCACACCAAATAAATCAATAACTCATAGATTCTGGAAGAGAATAACGCATAGATTTGTAAAACATGGCAAAGGAACAAATAAATTTCTTCAGCAGAGGAAAACACTGAATGGCAAACAACAAACTTCCCATAATAGTAGTGTTTAAAAACACTGAAGGATCATTGCCTGCGTGAGAAGCTTCTCACCTTCTGTGTAGCGTAGGTCTGAGAAAATGTAGCGCAGAGAGACCGAGCCATCACCTTCTGGGAAGAGACCGAGCCATCACCAAAGAAAATGTAGCATAGGTGTGAGAAAATAGAGAGCCACCACCTCCGAAAAATGTGCTCACAACTGGTCTTTGCTAATAGTTATGGCAGTCCCTGTAGTTCTGGTATTGAAGGCGCTCCGTATCAACCATTAAAACTTGCAATTCAATCTCTGCAGCATACGAGTCCAAGATTTGGCAGTGGCGAGGTTTAATTGCTGGCGCAGTTGCTTTAATTACCAGCTGTATCATGCACTACATTTGGCGCTGGAAACAGTCACCAACTGGTCCCAGCCAAAATTGCCGCCCATTTTGTTAACTCCAATAAAACTGCTCGGACATGTGGCATAATTGACAAAGTACCATTCCAATTGAATTTTCTAAGTCAGAAAAATGGGGAGGAATATTGTGGAGGTGTTTCTACTCGTCCATGTGGCAGTGACGTGGCTCAATTACCCTGCAAAAATAGGGTGCACCACAATCAATGCCTCTCCCCTACTATAACTAATATTGGGTATTGTGTGATCAAGACTCCTGTCAACTATTGGACCATGTTCACCTACTGCCCCCTCTCCCTACCTGCCGAGATAAAAATAGATTTGAAACTACAAGAAAAACAACTTGATCCTAACTTTGGACCAGTGATCAATAAACACATAAATATAATAACACTAAAGAATTAGCTATCCTCTACCAAAATAGGCTGTTAGTAACTTGTTCTAATTTTCTTTTTCACTATTAAAACTTTGTGTGAAGTATGCTCAAAGGAATTTGTGTGAAGTACGCTCATAGGAATTTTACTTCATTTTCTACTCGCAGGAGCAGGGTAAAACGCTGTCTGGATTCAAATATTTGTTTGTAAAACAGTTGGGATTTATTTAAAATGGATGGTTTTTCCTCTCATTTACATAATATCCAGGTGCATGCTATCATTAACCATGCTTCTATAAACAGAAGCTCATTCAGATACTAGTCAAAATATAGCACCTTGGCCAGAATTTTCCAAAATCCTTCAGTTGGCAGTGCAGGATTCCCAGAATCTCAATACTTATATGCATTCTCTGCAACAAGACAGGATAAAAATACAGTTCATGCTAAGCAAACTGAAATCAAAGAGACCCAGTGAAAAAATATTCGTCATGGAAAGCCAACGGAAATCATGAAGACCAAATGCGAAAAGACGTTTGGCTTTGGGAAAGAAGACGGACACAGAGATCAACAACAGATTGAACTCTCGGGACAACAGAAGAACGTTTTAATGGCCATCTCAAGGGGACAATCTGTCTTCTTCACTGGAGCAGCTGGAACAGGTAAAACTAGTCTGCTTCAGCACTGCATAAAAATTCTTTAAAAAGTTCATGGAGAAAACTCTGTCTTTGTTACAGCATCCACTGGCATTACTGCATCTGCCTTGAATGGAACTACTCTACAGTCTTTTGCTGGAATATGAAAGGGTTTCGGTGATGTGGAGAGTTTGGTGTTACAGGTGAGGCGTAGCTCAGCAAAATCCAGATGGAAAAAGCAAAAGCCCTTGTCATTGATGAGATAAGTATGATTCATGGCGATCTGTTTGACAAATTGAATTACATTGCCAAAATATTTAGCACCCAAAATAAAATAGGTAGGGAATTTGGAGGCCTGCAGCTGGTGGTGACTGGGGATTTTTGTCAGCTTCCTCCTATTAAACCCCCAAATCTTGGAAAAAATTTTGCTTTCCAAGCTGATTGCTGGGATAAATGTTTTGACATGCAGATAGAGCTGACTGGCATTTTTAGACAGTCAGATTTGGAGTTCATTAAGATGTTGAATGAATTCCGAAAAGGTATCTGCGGCCATGAAAGCATTGAAACCCTAAGAGCTTGCCAAGGTCTGCCAAAAATTGATGATGGTATAACCTTCACAAAGTTGTATCCCCTCAAGGTAGATGTGACAAGGGAAAATGAACAGAAAATGAAGGAACTTGGTAAGGAAATTTTCACTTTTTATGCACAGGACAGTGGTTTGGAGCGTGCAAGGTCTCAACTTGACAATATGCTTGTGCTCAAGGAGCTTTCACTCTGTATTGGCGCGCAAGTGATTCTCATATATAATTTGAATGCAAAAAAAGGCCTGGTGAATGGAAGAATGGGTGTAGTTGAGGGGTTTCAACTGGATAACAGTCCAAGTTCTATCACACCCAAAGGTGTTTGGCCAGTTGTAAAATTTCAAGGTTTTCAGCAATGTAAGACTATAGAATCCCATCGTTTTGAGTTTCATGGTTTTGATAAGAATGGTAAAGTTATGGTAACTGCTAAGAGAATACAAGTTCCTCTGATGTTAGCATGGGCTCTGAGCGTGCACAAGAGCCAAGGAATGACATTGGACAGAATTGAAACAGATCTTACTAATACATTTGATTATGGCATGGTATATGTAGCCTTGTCTCGGTTGAAGAAAATAGATGGGCTCAGGCTCCTTGGATTTCAACCGTCTAAAGTAAAAGCACATCCTAAGGTTCTTGAATTCTATGAAAGGGTCGGCAGGCATTGAATGATTCTCTCATCTGCTGCAGGATGGTATGTATCACAAATCCTAAATGGCCTGCTTTGGTATTTCATTTTAGTTAGGAGGAATTTTGATGGTCAATTGTATTTTCTCTTAGCTAACGAATTTTGAGGTTTATGCCAATTAGTGTCTTCTTTTGTTGAGCTTAATTATTAAAGAAAATGATGGGTTGGATGATTTGATCCGAAACTTCAACCAAATGATTTTCTGTTATACATATTACATAGGCCTTATCCGGAAGTTTCATTATTATTATATTATTTTTTTGAAAAGAGTTAATTTTATTCTAGTGAAGAAAACAAAGCTACATTGTCTGATTGCCAGACATACACACTACAGATCCCGTACATAGCCTGAGAGGTGGAGTGCTGAACTCTAGCAGTCCATTTACAACTGAGCATCAAATGCATCACTTTCCACATATGCACAGTGCAAGCCATTACAGATTTCAAACATTGGTATCATATAAAGAAAGAAGAGTGTAGATAGCATCCCTGGTGATGCAGGAGCATCCTTACCAGTTAAAATAGATGAATAATAAACTATGTTTTATTTTTTTTTTTTTTGGTTTTGGTCAATTTGTCTTGTAAGGGGATGGAAAACGGCTCCATGAGCTAAATAAGGCCAATTTGTTTTTTTTGGCTAAATTAGAGATTTTATTGGGATGGAGAGGAATAAAATAGGAGGGTGTGTTCCTCTCCTTGTTTCAGGGATTTTTCTAAGTTTAGAGGATCAAGCCTAGGTGGGAAAAAGGGAGAAAATCAGGGAAGTGGGGATAGCAGTCTAAAGAAAGATGATTTTTTTTTTTTTTTTTATGGTTGGAGATGTGATTCGGATGGAAGAGAGACAGAAAGAGGGATGTAATAAAAGGACAAATTCAGATGAAAATAAAGACAGTCATTTTTCGTGCATTCTTTTAACTGTTATTTTTGTTTCCTGAACATTTTGTGGTGAATCCCGTCCCGAGCCGTGAGGAGGAGAATTGCCAGTCGAAGTTCCTTGACCGATAAGCCTTCTGTAAAGTATGGAATGGGTGTAATCGACTCTCCTGAGCACGAGGAAATTTATACAGGTCGTGAACTAGTCGATTGGGTATTTTATGGTCGGATTTCACATGCTCTGGCCGTATCTAGGGCACGACGGATCTTCCACGTTCCAGGGTCGAATCACTATATTCTTTGGAAATCCTGATGCTTAACCGGTCGCCTAACGTTTCCCAAAGGTGCAGACTGTAACTCGAACGGCGGGTGTTGTTTCCACCGACCCCTGTCACTCCAGCTCGTGCTGACCAGGGACAGTCGCGCGTCCATGTTTTTGAGACGTTTTTTTGTCGATTGTCAAGAACAAAAGTGCTTACTAATACCTTGTATACGAGCAGCTTCATATTCTCCATGTTGAAATCGATCAAATGTGTTTAAGAACTTGTATACGAGCAGCTTCATCTTCTCTATGTTGAAATCGATCAAATGTGCTTAAGAATACATTGTGCATGAACAGTTTCATCTCTTCTAAGCTGAATCTTTCATGATTCGAAGCAAGGGCAGCCTCTATCATCTTGGGAACGACCTTTGAAGGTCATTAAGGTATCGATGCATCAGATTCTTGAATTTTCCATTCCATTAGCTTTATATGGTAGTCATTGAATCAGTCCTAAGGTGATATAGAACAGTGAAGAGCAGTGGGATGATATACAAAGAGGCAAACTCCGGATCCCCATCTACATTTTGTAAGTCAAAAAAAATGGATTCCTGGATTGATGTTTGGAATTACCTGATTTGTAACAAGGAGGAGTTTGACCTTGTCACTGAAATAGGACAAGACTACAAGGTCTTGGCTATGCAAAGGAGTGGTATTGGGCCTTATGGCCAATCTTGGGTGCTCTGAAGTCCTGATTTCCTCTAGTATAGGTATAGTGTGATGTGTGCTAGATAAGTAAGAGTGAATGTTATACTACATGTACCAGTGTTTGCATTTTCGAGTAAGAGGAGTGTGATGGGTAGGACAGTGTTGAAATGATTGATGAAATTTTCTTGTATCGAGAAGGTTGATCAACCTTGAGACATATCAAGGACATCAGTGTGTTTCGTGGAAGCTGCAGATTTATACACCACCTGGTTTGTGATGACCACCAATGTGGGGATGACCACAACAAACCAAATCTGATTTGTCCAGCACCTAATTTGCGAAAGCATAAACCATCTTATTTTGATTCCTTGGGATTTATTGGAAGTCTATTTCCTAAAAGTTTTGCTGGATATTTTCAATTGTATCCAACAGTCTGCCCAATCTATAGTCCACCTGGCCGCAAGGGGTAGATATTGATATCCAAAATTGAGAGTCTGACTCCACTATGATATGCTCTGCCAGCATACCTTCACTATGTGGTAACCCCCATGCAGGTGACTGGAAAATCACACTTTTTTGTTTGTTTAAAACTGAATTTTCCAATCGTCCTTCAACCGGGAACAAAAATTGACGCCTCTGGATTCCCTAGTCCTGCGTAAACATACATTCACATGCAAGAAGCATAAAAATAATAATAATAATTTGTGTTGCCACATTTGCTGAACATCATCCAGTAAATTCAAAATTCGTTGAGATTCGCGATGAAATTTGTCAGAATCAAATGGTGAAACATGGAAGCTTTTCTGAGTGTTCATGGAATCTTAATGGCATTGTAAACCCTTGCTGTGAAGTCATGAAGCCTCCAGAAACTGGAAAACAGGTGCCGTGCGTGAATGAGGATTTGTAGAGTCATACAAGCAATTCTAAAGAAAACTACTCTGACAGCGTGAAGGAATGAATGAGCCTCTGTTGTGGGTATGGTGAAGTTGCAAAATTTTGATAGGTTTAGATTTCTCTTTAATGTTTGTCTTTGATTTTTAAAAAAATTATTTTATAACATCATATATTTATAGCTTTAATGGAGTCTTATTTTATAAGATGGAAGCTTTTCTGAGTGTTCATGGAGTCTTATTGGCATTGTAAACCCTTGTTGTGAAGTCTCGAGAAACTGGAAAACAGGCACTGTGATGAATATGAGCCACCGTCTCATGCAAATAAACCAGTGGTAAGCATGAATGAAAACATATGTTGTGCGTGAATGAGGATTTGTAGAGTCGTACAAGCAATTCTAAAGAAGACTACTGTGACGGTGTGAAGGAATGAACCTCTATCGTGGGTATGGTGAAGTTGGAAAAGTTTGATAGGTATAGATTTCTTTTTAATGTTTGTCTTTAATTTTTTTAAAATTATTTTATAACATCATATATTTATAGCTTTAATAAAATCTTTATTTTTTGGACTTTATAAACTTCATAAATTGTTAATTTGTTATAGCTTATTCTTTTAATATTTTCAAGAAATCCAAAACTAATTAAGGATCTTATAATTTTAATGTTTTTATATGCCTATAAATGTAATGAAGTGTTGTAGTTTATAAAACTATATATATATAATAGGTTTAAAATATAATTTTTTAATATATGATAATTATTTTGCATACTTAATTTGAAAGTTTATTCTTTTTGTAAAATTTAATCACAAATTTTATTGTCTTCTTTTTTAACAACGAATTTTTAACGAATTTTATTCTCAGCGAATTCGAACATGAATTCAAATGCAACAACATAGCTAATAACATACATTTATACAAGGTTCATTTTATCTCAATAAACTATAATGTGCACATCATTAACTTGCATAGTTTGGCTCTAAATTTAATAGGTGAATTAACTATGCAATCACTAAGTATTAATTTAATAGTTGATTGGTCACAAGCCACAAGTGCTTTTGTTGGGAAATATCTTACTTGGGCACCAGTTGGAAATGCCATAGCTTTCATTCATAAAGAAGAATGGTCAGGTACACCAATTGAAGGGATTTCATCATCTGTTGCTTTTGTAGAAATTGGTATGGGAACTTATGGATTAAATTAATTAGATATCAATGCTTTTGATGATGAAGATTATCAACATGCTAGATTATTACCTTCTGATGACATTTGGCAAATGTGCTTTGATGGATCTAGTTCTCAATTTGGAAATGGTGCTGGTATAGTCATTAAATCACCCACATGAAGACAATTCAATTATGCTTTTCAATTGGCATTTGAAGCAACAAATAACAACGCTGAATTTGAAGCCTTGTGTTTAGGCTTGCAACAAGCTTTAAGTCTGAACATTAAATAGTTAACTATTTTTGAGAATAAAAATGGTTATTAGACAAGCTAAGAAGATCTACAAAAGTAATCAGACTCTTCTCCATTGTTACACTTAAAAGGTTTGGTCTTTTATTGAGCAATTTGAGGCCTTTAACATCAATCATATCTTTCGAGAATTCAATTCCGAGATGATAAACTTGTTGTTTTTGCTTCTAATCCCAATTTTACTGATCAGATTGACTACATTTTCAAGGAAGTTTACAGACCTATGATACTAAATTTAGAGACTAATTGGCCTATTTTCTCTTGTGATGAGCATATTGATACATTTTTGAAAGGAAATTATTTTGACTCAGATGATTATGTGTTGAATTGTGGTGATTATTTGTAGCTTTCTAGCAATAAAATGTCTGCTGGTTTGGTAAGTTTGGAATCCATGTTTTCACCTCATGACCAACCCAAAATATTTTTCTCTCTTAAACCCTCTAGAAGGATCATAGGCGAAACTATTGCTGTCAATCTAGGCAAGAAGAACCAAAATATGTCTATCTTGGTGTTTTCTTGACTCCCAAAGAAAAAAAAGCTTTCATCGATTATTGAAAGAATTTATTGATGTTTTAGCAATGTAATACAAAGACTTGAACGTTATGATACTAGGATCATCAAACATGACATCCCTATTAAACCTGGGATCAAACCTTTTCTCGTCAAAAGCCTAGAAGAGTGAGCCCCTTATTAGAAGACACCATCAATAAGGAGCTTGAGAAAATGCTAGAAGGTGGTGTCATTTACCCTGTAAGATATTTTGAATGGGTTGCTAATTTAGTGTCAATACGAAAGAAAATGGAGACATCCATCTCTGTGTTGACTTTAGAGATTTAAATTGTGCAAGCACTAAGGATAACTTCCCTTTACCAAACATTGATCAAATCTTACAGCTCAGAAATGATGTCTCTCTTAGATGGATTTTTAGGTTATAATCATTTTTTTGTAAATCCGAAGATACCTTTACTACATGGAAAGGTACCTTTGCTTTCAATCGTATGCCTTTTGGCTTAATAAATGCAGGTGCCACGTTTCAAAGAGAAATGCATGTGGATTTTGATGATTTGATTGGAGTTATAATTCAAGTTTATTTGGATGATCTGTGTATTCTAGGAAAAGGAAGAAACATTTGGATCACTTGCGAGAAATCTTCATTCACGCTTTATACAAATATAATATCTCCTTAAATCCAAAGTAATTTGTTTTTGGCATTACTGAGGGTAAATTATTGGGTCATATCATCACACAAATTGGTATTTCTATTGATCCAAAAAGATTTAAGGCTATTCAAGAATTGTAACCTCCTAAAAATGAATTTGGTTTACGTTCCTTTTTTGGAAAGATCAATTTGTATGTAAATTCATATCTGATTTTTCTGATAAAGTTGCCCCATTGCAAATTTTGTTGAAAAAGAATCATGGTTTCTCATGGGACTTTTATGTTGATTCAGCTTTTTTGACGACATAAAAAACGTTATTGTTTCCACACATGTCTTGGTTAAACCCAACCTATCAAAACCTTTTGTCTTGTATTTAAATGCTACTGATAAAGCTATGGGTGCTGTCATAACTCAATATTTTGAGTCAAACAATGAGAAACCCATTGCTTATTTCAGTCAAACCTTAAAAGACGTTGAAGTTAGGTACCCTTCGAAACATTCGTTTTCACATTCGTTTTAGTCTTAGGAAAATATAAGTATTTGCTTATGGGAAAAAAATCACCGCTCGTTCTAACGTTCCAGTTTTAGCCTACTTGCTCAAATAACCAGTGATTGACATAAGGTTAGCCAAGTGGATTTTCAAAAGTTAACAATTTGACTTAGAGTTGGAAACGTGCAAAACTATCAAAGGTAATGAGCTCGCTAAACATCTCTGAAAATGTTGATTCAAACATCAATGTGGTCATCTTAGCAGTTGATGATGTCTTGCATGTTGTTCCTCATTTTCAAACCATGACAGGTAATGAGTTATCATCCAAATTCAATATAGGTTTCAGCATGCATGAATGAGATTGTTTGTTATCTCAAGATGATTGGTATCATGATCTCATTTATTACTTTAAAAACCAATCATGTCCTAAAAACTTGGATAAAAACGTAGTAGAGCACTTCATTTTCAAGCTCTTAAGTTTGTGCTTTTAGAAAATATGTTGTTTTTCAAAAATCATGATGGTATTCTTTTGAGATGTTTAACACATGACCAAAATGAACGTGTCCTTAGGAGTTGTCATGAAGTTGTTTGTGGTGGACATTTTGCTACCAAAACAACTGCTCATAAAATACTGCATGTTGTTACTATTGGCCTACTTTATTCAAAGATGCATATAAATGGGTAAGGTCTTGTGCTCCTTGTCAAATGTTTGCTGGTCGTGAATGTTTACCAACCATGCCATTGAATCTTGTCATTCCGTAGAAGGCCTTTTTCAAAGTGAGGAATTGATTTCGATTCGACTTTCATCCCCCTTCTTTTGTCAGTTGTAGAAACATCCTAACAACCACTAATTAATTTATAAAATTGCTTGAAGAGGTTGCTCTAAAAAACTTTGTGGCTAGTGAAGTTGTCAAATTTTTTGAATTTTTTTTTTCACGTTTTGGTGTACCTCAAGAAATTATATTTTATAATGGTCCACAATTCATTTCCCATGAATACTTAAATTTTCTTCATAAATACTCCATTATTTCGAACCATGCATCAAAATATTACCCTCAGGGTAGGGTAAGTGCACAAAGATGGGGGTCAAAAAGGGGGTAAAAGGGGACACCTTTATCTTGAAATCAGCAAAACCTGAACTTCATCGAATAATTCAGCATGCCTATGCTCAAAATTTGACAAAGTGATAAGAATAAGTACCGTAGATCTCAAAATCTAATTTCTAAACTACTAATTTTTTTAAAAATGGTTGAGATTAAGAGGGTCAAATGTGGTGCGCACACAAAGTATGTCTATTTTTGTGTCAAAAAGATAAGAACCTATTGTGTGTGCGCCCCCTCCCCAACGCATTTTTTTCAATTATATATATATATATTATATATATTCAAATCCCTTTGGTGGAAAGTTAGCTAAGAACATGTACGAGGTAAGAACATGTACGAGGTTCCATTAATTTTTCATAATTTTTGGATGAATGTATAATTTTTTATTAATTTTCAAAGTGCACATATCCTGAAAATAAAATATTTGTGTGTGCCACCCCATAAATTTGAGAAAAAAGTCATTTTTTGTTTTTTTTTGAGTGTGTGTAGAATGAAGTTTATTAAAACCATTTTTTTAATTTGAATGAAAAAATCGTAAATTGTGCACCAAAATGTATACATAGGTTTTGCAAGAAAACAATGCACTAGTAAAAGAAAATATGGATGAAAGCCTTAAATTAATCGGATTTTAGAAAGAATTATATCGTCATCAAGATAAAATTGAGCTTGACATCGTAGTAGAATTTATTTTTGAATATTATGTTTTAATGAACGAGATATTGGGGTGCACACGTGAAATTTTGATTTTTTTGTCAAACACGGTTTTAAACACAAACAGTCCAAACCTTTGGATTGGTAATCCAAAGAAAATCCAAGCCTATGGATTAGGAATTTCAAACAAAAAGGTGAATCACGAGTGTGCTATAACACACTCGCGTTATAACATGCTCGAGTTTCAAAGTGTTATGGGGTATATGTGTTTGTGGCATGCTTTTATGTACAAAAATAAATGTTTAGTCAAGGCTCAGGGTTTAGGGTTAAGGGTTTAGGTTTTAGGGTTTAAGGTTTAGGATTTAGGGTTTATGGCTCAGGGTTTAGGGTTTAGGGCTCTGGGTTTAAGGTTTACGATTTAGGGTTTAGGGTTTAGGGCACATGATTTAGGGTTTAGGGTTTAAGGTTAAGGGTTTAGGATTTAGGGTTTAAGGGTTAGGGTTTAGGGCTCGGGTTTAACGATACCTTTCCAGTGTAGCTCCCCTCTTGAGGATCATATTCATATTCAATGTATCGTCGTCGAAGAGGGAAGCTCCCCTGTCAAATTGGTTATTCAGTATGACGTGGAAGATGAGTAAAGCAAATGAAAGCTTGGAGAATTAGATTTCATTGGTAATTAGTACTAAGTATTAACAAGACTAATATGGCTTCGACTACTCGACTAGGAGGCCATGACAATATTAGGACCATATTTCCTAGTCTCATGCCTAGAACCATCATTGAGTCTACTTGTGCAAAATAAACATAGCGATAGGGGTATGGCTAAGAACACAAAGGAGTTATCAATCGCCTAGTAAATATTTCTTGTTTAGTTTTGAATAGGAGTCAGTTGGCCTATGGCTTAGTGACCTTCCATTCATTGATAATTCCTTCTATGATAAACCCATGGATGCTTTCAAAAGTGCCTTAAAAAGATAGGGGTAGTCATCAAGCCTAATAAAGGGTGTGATGTGATGTGTCAAAACTATATATTCACAAGAACCTCTTCTTCCTTTAAAGTCCCTAGTTTGTCTTAGTAATGATGTCTCCTTGTATCCAAGGATTGAGGACTACTAGGGTCTGTGGTAAGATTGGACATTCAGGAATCATCGAGCGTCCAGAATGTCGTTGCATTTGGAGAAACATTCTCAAACGTTGGAGTAATGCATCTTGGAAAATAAAATTGAACCTTAGAAATCCTCTCAAATTTCCAGTCTAGGTCGTGTTCCTGGTCATGTAGTGGGTATTAAAAAAAAAAAAACAATTTTGACTAGAATTACTTACGAAATGCATTCCTTTGCTTCGAGCTTATCTTTATAAATGTAATCCGGCTTTCCAAGTTCTCCATATTTTCCAAATTTGGGGTGAATTGACATTCTGGACCTTTGAAGGTGTGAAGAAAATGATGAGTTCATTTCCTCCAACAACCCTTAACCCAGAGCCCTAAACCCTAAACCCTAAACTGTGAACCCTAAACCCTGAGCCCTAAATCTAAACCCTAAACCCTCAACCCTAAACACTAAAACCTAAACCCTAATTACCAAACCATGAACCCTGAACCTTGAGACCTATACCTTAAATACTCAACCTTAAGCCCTAAGCCCTAAACCTTAAACCCTAAACCTTAAACCCTAAACCTTGAACCCTAAATCTTGTAAACCCTAAACCCTGAACCTTAAACCCTAAACCCTAAACCCTAAATTTTAAACCTTGAACACTAAAAATACTTGTTGGAAAGACTTCTAAAAAAGATACTAATGAGAATGATTGAAATTGGTACAAAAATTTTGAAGGAGGGAAATTTCAGATATCCAAGAAAAATTTGGTACAACCCTTTTCTAAGCAACCCCTTCCCTGCGGAAGCTTGCACAAAGAAATGTTACCCAATAGAGCTATCTTCTTTTTCACATCGCATGGGAACTATTTCACTCACTGTAATGTTCTGTGTCTTACCCATTCTTATTAGTATTGACAGAGAGTATTCAACTGAAAAGGGTTCATCTGCTTCGTAGGCATAACATTCAAAGAGAGTCATCACAATTTGATGCCTTTCATCTGCTGATATTTTGAAGGAGGGAAATGCCAGATATCCAAGATTAATTTGGTACAAAGAAATGTTACCCAATACAAATATCTCCTTTTTCTATAGCTTGTGAAATATTTGGAGCTCCAAGAGTGTTATAAATAGTGCAATTATATGCAAAAGATCAAGAAACATTCAATAGTGCAAGTATATGTGGGGAGAAACATGTTTGGCAGAGATGTGTAATATATAAGGTTTGTCGATCCTTATAGTGCAGAAGATCAAGAGTAGTTTTCACTTTGTAATCACTCTGTAGATTGAAGATCAAGATCAAGTGCAAAAGATCAATACCATTAGAGTGTTTGTTCCCTAAACACTGAACCCTAAATCCTAAACCCTAACCCCGAGCCCTAAACCCTAAATCATGGACCCTAAACCTTGAACCCTAAAACCTAAACCTTAAACCCTAGGCTCTAAACCCTAAACCGTAAACCCTAAACCCTAAACATTAATCCCTTAACCCTAAACCCTAAACCTAAACCTAAACCTTAAACCCTAGGCTCTAAACCCTAAACCCTAATTATTGATCCCTTAACCCTAAACCATGAACACTAAACCCTAAACCCTAAACCCTAAACACTAAAAAAACCTAAACCCTAAACCATGAACATTGATCCCTAAGTTCCCTAAACCATAAACCTTAAACCCTAAACCCTAACCCTTAACCCTAAACACTCAACCCTTAACCATGCAACATTACCAACAAAGGAGTTCGTACTTGGTATTATGGTTGGATGAGGGTCGACTCTCGAGGATCATATTCATATTCGGTGTATCATTGTCGAAGAGGGCAACTCCCCTGTCAAATCGGTTATTTAGTATGACATGGAAGATGAGAAAAGCAAATGAAATATGGAGAATTATATTTCATGGGTAATTAGTACTAAGTATCAACAAGACTAATATGGCTTCCGACTACTCGACTAGGAGGGCATGACAATGTTAGGACCATATTTCCTAGTCTCATGCCTAGAACCATCATTGAGTCTGCTTGTACAAAATAAGCATAACAACATGGGAATGGATAAGAACACACAAGGGTTATCAATCGCCTAGTAAATATTTATTGTTTAGTTCTAGAGTGGGAGTCAGCTGGCATATGGCTTAGTGACCTTCTATTCATTGATAATTCCTTCTATGATAAACCCATGGATGCTTTCAAAAGAGCCTTCAAAAAGATAGGGGTAGTCATCAATCCTAGTGAAGGGAGTGATGTGATTTCCAAACAACTTGAAATATAAACAAATTTAGAGGTCATAACATGAATTTACAAATATCTCTATCATTATAAATGGAAGCCAAGTAATAATGTCTCCTCAGTATCCAAAGATCGAGGACTACTGGGGTTTGTGGTAGGATTGGACATTCAGGAATCATCGAGTGTCTGAATCAGAATGTCGTTGCATCTGGAGAAACATTCTCAAACATTGGATTAATGCATCTTGGAAAATAAAATTGAACCTTAGAAATCCTCTCAAATTGTCAGTCTAGGTCGTGTCATGTTCCTGGTCTTGTTTCTATTTCGAGTTCTAGTTCTGGTTGTGGTCATCAAATATGGAAGTTTCAGGAAAGGAATCCACACTTGAATAATTATTCCCATTTAGATTATTGGAAATGCTAATGGCAGTGGCAGTGCCTGTGGAATTTGGTTGATGGAAGGTGGGGTTGTGCCCTTGTTGGTTTTTTTCTCATGGCATCATTGGTAGCCTTTCTAGTATTATCGAGAGAACTCCCCATGCTTGTGTGATAAGTTTAAAAGCTCCCTCGGCTCATGGGAATTTTTTTATCAGGATGCAATAACAAGGCTAGTTTTAGCGGGTATTAACAAAAAAAAATAATTTTGATTAGAATTACTTATGAAATGCATTCCTTTGCTTCGAGCTTATCTTTATAAATGCAATTTGGCTTTCCAAGTTCTCCATATTTGCCAAATTTGGGTCGAATTGACATTCTGGACCTCTAAAAGTGTGAAGAAAATGGCGAGTTCATTTCCCCCAACCTTTCTTGAAGCGAATTTAAATGAAATGAAATTTGGAATTTGGAGGTGGCACGTGGTAGACATTGATTGTCCTACCACATATTTACTTATTGATGATTAATTGTTATTAGTTGGATTTATTTTCCATTATTATGATAAGTGGGTTTTTGAGATTACCAAATCACTGTTAGGTTTATTCATGAGAATACAATTATTATTGTGGCACGGTTGATGCAACTCCTTAAAGCCTCCCATAATTACGAATACCTCTCCTACGAAACCCCATACAAGTGGATATATGTTAACCAAAATTTTCATACCTCCTTGAGATTGAGAAGGGTGTTTAGGGATGCTTTTAGCTTGCTTGAAGAGTTTGTAGTGTAGACAAACCAAGAAGTGACCAATGAACCTTGCTCTTGTGCAATGTAAGGGCAATTTTGGTAAAGGCAAGTGAGAGGAGTCTTTGGATGAATGTTGAGCAACTAGATGAGTGAAATAGGTGGTTTAGTTGTCTGAGAACATGATGGAATCCTAAAACTCCTACAAATATCAATAACCAATCCAAAAGGCCCCAAAACCTAAACAATGCCTATATTCTTTCACAAAACAGATATCAATTGTATAATTTAAACCCTAAAAGCTTGAAGGTTGAATGCTAAAATCTTGAAAAATACCTATGTACTGACCAGATTAGAATCTAAAAAACTATCTTCTAAACCGTGACAAATGGAGTTGTGAGACTAGTTCCATAAGGTGCAGAGTGACCCTAACATCTTATATTTACTAAAATAAATTTAAAGTATAAGAAATAATAAAATATAAATAATAATAAAAGAAAAACTTATACTTAAACATTTATTTTTGTACATAGAAGCATGCCTCAACCACATATACTACATAGCACACAGAACGCAAGCCGCTATAACGCGCTTGCGTTTTAGGCTTGGTAACAACCAAACCTAATAATTCAGTAACGCCCGCACTTTAACCAAACACACTCGCGTTTTGCTTAAAATCATATTTGTGTCCGCTTTTTGGCCCCCCATCTTTGTGCATAGGCATGGTAATGATCAAGATGAGTCTACAAACAAAAATTTGATTAACATTATTAAGAAGTTGGTCAATGACAACAAAAGAAACTGACACCTTAAAATTTTTGAAGCCTTAGGGGCTAATAGAATCACTGTCAAGTCAGGTCAAGATTCCCACCCTTCATGCTTACTTATGGCTTTGAAGCCACTATGCCCATTGAACTACAAATATCTTTAAGCACGTCATCGTAGACACCAACTTTGCGTCTTACGACCCCCTGTGACCCGCATCTCATTTCGCAACTAACCTCATCACCTAAACCTTACACCATTATTTATTAATTACCTTATAATTAATAGATCCACATCGCCGTACTCCGCCACCTCATTTTGCCACCTCATCATGACCTAGTCCTAACCCTAAACTAACCTAATTAAGACCTATAACTTGGTCTACATCTACACCCATGACTAATGACTCCTTACTCGCACTCCAAACCGACCTTGTAGTTACTTGACCAAGCCCGCAACTAATCCCTGGGAGAAAGGAGGGAAAGTTGGCTATTTTACTAAAAATAGCCCACTTTGACCTAACCGATACTGGTTCCTACTCGACCGCCGGTTACGTAACCGCCATCGCCACCCTGCCTCGTAAATGACCTCCCCAACCAAAACAAAGGTTGAAGGATTTTTGATTAATCGGGATCATCAAGTGATCGAGAGAATCCGGATTTTACTTGGCCGAGAAGAGACAAGTGAAAAAACAAGAAGAGTTTGCAGAGAAGGACATCAAGCCCAAGATTGCAACTGAGTAACCAGAGCCAGTGACACTCATCTGGTCATCGGGAGGGAAGATAGCTCATCTCTCCCGAGTGTCGTCATCCTACCCAAGTTCTGCCTTTGTCATTGCGCTTGGACTGCGCCTCCTCGATAATAACCAAGTAGTAGTATCTTGTATGTCCTCTTTAATAACATTTCTTAGACTTTTGAATCACAGCTGTCATAAGTCTATTCCTAGATCTACTACCCAGCAACACACTACATCTAACTATCATTCCTCTACCCTCTCATCACCCCGTTACCTAATCCCACTCATTTACTAGCCTTATAAACAACACAACCACCCTACAACCGACCCTCACCAAAATTCCCTAAAACATAGCCCCTACCGATATCGGTTAACGCAGAACCAGATCGTTCTTCGTGACTCAAAACCAAAAACCTACCTTTCCCCCTACTTGTTTCAACGAGGCAATTAAATTGTTATTTTACAATCATTTGTGTTAATTCATATTAGCAGGGGAACTGACCACCTTCGAAAGGAAGTTTTATATTTCCTGGGCCCAAGGCAGTTCCCTCATTTATTGTCTAATCAAAATCTGGTGGTCTTGTATTCTTATTTGCAGGTAGTCCTTCCAAGACAAAAAGGAGTTCTTCGCAATCAACCTGATCTCTCTCTACGGTACGCGCACGCCCTCTCGACATTTAACAGGTATTCCTCCTAACCCTAACCCTTATCTGTTTCTCAAAGGAATAAAAGGATAGAAGCAACTCTATTCCCAAAAGTCAAACATTCCGTGCGAAACATTTTGGCACGCCCGGTGGGACCCATTTTGGGTTTCTTTCTTTCTTGCTTGCTTTCATATAGGGAGCATACTTGTTGTTTTCTTCTTCTAAAGATATTCACAAGGTATTTTGTTATTTTGGTAAAAGAACTTGCTTTGCTTTTACATCTTTGCATTAGTGAAAGTCATCTCTTTTGCTTCATCGAATATCATTTTCGATTTGGGTTTAAAACACGTGCATCACATTCTTGCTTGTTGTTTTCAATTCTAGTGAACATAGATTAAGTAACAGGTCGTACACGTGGGGGTGATATCCACGGTATTGACAAGAAATTAATCTTACTTTCACTGCACAACACATACCGAATCACTTCACAATTAACACAACAGCTCAAAACATCCCCCCTTTTTCCGCGGTATTCCTCCGCCCGATTGAGGTAACCTTATAAGCCAAAACAAACTTGACATTTCCCCTAAGTCTTTTGTTTAGGATTCTAACATCATTCTACATCTAAAGGCATAAGCCCACAATAATTAAAATTAATCCTAGGGTTAGTCTCTAGATTTGCGTGTGCATCTTGCTTGTTTTCAGTTCTGTTTTCTCTGTCATACACTGTCGTCTGTGATCACCTCAGAACAATTTGATAAATGTACTAAGCTTTGTTAAATTTAAATCAGCAGCTTTTTACAGTTTCTTATACCAGTCCTATTATACCGACATCGGTTAACTGACCGACGGCGGCTATAGTCTAACCGACATCGGTTATCAGACCGATATCGCCATCGTTCTTACATTCTGATCCTTGACAAACCAAAGAACCTACCAATTTCACCATTCTCGAGGTCAAGTTTACCTCGATAGATTGAAACCCTACTGTACTCTTGTCCATGGTCGTTATCACTCGGAAGCAAGCCGCCCATGGTTTCACATGCCTCGCTTCTGTGCCTTTGCACGAATCACCCCTTCACATTCTATAGGGAACCCTATGGACACCAGTGAGATCCCCAAAATTCTGTAGGAGATAAGGAATTTGCCAAATTTTTGATGCTAATCCTAGTCTTTGTCACAATACTATTTGTCTCATGCCCCTGACCGTATGCCCGATGGTCAACTCCTTGTTGGCATGCCTATTAGTATAGCTGCTCATTTAGCTCCCACTTCGCCTGATAACTCCGCTTTTCCTTCTGCATCCTTAGCCCCGTCTCCCAATCCAGCGGCTTCAAGAGGTTCATACGACACAGATTGGCTTTCCTTTGGTTAATCTTGGGCCCCACATATCATTACCGCCGACCGCTCCTACCTCGTCTCTCTTGCAGATTGCTCCATTCATGACTTGCTCTCTGCCACCTATACACACGAGCTTTCCTTCTCAAGCTCCGCTCACCTTTTCATTCCCACACACGTATCCAGTGACCTCAACATCTTATATAGGACATTCCTATTCGGTCGCCTCAACATATTCGTCTTCCATACCTTATCAACACTTAACCCCACCATTGTCTAGTGGAGGCCCTTGGCCCAATTTGTCTCTTTTACATAACAACCGCACCATCATCTCATCCAACCACGGATTTCATCAAACAAATGATGGACAAAATGCAAAATCTGAGGCTTCTGTTTCGGGAAGTCGTAGCGCCTTGACATACGAGCAAGTTTGTCGGGAGCCTATTCACCCTTCTCGTCTCTTCATTCATATCCTCCTCAATGGGAACTGCCAAATTTACTCGTTTTAATAGTAAAGAAGATCCTCAACAACACTTGCGATCATTTAGACATGCTTGTTATTTGATTGCTCATGATGATGCCTTCTTTACTCACTCGCACCTTTCCCATGTCCTTATCGGACCCGCTTAGAGTGGTACATACAGTTTTAACCCAAAGACTCAATCTTCTCTTTTAACCAACTAGCCCAATCTTTCTTGGATCATTTCTCCATTAACATTGCCAAGAAAGTATCTATCACCGACCTCTATGCCATCCGACAATTTGAAGACGAATCTATCGCAGATTTCGTTGGACGATGGCGGGGCCTTATCAACCAACTTACATATGCCTTGCCTCAGGCTGAACTTATCAAACTTTTTACGCGGGCCTGCGCTAAGCACATCTCTCCTACCCTTCAAATTCAAACTTTCCGCACATTTGACGAGGCCTTTACTATGGCTCGGAAACTAGAAATTTGAGCCTTAGAAGAAGAGAAATTGCGGTTGCGCAACAAAAACCCCAATTCGAACTCCAGATTCCACCAATAAACCAAACACCACCACTCCTCACACATCCACTTCTTCGAAATCAAAAGGAGTTGTCCACGCAGTGATGGTCAAATCTCAAGCACCGTCTAATACCCCACCAAAAACCACCTATAAATATAAAGCCGAGCCCATCAATTACACTCCCTTGGGAGAAACTTATGGTGTCATCTTGGAAAAATTGCTCAAAGTCGAGCTATCACCTTGCCTCCTGTTAAACCTCACTCCGGGTTTGACTCCACCCGCGCTATACCTTCCTGGTACAAAGAAAATGACTTCTGTAACTTTCACCGCGTAAAGGGACATAGTCACGAAAACTGCAAGATGTTGAAAAACATAGTGCAGGAAATGGTTGATGCAGGGGATATAACCCTCGATAATCCTAATGCCCCTGCTAACCGAAATTTGAAAATCTTCAACAAACCATTCCCAAATCACTCTTCTAACAGTAACATAAACCAAGATATCTTAGCCGAGGAGAGTGTTCATGAGATCCATGCAGTCTTCGACTCCCAGCCAAAAGCCTCTATCGAGAAAATTTTGAATCAAGCCTCTTCACTGACGTAGGGGCCCGAACCTCCTTCACCACCATCAAGACAAGGCGAAATCATTCCTTTACCCATAAAGGAATTAACCGCCTAGAGTTCTCTTCTCATAGATGAGCCTTCTTACACCACATCCCTACAAGACTGTGAGCGGATGTTATCTAACTTATCTATTTCCCAAACATCTCCTTCTACCACTCTTGCTTTGCACAAGAGGAGGGCTCGCCACTCCTTTTGTCATCCTTAGACGAGAAACCTCTTGCACCGACATCACCAAATTCTTTAATCATGACGGATCCTCTCAAACATACCCTCCTACCTATTAGTTCTTCATCGCCTAAATCTTTTCAGCGGCCGGTTGACCTCTTAACACCTATTGATACAATGCCTCATCTACCCCCTGTATCACACCCACAGTGGACCGGAATCACAACCCACCTTTCTTCCATACAAAAGTTCCAATTCACACCTGAAGACTGTCATTCCCCAGAAGATAGACGAGTCCTATGGGAACGTTTGAGTACCCCCTATTCTACTCAAATGCAGATGACCGATCCAGACGCCTCTACCATATACCCGAAGTGTTTACAGAAACTCAAAATGCCTATGTCCTCATCTTCACCCCCTCATCTCTACCAAGTATCTCATCCACCTCTATTAGCCCAACCAAATCTTCCCCTACACTTGGGACCTCACCAATACCCAGTCTAACACACCCACCTAAGCGGCTAGATTTATCCAAAAATAAAGCCGTCCATCCACTTAGGAGACAAACTCAATCTGTGCCTCTATCACAACTAAAACCATCATCGTCACACCTACCTTCCATATTGGGACCTCATCCCTCCACCTTGCATCAATATATCATACCTCCTGCGTTTTCTCTAAAACGACCTACGCCTTCTGCACCCATACAGAGATCCAAGGGTATATCAACACTGTCATCCCACGTATCCTGTCCACCCATCAACCCTAAACAAATTTCATCATCAAAGGATTTGTTTGCTGTCACTCCTCTTTTTCCGCCGTTGTTTCCGAATACCACGTTATCTGGAGCCTCATCATCTAACCAAATAAACGTAGCTCCTGCACCCAAAGAAGCCACGTTTAGTTAAAACCACGTCATCACCCCCTTGGCTAAAACACCACCCGTCATTTAACCAACCATACCCAAACATTACCAAAACCCACCCAATCAATACCCTCATCTTCCTCCGATTTTGACCCACTCAAAGGATCTTACGCCAAAATCCTTGCTATGTTGGTGGAGAATGCGACCATTTCCCTACCCCCACTTAGACCTTATGACCCGTCTAAACCTCGACCTATAGGTTATGATGAGTCTAAAATCTGCGCTTACCACCGCACACCAGGACATGATGTAGAGGGATGCAAAGCTTTAAAAGCCATCCTTCGTCAGTCACCTCTCTCAGATAGAAAGGTTAAGAAAGACAACTTACGAAGGGAGAGACCTTTAGCTTCAATTCCCTCTCCTATACCACCTGTCCCCGCCTCACCAATATCTATCATTATTACAACCCCACCTCTCGAAGACCATGATTTATCCCGACCATCTTCCTCATCTCAGGTCCACGAGATCAATATGATTAGTGTTCTTTACTTGAGGCGTAAAAATAATGAGAAAGCGAAAGAAAGCACACCTGCGTCCTCTCTTTCTCCGTCCACCATCCCGATCGCACCACCACCTAAAGTGGTTATTCGTGGACCCGCTTACCCCGTCTCTAATGGAGTTGCCCACCGAACCATGATCAAACAGCTTCACCAATCACCTGTAAAAATGACACTATATGATCTCATTCAGACTTCTGAATCTCATTGACAAGCTCTCGTTGAAATCCTTCAAGGGATCGAGGTCTTACCTAATGAAACCCTGCCTGTTACCTCCATTCTAACACCCAATCACGTTGCTTCCCTCACCAAACAACCTACCGCCCCAACCACTTCTGTCTCTGTACAACAAGCTGCTGCTGTCAGTTTCTCCGAAGACGAAATTGTTGACTTTGGTGCAGAAGATCCTGACCCTGCTCTTTTCATCTCAGCTTACGTCCGGGACATTCGGTACGTCGTGTTATGATTGACAGGGGTGCTAGCCTAAACATCATCTCTTCAAAATCCTTCCAACAAATGAATATCCCTTCTAGCTGCATGTGTGCCAACCCCATCATGTTGCGGTCATTCAATGATGCTATTACCTCTACCTTAGGCACCGTGATCCTTAACATTCGTGTAGGACCACGTACTTTACCCGAACTCTTCTATGTCCTTGAGGGAGAGTTCCAATACAATATGTTGTTAGGCCGCCCTTGGATCCGGGCTATGGGATGCGTTCCCTCAACTTTACATAGATGCATAAAATTTGAGTACGAGGGAAGTCCTACACCGTAAAATTCGGATTCTCTCGATCACTTCGATAATAAGAATGCTTTGGTGCGATCTATCACCGGCTATGACCTACATTTTTCATGACATTATGCACACTATCCTCGAGGATTACGTTGATGATCTTCTTGGCAAATCTAAACATCGCAGTTGAACATCTCGATGTTTTAACCATTATTTTTGATCATTCTTACAATATTCTCAAAGTCTTTCAACCAAAGAAATGTGTCTTTGGTGTCATTTCGGGAAAACTTCTTGGTTTTATCGTTTCTTCAAGCGTGGCATTGAGGTCGACCCATCTAAAGTCAAAGCTATCCTAGAAATGCCCCCACCTACTAACCTCAAACAATTGCGTAGTTTACAAGGTAAGCTCCAATCTATCCGGCGTTTCATCTCCCAACTCTCGGATCGATGTCAACCTTTCCATCACCTCCTTAAAAAGGATATTACCTTTCAATGGAGCGAAGAGTGCCACCAAGCCTTTGAGGCTCTCAAAGCTTATCTCTTGCAGCCACCCGTGCTTATCCCACCTCAGGACGATCGCCCTTTCTACCTTTACCTTTCCGCCACCGACCACGCTGTAGGGGCCATGCTTGCACATCGTGACTCTCGAGAATCGAGAACAAGCCGTTTATTATATAAGTCGTACTTTGGTGGACTATGAGACTCGGTATACACATGTAGAAAAGTTGTGCCTAGCCCTATCATTCGTGGCCACCAAACTCCGACACTACCTCCTGAATCACAAAACTTTCGTCATCACCAACACGGACCCCATCCATTATATGTATGCCAAACCTCATCTAAACCAACGCATCGCCCGATGGCTTATGCTCCTTGCTGACCTCGACCTTGAATTTATACACCAGAAGTCAATCAAAGGACAAACCATTTCCGACCAACTCACGGAAGCCCCACATACTGGGCACAATTTACTAATTTTAATTTCCCCGACGAACTCATCGCCACTCTTTCCCTCAGGGAGGAGTCATATCCAATGACCCTCTTCTTCGATGGATCCAAATGCCAGCGTGGCAGAGGAGCCGGCGTTGTTCTCATTCCTCTCGACGCTGAGCCTATGCCTCTTTCATTCCGACTCGATTTCCCCTGCACTAATAATACAACGGAATACGAGGCCCTTGTTTTGGGTCTCCAGTTGCATTACACTTAGGTGTCAAATCTATCAATATTTTCGGCGACTCTCTACCAAGTTATGGGCATCTACCAATGTAAAAATGAGGAACTTCAAAAGTAAAAACACTACGTGGATTCACTTCTAACCTTATTTACTCATTATTCTATCCAAACCATTCCCCGCTCCACTAACAAATTTGCGGATACTATGGCTTGCTTAGCCTCGCAAATTCCAGCTTCATCAACTGACTCTGACATTTTCATCTTGGTCCAACAACTCTTTTCCCCATCTTACTCAAATTTTATTGTTTGTATGATAAATAATGTGTCTGCTAATTCGCAGGATACCTGGTATCACCAATTTCACGACTACCTTACAACCTCCGTTCTCCCACCTGACCTTACTAGTACCGGCAAACGCACTTTTCTTAAACGTGTTTCTCGTTATGTCATCATGGGGGGACTCCTTTATAAACGTGGCTTTGATGGCATCCTCCTTCGATGTCTAACCGGCACGGAGGTCACCTATACCATCCAACAAGTCCATGACGGTATTTGTGGTGGACATTTTAGCGGCCTTGCCGTGGCCAAACGAATCCTTCGCCTAGGTTATTATTGGCCTACTCTTAATAACGATTGCTACGAATATGTTAAGCGTTGTGTTATGTGTCAACAACATGCCAACCTTCAACATACTCCTAGCCATCTGCTACAGGTCGCACGAGATCTTTGGCCTTTCTCACAATGGGGTTTAGACCTTATTGGTGAGATTCATCCGCCTCTTCACAACGTCACCGATGGATAATCACAGCAACCGAATATTACACAAAATGGGTGGAGGCTATTCCACTCATTTCAACTAAAAAAGAAAAAATTGTAGAGTTCATTAATCATCACATTATCTGTCGTTTTGGTGTTCCTCATCGCCTGATAACAGATAATGGAAAATCTTTCAAAAATAAGTTGTTGCAAGACCTTTGTGACAACTTTGGTATCAAACTTAGCTTCTCATCACCCTACTATCCACAAGCGAATGGACAAGCCGAATCTTCTAATAAAACCCTAACCAAAATCCTCATGAAAGTTGTCAATGAGTCCGGAAGAAATTGGCATGATCACATCCCCTTTGCCCTTTGGGCTTATCGTACTAGCATTCGTACCTCCACTAATGCCACACCTTTTTCTTTGGTATATGGTACCGAGGCTGTCTTGCCTCTCGAAATACAAATACCCTCCCTCAGAATATCTCTTCAGGATATTCTCACCAATGACGATTTCCGCCAAGAGCGGTTAGCCCAATTGGAGCTTCTTGACGAGCGTTGTCTTATAGCTCTTGATCACCTTCAAATCTATCAAAAATGCATCAAGCGTGCTTATGATAAGTGACTTCATGAGCGTACCTTTAAGGTTGGTGATCTTGTCCTCAAAGAGAATCAACATGTAACCAAACTAGAAAAGAGCAAACGTGGAAAATTTGCTCCCAATTGGATTGGGCCTTACATAATCACTCACACTTATGGATCAGGCACTTATCGTTTAGCTTCGCTTAATGGTAAACCTGAGCCTGAACCCCTTAATGCCTTGCATCTTCGACCATTCTACTGTTGAATTTAGTGTTATATCACTTCTTATCTACCTACCGCTTGTCCCTTGAGCTCATTTACCACCACATACACTTTATTTCCTACATCTCAAAATAAAATCAAGCTCACATAGTTTGATTCTCACCTCCCCTTAAAGATGCCTTCCCCTTTTTAGTCTAGTCCATGACTTCAAAGTATTAAAATGACACATTCTTAATTATATGCTTATGGGATTTTCTTGAGTCAAACTTCCTACAAAACTAGATGCTTTATGCCAAACAGACATCTAGACCTATAAATTATATATAGATGCTCCCTCAAAGGACAGCTATATGCCAAACTATTGCTTTATATATATATCGCTCCCCCAAAGGACAACTATGCACAAAAACCGCATCTGCTACTATAAATAGACTGCTCCCTTGAAGGACAGCTATACACAGTCAGCCTTTATCAGAAGCTTCTCGCATTGATCAGCTTCGTGAAGACCTCAAGAGTAATAAAATACATACATATCCCTTGTAGACTTCCCGCATCGATCAGTCTATATTCAACAAAATAAAAGCCACATTCAAAAGAACTTTTGAGTCATGGACTTGTCTATTTAGGTTAGGTTCTCTTTCGTCAGAATACTCACTTTATAACAAGTTCTCTGCGCCTCAGCTACACCATCCACCTTACCTCACCATTTGTTAAAACAACAAAACTCAAGGGACGTGACGTACACCCGATATATTGTGATTATACAACTCTTTTCACCTATTGACTTCTCGTCTATGCACGGTACCTAGGGGTTCAAGCTCATTCTACGTTATTATGTGGTTTGTTTAGCTCTTTTCACCTACGGAGCACTTTTTCCTCTTTGACTCGAATCTAGGATTATGTGTTGATCTTAATCAGGACATGGTTCCCTACCACTTGGGTAGGCTAACTTTCGCTTCACTTATACCTATTCCAACATCACCAATTCATTACCAACACCAACAACATTACCCTACCAATATCAATATCAATATTTTTACCAACCAACAAATTGCCTAACCATACCTAAATTGCCTGAATTCACCTCTCCCTGGTCCTAAGGGAGAACTACATCGGTCTGAGGCCCCTCCTTGCTTTGTGCAATGGGCTATGTAGGCAGCACTTAGGAGACATGGGGTCTCCCAAGGTTAGCTCGACCATCCCCTACCATAACCTATCATGTGTTGTAAATATACATAGTTTTGGGTATTTCTATTTGATAACACTCATCTTTATCCTTTTTTAAAACAAAAATTCAAAACACAAACATTCTTATTATTATCATAACTCAAATCAACATACATATTCAGTTTTATTTAGATGTTAAACAAATACATCTTCTCTAACATCCTTATTTATTCTTATACCTCTATATATTTTACTTAGACCCTCATGCCTCATCCCGAACCAGGTGATGATCGTGATCGTCGACGCCTCTCGCCGGGCCTCTCCATCCTCAAAGGTACCACGGCTATTGGTACCGCCCACTGATCTGCCAATCTCTCCTGTAACATGTGAATACGCTCTCTCGCATGGAGGTATCTCGCCTCTAGTCCCTCCGCTCGTGACTCCGCAACCGCTAACAATCCTCTTGTCTCATTCACCTGCGTTTGGAGCTGATGAACTAAACTCTGCAGACGATCTCTCTCCGCTGTAATCATAGCTATGTCAGGACGATCACGTACCCCTCGCAGCTCTGTTACCCACCATAATCTATAGGCCTCTGCCGTCCTGCATCCATTACCTTGCGATCGGCTGCTATCTCCTCTGGCCCTTCGGAGGTGTTGGCCGGGAGGTGAGAATGCTTGCCTCCGCGTCGATCCTCATATATGGTCTATAAGCCGGGGTATATCCTGCACAAATCCAAATTGTCGCGCCGCACGCGATCTAGAGGAATCCTCTCATACTCACCTGGCTCCGTGCCCCGCGATCCACCTCAATCGCTCTACGCCTCAACTCCTCGGCTATGTTCTCTGCTACCATATAATTTCCGTAAGGCCCCAACCAACTAATCCGGCCCGACCCAAGGCCGCAACCCAACCACTTGGCCCGACCCCAAGGCTCCAACCAACTAATCCGCCCGACCCAAGGCCGCCACCCAACCACTTGCCCGACCCAAGGCCCCAACTAACCCATCAGGCCCGACCCAAGGCCGCACCCAACCCATTTGGCCCAACCCAAGGTCTCACCCCAACCATTTGGCCCGACCCAAGGCCTCACCCCAACCATTTGGCCCGACCCAAAGCCGCACTCAACCCATCGGCCCAATTCACGGCCCTCACTAATCAATCGGCCCGACCCAAGGTCAGTACCACTTAAATACCTCACCCAAAACCAACAAATTACAATTTTACCCACCTATCCTATGGCTTTTTGTTCAATCGAGCTCACATGTTCGTGTTTTAGCATGATTAGGGTACTTGACTTGATCACCGACCAACTTTGCCTGACCTAGACCGTGACGTTTATCTCAACCAAACCAACCATTTGAATCTTTATCGAACATGCCTAAACGTTCCTCGTACCTTACCCATTATATCCCCTGGAGCTACTTCCTATGCCTTGGATACCGTGGATTATATCACCCTTGTTTGGATAAACTATCGACCTTTGCCTATGAATTGTTGGTTTGCTCTTCAAATCATGTACCCTGGTCGCACTACATGCATTTCAACGTGCGTCTGCTTCTTTGGACCTACCTCACCATCTCACCATCATCTCCACACCATTTACCCTTTATCAACCCTATCCCTGATTTCACGCTATCTCAATCTGTGATAGATTTGAGGGGGATTACCTATACCCTTAACAGGGGAAACCACTTCATATTATTGTCCGTGCAGCTTTACAAAACAAACTACACGACAATAAGGGGCTAATGTAGACACCAAATTTGTGTCTTACGACCCCCTGTGACCCGCATCTCATTTCGCAACCTAACCTCATCACCTAAACCTTACACAATTATTTATTAATTACCTTATAATTAATAAATCCACATCGCCGTACCTGCCACCTCATTTTGCCACCTCATCATGACCTAGTCCTAACCCTAAACTAACCTAATTAAGACCTATAACTTGGTCTACATCCACACCCATGACTAATGACTCCTTACTCGCACCCAAAACCGACCTTGTAGTTACTTGACCAAGCCCGCAACTAATCCCTCGGGAGAAAAGGAGGGAAAGTTGGCTATTTTACTAAAAATAGCCCACTTTGACCTAACCGATACCGGTTCCTACTCGACCGCCGTCGGTTACGTAACCGCCATCGGTTCCCTGTAAATGACCTCCCCTAACCAGAAACAAAGGTCGAAGGATTTTTGATTAATCGGGATCATCAGAAGTGATCGAGAGAATCCGGATTTTACTTGGCCGAGCAGAGACAAGTGAAGAAACAAGAAGAGTTTGCAGAGAAGGACATCAAGCCCAAGACTGCAACTGAGTAACCAGAGCCAGTGACACTCATCTGTCATCGGGAGGGAAGATAGCTCATCTCCTGAGTGTCAGGTCATCCTACCTGAGTTCTGCCTTTGTCATCACAGTTCTTGGACCTGCATCCTCGTCAATAACCAGTAAGTAGTATCTTGTATGTCCTCTTTAATAACATTTCTTAGACTTTTGAATCACAGCCGTCATAAGTCTATTCCTAGATCTACTACCCAGCAACACACTACATCTAACTATCATTCCTCTACCCTCTCATCACCCCGTTACCTAATCCCACTCATTTACCAACCTTATAAACAACACAACCACCCTACAACCGACCCTCACCAAAAGTCCCTAAAACATAGCCCCTACCGATATCGGTTAACGCAAGAAGTCACCGTTCTTCGTGACTCAAAACCAAAAACCAGCCTTTCCCCCTACTTGTTTCAACGAGGCAATTAAATTTTTATTTTACAATCATTTGTGTTAATTCATATTAGCAGGGGAACTGACCACCTTCGAAAGGAAGTTTTATATTTCCTGGACCTAAGGCAGTTCCCTCATTTATTGTCTAATCAAAATCTGGTGGTCTTGTATTCTTATTTGCAGGTAGTCCTTCCAAGACAAAAAGGAGTTCTTCGCAATCAACCTGATCTCTCTCTACGGTACGCGCACGCCCTCTCGACATTTAACAGGTATTCCTCCTAACCCTAACCCTTATCTGTTTCTCAAAGGAATAAAAGGATAGAAGCAACTCTATTCCCAAAAGTTGAAACATTCCGTGCGAAACACGTCATTGCTTTAAACTTTGGCATAGATGACTTAAGTGACTTACAACTACATTTGGACGAATTAGTTGGCTTTAGATCAAATGAGGGTCAGTGCTTTACAAAAGTTGGAAAAGGGTAAAGAAAAATTAAAAAGATTGTTTGAAAAAATGTTACAACAAAATTTTAAGGTTGGTGATTTGGTTTTATGTTGGGATAAAGTGAGAGAAAATCTTGAAAGCATCACAAGTTTGATTCATTATGGTTGGGTCCTTATCAAGTTGCTTCGGTTTTGGGAAATAACACTTTTCATTTGAGAGAGATAGATGGTGATTGGTTGTGCTTTATAGTAAATGGCTAGCATTTGAAGCATTTTACAATTGTGTCATTCATTGTATACATTGTTTTTTACGTATATATTTTGTTTGCTTTTCTTTGCTCTATTGTTTTGTTGTCTTGTCTTGTCTTAATAAGTTGTCAAGATCATTTGAGACTCTAATATGCTACATTTTGCAAGAATTTTGGATGGAGATGAAGGTGTTTATCAGACTACTCGGATGGTAAGACTCTTTGAAGTTTTCAGGTAGTAATTTATAGAATATATTCATAATATTTTTAGTAAATGATATTTTCTGATATATTTGTTGTAGAAAAAGGCATACTTATCTTTCAAAACAATGAAGGTTGATTATGTATTTATTGCTAAAATTTTAACACCCCCTTTTTCAAAATAACCATAAATATTCATATTAATTATTGCTTGTTATTGCATTCATAATGAGTCCAGCGGGGGCCACTAGGTATTTAATGCATTATTTTAATTGTTTGACACTAAGTGGTTTTGTGGCATTCTTTAAAATTGTTGGCCATCATCATAAAATTGGATATATATCTGTCATTTGTTTATCAACATGAATGGTGAGTTGTTATCATGGAAATCAAATTTCGTTTCATCATATCGCTATTTGGATTTCAGACTCACATTTTAATATTTTTTTTTTCCATTCCGAAATGATCAATGAAATAGTAATGGTTGAAATTTATATTTTGAAATTGACATTTGGATCATCTTTTGTTGTATAGTTTTTCTTCAAATGTATCTGTTTATGCATGAATGCGAAATTTCGTGATATAAGGTTAGATATCATCATTTCATGCCATGTTTATGACTTTGATTAACTTATTGTCATCATTATATATATTGGATCATATAAAGTGGTTTTGGCTCGAATGGCATAAGGAATGGTATAAAGTTTGGGCATTTAAATAAATCAAATGTTTTTTTTTTTTCAAACTATAGTCAGACTCCATATGTGAATACCGATTTTCAAGGCATGAGTTGGCAAGAGTGTAGTGGGAGAAGTGATGGTGGCAAGTTAATGACATTCAATGCACTTGTATGAACATCGAACAAGGTGATGGTTTTGGATTTTGGGGTCATTTTTGGTTTTGCATTGGAAGAATTTTGAAGCTGGGAGTTTTTCTGGTTCTGTGCGAGTGTGATCTCGAGCTTGAGCTTTCAATTTATCATATGTGTCAGTTACCAACATGTATGAACTATTTTTACTTCAACAGTTGTGTTTGTTTGGTTCAAGTTGGACTGTGGGTAAACAAATTTGAAATGGTATTTGTAGAAGTTTATTGGGTATTTTACCTGTAAATTTTTCAAGCTTACCCAAGTGAATACTTCGCATACCTAGTTTGTCTTTTCAAAAATCTTCATGCAATGAAGTAGATATCATCTGCATATTGGAAAATAACATTTCATTCGAGTTCTTGTTGATATTTTGAAGCATGCATGTGAATATTTTGGGTCTTCACTGTATAAATGGTGAAATTTGTTCATTTTTTGAGTTACAATAGCTCATATTAAATGGCCTTTCAATTTGGGTATCGATTTTATCAAAAGTTTGTTCAAAATGAAATAAGTATCATTGCTTCAGTTTTTTGGGTAGGAATAAATTTCTCTGTTTGATCAAAAGATTCAGTTGCGGTTATCTTGTTGATTGTAGTACTCAGTGGTCATCTTTATGAGAAAATATTGATTAAAATAAGGCTCAAAAGCTCTGTAGTTTCATTTTGAATGGTTTGATAAAGATTTTCAAATATTTGTAGTCTGTGACAAAAGATTCTTGATGCATGCATTCGTTTTAATCAAAAAATAGTGATAAGGTTTTGGGATATAAGTTTTATTGGCTATATTTATATATGGTACTTGATGGCAGTTATAAGGTGGAAATAATATAACATTTGAGCCAATCAAATTATCACTTGTATATGCGTATTTTGAGGGTTTTTCTTGTTTCAAAATTTCATATTGAAAGAACTTGAAATGACACAGTTATTTGTTTGGTTTCAGACAGAGATGGTATTTTGATTTGTTATTTTGATTGTTTGATAAATTTCATGGAAATGATACCAATGGTTAGAATAAAATGGTTCTAAAATATATAGAAGCATGATTTTCCTTCAAAAAGTTTGAAATGATATCTTTTTCAGTGACTATCACTTGTGGTTTTTGATTGGTGACTCTGTTTTGGGAAGTTAAATGATCTTGCATGCTAAGATTTGGTGCTTACCTCTCCTTTTCAACACTTTATCATTTATGATGGGATGGTTGGGGTTCTAGAAGGTCTGGGTCACATCACTCTTGGGGGCACAATAGTTTTGTAGTCAATCACAATGGCATAGAGGGTTCACCTAGGGGTGGCCGAAGGGGAACTAGTACGCTTCGTGGAGGTAAACATTTTGTTAGACATGGCCCTACACATGTTTTTGTCCATTTCGATGCAAATGAACCATGCCTTCATGAGGTCCTACAAGTAATTAAATCTTATCCACGCAACCAACCTTCTCACAACATTAATAACCCTCCTTTGCACAATCTTGAGCACACACATGCTGATAATAACCTAGCCTCTTCTAATAGGTCTGTCCAATCTGCTCCTTCTCATGTACCTCCACATCATGTCTTACATGTTACTACTTCACCACTATTACTTGGACAGAACCAAGCTATGTGCCTTCTCATGACTCCCCGCAAACCTCTAAGTGTGTTAGGTCCTCTTCCACAGGATGCCTAAGGTGACAAGTGCGGTGAAGAGTTAAATTGGAAGTGGAGGAAGAATCTGGAACCATCACTCACACTATACTTCCTGTGGAGCCATATGAATATGTCGAGATGATCATTAAGGCGGAGCACACCATTGTTGGATTTGACAGGGATGACTGATTATGTTGTTTAGATTTGATAAACTTGTTGGACATATTAACCACTTTGCATATACTTCATATTTTGGATATTATACTTTAATATTTTGAGACATGTTTTATGAACTAATGGTGACAGTATTATATTTTATATATAGATTGACTTTGATATTTAATTGGTTGTTTCATGGTGGTGATGTGTTAGCCTTTGAAAGGATGAATGCTTTAAATGGTTGTGTTTGCATTTATTTAATGTGTGAAATACTTAGTGGGCCCTGTTTAGATGACTCATGCCTCATTCAAATGCCTAAGTAAAATGTTTTAAAAGTGACCCGAGTCCTGGTTATAATTATATTTTATTATAAAGTTTCACTTAAGTCATAAGTGAAAGCTTATTATAAAGTTATAAATCATTTATTTAAAATTATTTAAATGGTTCAATCGGTTATAATTAATTTTGTTTAAGAAGATGTTATAAAAGGACTTGGAGGATTCAATTACAAAGGATGAGAAATCAGTATTGCAACTATTTTGAAGGTTATTTCATTTTGAATTATTTTTGTGCAATGTTTTTCTGAGGCAAGTGATCTTACAAGTGTTGTGATAACATTTGTTTTGAGGTTTGAGTATGAAATTTGAATGCAAAAGTATATCCAAATTTAATATTATTTCTTTGATTATCTGATTTGATTATTCTGCATTTTATCTAATTGATTACAAATTTTTGTCTGTCATATCTAGAGCAATCCTTGATGATATCTTCATTTTGATCTCAAAATAAATGCAAATTGTAGCCATGTTGGCTTTGATTTTTGAATCATGACCTTGTTAAGATGTTGTTTTAGCGATCATTGTACTTTCCTTCATTAATGCAAAATCCATTTCTCTTCATCATGTCTATTTTTATTTTTCATCTTATCAATTATGTAAATATGTTTATATGTTGATATCTTTGGTTTTTTCCTTGTGAGTGTGTTGTTATGTTTTATCTTCAAGATCATAATATCATTTGAAAGTTATTACAAATAAGAGATTGTAAGACATCACTCAAAGTTTTCACCTTTTCAAGAGGTTACCTAATTGATAGGTCTCACTCTGTCAGATAAAGTTTGATAATATATATTTGATACAAAAAATCATTTTGATTTATGAGTGATTATTTTGCATATAAAGTCATTGAGTTTAAGGGAAATCTCTTTATCAATCTAATTAATCATTGTGTGGTCTTGTTGTGTCTTTTAATGTGTTTTGTTTGTCTTTTTGTTGATGTATGTATATTCTCATTGCTGCCAAAAATATAAACTTCCCAGATCTTAGGTTGAATCATTATTTAGCCTATGTTAAACTACCCACGCTTAAGCCAATTCTTAAGTACAACTACGATTAAACTGGTCTGATTCCATCTTGACCTTTTGCATTAGGTGAAAGGGTTGATTGGTTGTCGGTCTAATTTTTATCGACAACAAAACGAACATTCAAGATTGTTCTAAGGTTTGATACAACACCGCGTGATAACAAACACAATCAAAATTCGAATTTCCCATTTCAAGGTTTAAAGAGGTGTTTTGCGAATAACAAAAAATCACATTTTAATCACTTTTGCAAGGTGACCAAAAGGTAGTTTTAAACTAGAAACCAAGTTTGACCCATCATTTTGGTGATTTTTGTTATCCACTAATGTTATCCAGACATCTAAGGAGGTAAACAAGAACTGTGTTTGCACTAGAAAATATTCCTTCTAGTTGCATAGAAAAAGGAAAAAAAATATGTTGTCATGTTGCATCTCATTAAAATTTACCAAGCCATACTCATCATTGGTTATATTTTTCAATAACCATAAGAAAGGAAAACTAGAAAACATTGAAGACATGCAAGATATAAGGAGATAATTGTGTCTAATAGGGGAATTGAATCGAGTAACATGGCTCGAGCAAGTAGAACACGCACAAGCTACGTGGATGCCGAGGTAAATTGTCGAGCTCCTCGAGGACCAAATCATTGGGCGAGCCACAAAATCAACCGAAGGAAATCTCATTATCGAGTTAACTAAGCTCATTCACGAGTTCAAAGCCACCTCACAAACCAACCACCTAGTCCAAAGATGATTCAAAGCGCCCAAACAAGGTGAGTCAAATCCAATGGTTGTCCAGACCAAACCACGATGCAGCGAGTACACTATATGGCCAAGTCAAGGATAATAGGTGGTCCTTTGACCACGTTTGAAACTTGGTTTGAGTAGCCCAACAATCATTCACGCTTACGAGACCACTTTTAAATTTTGGGCATTTAGTTAAATGGTTCAAGTACCTTGCGTGAGGCTCCACATTTTGCATCCTTATGCGACTAGAAAATTTGTAACTACAACATCCTTCAAAATTCCTCTACCTTTGTGCTTTGAATGATGTCCACACCCTGTTCCAAAGTTGTTATTCCTAACAAACGAGCGAATGCTTCCAAGAGTTGTGGTGTTTGGCATTACACATGTCAATTGCATTTTGGCTTGAAAGTTTATAGCGCCTTTTCAAAAAATTGTTTTATGTGTATGTTAGAACTATGACATTTAAGGGGAGACATTTTCTTGAGGAATTTTATTACATATTCAATGTTCCTTAAGAAGACTCCCACATTTTGCACTTACTGACCCCCACAACGTGTTGTTCCAGAAATTATTTTTCTTCGGTGGTTTTAAAATCCATTTCAGTAGATCCAACAAATCATTTATGTCCATACCTAGCTCCTATTTGGCATGGCTTGGGAAGAGACTCGGAAAAAAAAATGGATTTGGTTACGTAAATATCCTCGAAATCATTGTATACGTGAGATTATAGCTCTTTAATGCATTTTGCTTGAAATTTTTAGACGCATTTTCAACAAAACCATTCTTTGCATGCACTGCAATCAAATCATGTCCAGAACACATTTATTTCAGGAATTTTGATAAAGAATTTGTATGCCCGACGTAGACACCCATTTTAGCATTGAAAATAACAAAATTCATACAATGCCAATTCCATCTATTTCCAATCTCAAACGAAATCTCAATCTCATAACATTATGTAAAGAGGGTGAGTGGAGGAGGTGCTACACATTCCTATTACTACACACCCCTCCCCTTTCTTGTGGTGGACATAGATTAGGGAGAGAAAAAAACATTATGTTTGCTTGAAATAAGATCATATAATGCCAATGCTAACCACAAGTGATCCGTAAACTTCTACTTTGGAACTCTACGAATCACATAAATTTATTGTTCTACTTTCAACTTTGGAAAATGACAGTTTGCTTGAAATATTAGAGCTTCATGAGTGATTATCTAGTGCTTTATAGAAAGGAAATTGCAGAGTGGGAAAGAATACAAAACTTTAAACACCAACAATTTTATCCTGGAAACCTCCAATGGAGGAAAACCAGTCGGGAAGGGAAAATGCTCTTTCTTCCCATTTTTATTGGTCTAATATAGACAATTACTGATTCATGATAAGTGTGAAAAGATGCAACAGCAGTGTAAACCTTCTCTCCAATTACTTGCTTGCTTTGTTTCTACACCTTGCTCCTACAATTACATTCCAAAGCCTTTGAAGATCTTGCTCACCGCTCCCATTAAACTCGACTCTTGATCTCTCTCAATCTCTAAATGAGATTCTCTTGCTCCTTTCATGTATTTATAGGCCTTCCCATGTCCTCCCATGCACTGGAGGATGTGAAGGGGCATGGAAGGGAAGAGGCGCGACTAGGCATTTCAAATTCACATCCATTCACGCTTCATTTTTATTTTTTGTCCGTAAGTTACTGGGACCGCTGCCTGCAGGCGGCGGTTCTAAAACTTGCCACTCTGCACAGAGCGGTGGTTCTTTCTAGAACCTCTATTTACCTCATTTTAATTCACTTTTCTCATTTCTTCTTCTTGGTGCTGATATAACTGATGAAGTGGTGTGTTTTTCTGGATCCCTATGGATCAACAACCAATCACAAACTCATAGATAATGCAACACGACTAGTAGAAGGTGCTATTGATGTTATGGAGTTAGGATTCACACCTATCAATTTCATTGCTTAGACATCCCCGCTTGTTCCAAGCTCCACGCATAGGTGGGAGGATGTTGGTTAAGGTGAACTTGATCGGATTAAAGGTGGGTTGTTGCATTTGGTGAAACGAAGTAAATTTTTATGAAGGTGCCCATGCTCTACCACACCCGACATACTCCATCGCCATGTCCATGTGCCTTCACATGGAGCCATTACTCCATTCACCAAGTCACTTAAATTCCTCCTCCACCGAAGCACTCTGTCCTTTATTTTATTTTGCATATATTTTATTATATTTATCATTATTTATTTATTTCTATTCATTAATATTTGATTTTTATTTCATTTTATTTTATAATTCATAAATTTTAAATTTATGTTTTAATATTGGAATTGTTTGAAATCTCATGTATTATTACTATCATTATTTTATTATTATTATCATTATAAAAAAAATCACATTTTAATATAACTCATTCACAAAGCCACTAAGGTCGAAGTGGTCAAAGTTAGGTATGAGTTCATCAATGAAAGAAGCATTAAATCGAGTTTCAAAATGATGTGGATAGAGTCCACTTCAAATTGCCAGATGATAAAGTTTGAAATAGAGTGTCTTAAAGCTCAAATAACATACCCGTTGCATCTAATGTTATTAGAATTATTACTTTGTACTTACGATACAAAGCGACTTTTAAGTTCACATTTGAAGGCACAAAACTACAATGACCGAGATGGCACATTGGTGCACCAAGAGAAAATGGAAACCCCGTGCGTATGACTTCACAACATCCGCACATGGGATTGAACACCTCAAATATTTGAGATGTTAACAAGATGATATCACAAACCAACTAACCAGTTGCGACAAAGGGATCCATAATCCTCACTGGCTCGGTGTAAGGAGTGGGAATTACATTACCCTCCCCTTATAAGAGCATTGTCCTCGATACGAAACAAAACAAGTGTTAGATAGAGGGATCGGTAAGAAAATGAAATTCATCGATGATCAAGTTCCGTCTAGGGAAAAGAATTTGTCATGAGAATGTGACCACAATTGTTGAATTGTGGAACTCAATTACCGGATTAACATGCAATGGGAACTTGCTTGGAAAACACAATAACCATCATTGATTATGGAGGGACCGACATCGGTTAGGCTAACCGACATCGATTACCTTTATGCGATTGTTTTATTTAACTCTCGGGAATTATATCTAATTTTAGAATTAAGACATATCTATTGATTGTATTTGCATGGCTAAGCGCCCTAAGTTTATATACGTCTATATAAGCATGAAAGCTAGGGTTTAAAAGTAATGATTAAGAATTAGAATGGATTAGAAGAATAATCGTAAGAGAGAGAATTCTTGGTGATAAATCAAAAATCTTGAAGAAAGAAAGTAATGTACATTTGAGAGGTGTGGAAGATTATAAATCATTGTTGTATATCTTGTCGAAGCTTTGGATAATACATTGACTTGTTTATTGGTGGACGTAGCCCACACTGGATGAACCACGTTAAATCTGGTGTTGATTTATGTCTCTTGTTTTGTATATTTCCTCTGGTAGAATATCCGCTTTTATTTACTTGTATGCTTAGATCTGATGTATTATTTATACAACTTGTGTGTTATCCCCAACAACTGGTATCAGAGCTTTGTTTGAGGGTTTTGTGTGTTGACATATTTACTCACATAGGATTTTCTAATTGAGTGGGAGCTACAACAATGACAAAAGAAAACAAATACAAGGTAGAGAAATTTGACGGCCGAAATTATCAATTATGGAAGATGCAGATTGAGGATTATATGTATCATAGAGATTTGTATTTATCATTGGATGAGAAGTTTAGACCTACGAAGATGACTGATGAAGAATGGAAGATTCTTAACAAAAAGGCACTGAGATTTATAAGATTGAGCCTAACAACATCCGTGGCTTCCAATATTATAGAAGCGACTTATATGGTAGGGTTAATGAAATATTTTGCTAATTTATATGAAAAACCTAGTGCTTGAAATAAAGTTTATTTGATGAAGAAACTATTTAGTTCTAAGATGCATGAAGGTGAATCTGAATCTAGTCACTTGAATGATTTCATATCTATTGTAAATCAGTTAAAATCGGTTGATATACTATTTGATGATGAAGTGAAAACACTTTTATTCTTATGTTCTTTGCCTGATAGTTGAGATAACTTGGTAATGACCATGTTAGTAATACATCATAGGCTAATAATGTTTTGAAGTTTGATGATGTGGTTAGTATAATCTTGAATGAAGAAATTCATAGGAAAAGTACAGAGGAATCATCATCTGGGAATGCTTTGAATGTAGAAAGCAAGGGCAGGTAGAAGGAGAGATCCAAGAGTAAGAGTAATGAAAAATCAAAGTCAAGGGATAACAGATCTAAATCCAGAGGTAAGAGAATTACTTGCTTTGGAAATGTGGAAAGAAAGGAAATGCAAAAAAATATTGTTGGTCAAAAGATAAAGAGAACCAACAATAAGAAAAAGATAAAGAAGAAAATCTTGCTGCAACAGAGGTAATGCAAGATGCTCTTATTATTTCTTTAGATAATAAAATTGAATCATGGGTTTTAGATTCAGGAGCTTCTTTCCATGCAACCCCTAATAAGAGTTATTTCAGAAATTATGTCCAAGGTAATTTTGGGCATGTTTATTTGGGTGATGATGAACCTTGCAATATTATTGGTAAATGGGAATTTCATCTAAAATTTCATAATGGAAATACATAAGTATTGAAAAATGTGAAGCATGTGCCAAGCCTCGGAGAAATCTTATTTCTGCAAGGCAACTAGGTGAATTTGGTTGCATGGTTACTTTTACAGGAGACTCTTGGAAAGTCACCAAGGGTGTTTTTGTTGTGGCAAGAGGTAATAATGTAGGAATGCTATATTTATCTACCTATGTTCTTGATTCATTTTTGCATTATCTACTTGATTCGGATGCATGCATGTGGCATAACCGGTTGGGCCATATGAGTCAAAAAGAATGCAGATTTTAAAGGCTAAGGGTAAGCTATCGATTTGAAAGATTTAGAATTAGATTTACTGTGAGCATTATATCTTTGGAAAGAAAAAGAGAGTGAGATTTCTTAAAGTTTGGGCAATGAAGAAGGAGCATAAATTGGAGCTTGTACACTTAGATGTGTGGGGACTAGCTCGGGTAGTTTCTCTTGAAGGATCCCAAGTATTATGTTACTTTCATTGCTGATTCTACAAGAAAAATATGGGTTTATTGTATTAAACATAAATATGATGTTTTTGAAACTTTTAAAAGATAGAAAGCCCTTGTTGAAAATGAATCAAATTTAAAGTTAAAGTGTCTTATATCCGATGATGGTGGTGAATACTTTAGCAAGAATTTCAATGATTAATGTTCGGTGAATGAGATACGTAGAAAGAAGCACGGTTCCAAGAACACCACGGGAGAATGGTGTTGCAGAGAGAATGGATATGACAATCATGGAACGTGCTAAAAGTATGAGGATAAATTCTAGATTTCCCTTATAGTTTTGGGTAGAAGAAGTTAATACATCGATTTATTTGATTAACCGTGGGCCTTCAAGTTCACTAGATGGAGGAATACCAGATGAATTTTGGGTGGAAAAGAGTTAGATCTTTCTTTTCTTAAAGTTTTGGTTCAGAAGCTTTTGTGCATATTGATAAGGAAAATAGGAAAAATTTAGATGTAAAATCCAAGAGATGCACTTTCATTGGTTATGGATTTGGTGATTTTAGATTCTATTTTTGGGATTTAGAGAATTCTAAAATTATTAGGAGTTATGATGTTGAATGGAATGAAAAGAGAATGTACATGGATCAAATTTTGGTACCCAAGGATGAACCGGTTGAGAAGTTTGTGGATGAAAATGAACTCTCGATTTAAAAGAAATACTAACAGGGTTACACAAGTAACTTGAATGTCGGTTGACGCTTGACCAGACATCGGTTAGCGAACGAACGTTGGTTACAGGTGACCGGCGTCGGTCACTGACAGATTTGGATACAAATGTCTAGGAGGTCTAGATTGATCCTTGATACTCCAAACTCCTGTGAGAAGGTCATAAAAGGTAAGTAAACCTCCAGAAAGATTTACACCTTCTCTATTTTATTTATTATTACCGATAATGGCGAACCAAAAAGTTTTGAAGAAGCAATGCGGATAAGACCCATGTGCGGTGGGAGAATGGCATGGATGAAGAGATGGAATCATTGGAGCAGGAACCGGACTTGGGATTTGGTTAAGTTGTCAGCAGGTAAGAGAACATTGTAGAATAAGTGGGTTTACAAGATTAAGGAAGAAGAGGGTGGACATAAAAGGTACAAGGCAAGACTTGTAGTAAAGAGATTTGCACAGAAAGTAGGTATTGATTTTGGTGAAATATTTTCTCCTGTTGTTAAGATGACTTCCATTCGTACTATATTGAGTTTAGTTGTAGTAGAGGATTTGTATTTAGAGCAACTAGATGTGAAAATGGTTTTCCTTCATGGTGATTTGGATGAAGAGGTTTATATGCAAAGACCGCTTGGGTATGAAGTCGAGGTAATAAGAAATTAGTGTGCAAGTTGAAAAAGAGCCTATATGGGCTCAAACAAGCTCTAAGGCAATGGCACATGAGGTTTGATAGTTTTATGCATGAGCATGGTTACTTAAGATGTGAATTTGACCATTGTGTTTATTTTAAGAAACTTGGAAATGGGAGTTATATTATTTTGTTATTATATGTGGATGATATGCTTATTGCAGGATCTAGTATGCAGGACATTGGTGAGCTTAAGGGAAAGCTAGCTCACACATTTTCTATGAAGGATTTAGGAGCTACAAAAAGAATCCTTGGCATGCAAATACATAGAGACAGAAAGAACGAGAAATTGTATTTGTCTTAGGGAATTATATCTACGGGGGTGTTAGAAAGGTTCAAGATGCAAAATGTAAAACTGTGAGTACACTTATGGCCGACACTTCAAATTGAGAAAAGATCGATGTACTACATCACAAGAGGAGGTAAAATAGATGACATGAGTTCCATATGCTTCAGCGATTGGAAGTATCATGTATGCTTTATGGTTTTTACTAGACCGAGACATTACACAGCGGTGAGAATCATGAGTAGATATATGACCAATCTAGGTAAAGAGCATTGGAAAACAGTCAATGGATACTCAAATATTTGAGAGGGACATATATCATGCAGTTATGCTATAGAGGTTTATATATTTCATTGTGTGGCTATGTTGATTCGGATATGGCTAGAGATCTAGATGGTAGGAGGAGCACTACTGGATATATTTTCACAGTAGGTGGGATGACAATTAGCTGGATTTCAAGATTGCAAAAGGTTGTGGCTTTGTCTACTATAGAGGCAGAGTATGTTGCAGCTACAGAGGCTAGCAAGGAGATGATATGGATGAGTAGGTTCATGGAAGAGTTGGGAAAAAGAAGGATGATTGCAAGTTTTTCAGTGACAGTTAGAGTGTAATTCATTTGGAAAAGAACTCAGTGTTTCATTCGAGAACGAAACACATTCAGTTGATGTATCACTTCATACGGTAGGTATTGGAGGATGGGTAGTTGAATCTGGAAAAGATTCATACGAGTGAGAACCATGTGGACATGCTAACAAATTCATTAGCAAAGGAGAAGTTGGAGTTACACTCTACTTCTATTGGTCTTGAAGTTTGAGACTTGAGGAGGAAGAAACGCGAAGCTAAGGAAGGATCCAAGAATGATGTTATGCGGTATAGTGCAATAATTAATCTCCAGTGGGAGATTGTTGAGTTGTGGAGCTCAATTACTTTGGACTAGCATGCAATGAGAACTTGTTGGAAAACAAAGTAGCCATCATGACTAGCATTGGTCGGCAAGAAGGAACCGACATCGGTTAGGCCAACCGTCGGTTACACATTGTCGCGAGTGTTTTATTTAACTCTCGAAAATAGATCTAATTTTAGAATTAAAGCGGATCTATTGATTGTAATTACATGGCTAAGTGCCCTAAGTTTATATACACCTATATAAACATGAAATATAGGGTTTAAAAGTAATGATTATGAATTAGAATGGATTAGAAGAATAATCGTAAGAGAGAATTCTTGGTGATGAAGCAAAAAACTTGAAGAAAGAAAGTATTGTACATTTGAAAGGTGTGTAAGATTGCAAATCTTCGTTGTATATCTTGTCAAAACTTTTTTGTTTGCATGTATGCTTAGATATGATGTAATTATCTCATGCAACCAAAGGTGCTAACCCCAACAACAATGAAGTAAAGCAAAGTTTTGACAATTTCTTAAATTTTAATGTCTGTGAAGCTTGGTAGTTTTATTTTACTTTATTACTTAGTCTTTTTCCTTTACACTATTTCTTAATCCTAAAGCTCATAATATTTCATTATTTAGGATTTTTATTGACTTATTTTCATGGGTGCCCAATAATAAATGACATCACAATGCCACACAAATCCTAAACACAACACTAACTACCCACAAGACATATTTTTAACACATTTTCATGATTATAATCGAGCACAAGACCACCAACCCAACCATGGGAAGAAACATATAATCCACACAACATAGTACTCAACACACATGCCCCGACACAAATAGTGCTCATAATATGAGCTTAATATAACAATAAGGAATCCCCAACAATACACATTATCATGTTTCACGTAACTCAAAAACACAACTATAACTAACTAACTACTACGGTGTCAAGATTGGATCAAATATCATATCATCAATAAGGAGCATCAATCCTCAACAACATAAAACATAACCAGACTCACATGAGTACTCATGAATCATAAATACCAACTCCATATACCTCCCAATCTCCATAAGCCTCCCAAAACAACTCCATAAACCTCCCAAACAACTCCATAAACCTCCCAAAATAGAGAAGAGAACCATGGTATCAAAACCAAGCTAGGTCACTCTAGGGACATGAACACATAGAGACACGTCACTTGAAAAATCAAAGGCCCAATGACATGAAACCCCAAGCAATACAAGCATATGACCTTTGGGCGTACCCCACACTCCACACATGGACCATATCAGGTCGATGACAACATATAAGCACATATAACATGGTAGAAATAAATCATTCAAACATTTAAGAAGGTCCCCACAAGAAAACAAATAGCCAAGTGACATCAAAATCATTAAGCTTTGAGTTTCAAGAACAACTAAAATAAAGAAATCTTGATAAATCAAGAAAAATGGCTAAGTAGCCATATTCAAATAAAAACAAATTAGATAAAGAGTCTTGAAGCTTAACAACAATCAATTAAAATTGTTGGTTCCAAGTACAACCGAGTTTACAAATAAAACACATACGTAAGGATTTACATTATAAGCACTATAGTGACCTCTAAGGAGGCTTGCTCACCGGGTACTATATCATCGAGTACATATTTCGGCATCTAGAATCCATCTCGAATATAACATAATAACTGATCAAATAATATAACTATCATAATCTCTGTCTGAATCATCCCTCCAAACTCCCACAAGGTTCAACATAGTCGGTATCACAAAGGATTGTTTGATGAAGAACTCAAATAGGAGACAATAGAGACTCTAGTTTGCATAAGTTGAGCATAAGGTGGTGTGCATCCATAATATACTAAACAAGCTTGAAGTATATCAAACAGATAAAATTGTATTTTCAGTCTACATGAGACTTCACTTCCAAACTCATACTCCCCTCAAGGTTATGGGAAACTGGTTCATTCCTTCTCTCTCCACACATACACTTTTTATCGATTTCTTCCCTTAGGGTCGGTGAGTGTATGGTATACAACATAACAAAATAACTACATTACTAACGCAATGATGATTTACACACAACTACCATAACGCCTTACACATGGTATACTTACGAGGTAAAACCTAACATTATTTCCAAAGCTTAGAACACGTCACATTTCCACATATCACAATTAAAAGTGTGAATATAGTACAATAGGGATCATAAGATTGTTATATATGCCCATTTCACGATGTTAATCCATCACATAACGTAAGAATACATATGTACGATGAACATAATGAATAACATCATGACATATACATAATTAAAATACAACATGGTGACAACAACACGATATGACACAATTCACCACGAAGCACTTTTGTCACACAACATATTAGTACACATATACAATATCACAGATAATGAAACACTACAACACTTCATAGAACACAATAAAATTCCTTTCACATAACAAGGTGATTACACATGTGAATTTCACATTGAATTCAGAGAGAGAGAGAATACTCTCATCACTAAACACACCAACATCATAATGAGTCCACACTAAGTGGTATGCACAACATGTGCATTCATATTATCACAAGTACAACATTTATCACATCACAACATAATATCACATTACTCTTGAAATCCTCCACCATCATGCATAATCATCACAACACCGTCCCAGAGGTTCAAGAGCATGAACCTCCACTTTGATACCATATGCAACGCACACAAATGCACGAGACCTAAAACAAAAGACGAAATAAATCGGGATGATTTTTTTGCCTCATAACTTGATACATCTTGTTTTATTATATGAGACCACTTAGGGTCACAAGAATAACTTGACATCACACGAGACATTTACACAAACATGAACCCACATATTTAACATGATGAGGAGAGGATAGGTACCACTAGAAGAGATGACAAACATTACCAAGCCTACCTACGAGGCTTACAATGGGTAGAAAACATGTCACATGATAATTCAAGATGCACACCAATGCCATATTTTTTTCAATGAACAAGTGCAAAACAATGACCAAACTACAATATGAACTAACAGATAGGCACCTGTATGTAACGCCCACAAATGCGAGACCCAAAACACAAGACGAAATAAACCAGGATGATTTTTTGTCTCATAACTTAATACATCTTGTTTTACTATACAACACCACTTATGCTCACAAGAATAACTCAACATCACACGAGACATTTACAAAAACATGAACCCACATATTTAACATAATGAGGAGAGGATAGGTACCACCATAAGAGCTGACACACATTACCAAACCTACCTATGAGACTTGCAATGAGGAGAAAACATGCCAAATGATAACATAAGATGCACATCAACACCACATTTTTTTCAATGAACAAAAAAATGACCTAGCCACAATATGAACTTGTGGATAAGAAATTTCCACAACACAACATTTTCATGGTTACATCTTTATTACAATCATATTTCATCATTTAAACTTAAATATATAAAGAGCACTTAACATGTAAACATACATTATCATATTCTCTAGACTATATTTTTGTATTTCGTTTAACATTTCACATATAATGGTTCCATTTGATTTTACTTGTTTCTCTTATTGCAATTAATTTATGAATCTTGTTTTTAATAGGAACATTTTAATCACACACAAGTATCCTGGTACTAGTTCCAATGATTCATTTTTCAAGAGTACGTTTACTTGGTATTGTATTTTAACTTCATGTGAAGTAAAAAGGTAGACTATTAGGTCTAAGAGTGGACATATTCCATGTTCCTTTCTCATTATAACACTTAAACACTATGAATACACTCTTTTCACTTTCAAGTTATTACAACTAACTATGTAATTTAACTACTTAATTTGCATCGTTCGTGATATGTATATGAGGGTTTGCGTTGAGTTTAAGGGACAAGTCTTAAATTTCACTTTACTTATAATCCATCATCTTAAGAATTCAATATTGATAGCTATGAGTAAATTACAGGTTTCGACCACAATTAAACTTCTTAAGTGGTCCTAGGTTTAATATATTTCCATTTATGCCTAAGGGTTCTACTCCCTACTACAAGTTAATACTAGAATGTGTAATATATTTAACTCACAAGACCTTCGTAAAATCCCAAGGTATTCCGTTACTACTTGCTAAGGGAACACTTTTATCCTTAAGGCTTAGGAATGTTGTAACATGGTTCATTCACAATGTGATCTTGCCAGACTAGAAATTATTTTAGTTCCTTTTTGTGAAGGCGAAAATTTTTTCCATGAGGGAAAGAAGGGGCATTCCCATAGACCATGTGTAAAAGATGGGAAAAGAACAAGGTTCACCTTCTACGAGACAGTTGAGGAAACACAAGTAAAACTCATTTTTTCAGCATGCGAAAGAACCAAGTCTCAAAATAGAATGGGAGATGTCGAGTTATAATTTTACTAAGGTGTGTAACCCTACTAAGGAAACAAGGGCATGAGGGTAAGATCGATGAGGCCATTCCATACAACAATAGTTATTAATTCATGTTATAAGTTTGTTTGTCACTTTCCGCCCAAAATGGAAATACACAGATATAATTTATTATTTTTCTTTGAAGGTTAAAATGTTTACTAAGTCAACACATCACTAGAAAAGAGGTAGGATACAATGTTTTCAATTTATTACCATACATTTTATTGATACAATCCACATTCAAAATTTATGATGGTACAACCAATTTTAAATAACAAGATTTCAAAATTCATCCTCCTATAATGATTTAGATACTATATATAGGATTATCTTACATCGTTTTCCATTGCAACATGATACAATCAACTTATTTTACCTAATTGACATACAAAAGTACGACTAAGTATGAAATTAGTCAACATATAGAAGTACAACTAAGTATGAAAATAGTACACTTTCTCAATATGCTACAATTTCATGTTCATCACAGAAAACAATAAATAACATTTCTATTTATAGCAATATTGTTGATATATCATATACAATTACATTGTTTCCAATATAACATGTTATTATGAAAACACCAATAACACTTCACTTTCTCCTTGTTCTGATACCCACAACCACCACATGGTTAGCTAAACTGCTATTGCATGACATTTTTTTACAATCTAGCATAATTCGTGATTTCATAGTTTCCATTTACATGATTAAAAACTTAGCATGCATCAAAAGAGAGTTGGAGATACATATTGAATTTCATTTCATTTTAAAGCTGGAGAGAGAGAGAGAGGCACCATTTCCCCCACAATCAAATTTCTCAAAACAAGCAACAAAAGGGAGTTCCTTACAGTCATATATTAGTGTTTTCAAGTTTTCTTGTCGATTATTATTTTCTTGATGAGGGTCCTGAAAGGTGTTTCACATTTGCTACAAGTTTGTGAAAACATCTAAAATTAACCCGAGGGTTGTGAAAGTACATCCAAAAACTGGTTTTTGATGATCAAACACACCATAAGACAAATCCTATACACTCTCATATATACATGGAACTCATTGGAGTTGATGGAACTCATAACTGAAAAATAGGGTTCAAATTACAATTAACTTTTCAAAACAACCGATCCTAATTGGACTAATTTGACTTGGTCACCCAATGACCAGAAGCCTACAAACCCCTTGTAAAACTAGTTTGCAAAGTGATTTTATCATAACTAAGGGTTGATAGCGATTGTCATGGATAAATACTAGAGGTATACGAAGGCCGATATCCATTTCTTCACCCAGGGCTTAAATGGAAAGCCAAAACCAAACCCAACTTTTAACTTTCAAAGCAATACCCAAAACGCAAAAAGGTTAACATGGCTCTTAGAGGGGTGCCAAAAATGCATGAACATACATTTGAATTTGTTAAAAAGTTTTATACAACACTTTAGGTCATAGGGAACACGCTCAAAAATTGAATTTCCCATTTTGAGGTTTGGAGAAAATGTACCCGATATCTTAGGAGACGTGCTCTTCTCATATGGGCGGTGTTTTGACCCATAGGTTTATGGGGTGGTTTTGGCCCATGGTTTTGATACCCACGGTATTGTAAAATTTCTTATGTAGTTTCCTATTGGTGTGATTTTGGTGCATATGGTAGGGTATTGTACATTGTAGATGTGTGTGAGTTCAAGTGTGAATTCAAGAGAGTTTTTTGAGCATAGCTCCAAACAAATCTGGTATTGTATTGAGAGAAAGAGGTGGCTTGTAATAAAAATATGAGCAAGTGATTCTTGGTGGACATAGCCCAAATTGGGTGAACCACATTAAATATTGTCTCTATGTTGTGTTATTTTATTTTCTGCACTTTTATTTTAGATTTGTGATATTATTATGCATATTAGTTTCTACTATTGCGATTCTGAGTGGGATTTTTCCGCATATTTTATTCCTTATTTCTTGACTATTAGTATTAGAGCCTGGTTTGGTTTGTTGAAGTGTTGAATTGTAGGTAAAGTTTTAGCTTAAGTGGGCGCTATAATAGATGATGGAAGATCAAAGGTTGATAAATTCAATGGGTAGAATTTTAGTTTTTGGAAGATGTAGATGGAAGGTTACCTTTATCGGAAGGATCTTTATATTTCATTGTCTCGAAAAGGGAATAAACCATCGAGCATGACAGATTCGAGTGGGATTTGTTGGATAAGAAGGCACTTGGGAAAATATGGTTATGTCTTGCATCTTCATTATTAATCAATGTTTCAAAGGAAAAGACTACAAAAAACTTCTAGATGCATTAGGAAATTATATGAAAAACCCTCTCGCCTCTAACAAGATATTTTTAATGAAAAAGTTGTTTAATATGTGGATGTCTCGAGAATAGTTTAGTAGAAGAACATTTAAATGATTTTAATATGGTTGCATGAGTATGCTAGCTTTGGTTACAATATAATTTGATGAAGAAGTTAGGGCTTTATCAATTATGTGCTCTTTACCTAGGAGTTAGAATAAATTGCTAATGGCAAGAAGAAAATCAGTTCCAACTAACTCAAATTTGAAGTTTGAGGATGTTGTAGGGGTGATTCTAAGTGAGGAAATGTGAAAAAAACTCCAGGGAATCTTCTACTTCAGAAATTTTTGTGACAGTGGAAACTAGAGGAAGACATAAGAATAGAGGAAGCGATGGAAAATCGAAAGATCATGCAAGGTCAAAATCTAAAAGAAAGATGGTATGCTTGGCACTATGGAAATCTTGGGCATGCGAAGAAGTATTGTTGGGAGCTTCGGGATAAGAAGAAACAATAGGAAGAAAAAAGAAGGTGAATTTGGCAACAACTAATGTCTACCAGATTCTTTCTTTGCATAATATTGTTGAATCTTGGGTTTTAGATTCGGGGGACTCTTTCCATGCTACTCCACATAAGAATTATTTTGTTAATTGTGTTGAAGGATATTTTGGGAATGTGTATCTTGGTGATGATGAGTCTTACAACATAGTTGGAAAAGGTTGTGTTCAAGTTAAGTTGCAAAATAGGAATACATGGCTATTGAAGGTTGTCAGACACGTGCCTACATTAAGACAAAATTTGATATTGGTGGGGTAGTTGGGAAATGATGGTTGTAATGTGATATTTATAGCTGACTCTTGGAAGGTTACCGAAGGTGCTCTTGTGGTGGCAATAGGTAAGAAGGTTAGAACCATGTATTTAACCACTGATAGCACTAATGCTTGTAATCTTGTGGCTTTAGATGCATATACAACATTGTGGAATTATAGGCTCGGTCATATGAGCCGTAAGGGCATGAAGATCATAAAAAAGAAATTTCTCGGATATACAAAAACAAGTTTGGAGTTCTCGTGAGAACTGCGTATAGAAAAGAAACATGTAAAATTTCTCAAGATTTGACCTACGAAGGAAGAGATTAAGTTAGAGCCGGTACATTCGATGTGTGGGGGTTGAATCGATATCATCTCTTGGGGTTGATTATTATGTCACTTTAATTGATGATGTAATAAGGAAAGTTTGGGTATATTGTATTAGAAATAAATCTAATGTATTTGACACTTTTGTTAAATGGAAAGCCTTAGTGGAGAATTAAATAGGTATCAAGCTAAAATATCTCAGGTCAAATAATGGAGGGAGTATTACAGTAATGAGTTTGACAATTATTGTTCTAAGAATGGAATCCGCATGCAAAATATGGTTCCAAGAACTCTGGAATAATGGGGTGTCGAAAGGATGAGCAAGACAATAATGGAACGTGCTAGGAGCATGAGGTTACATGCGGGACAATCTCTTTCTTTTTAGGAAGAAGCAGTGAGCACAACTGTGTACTTGATAAACATAGGACCCTAAAGTGCCTTAGATGGAGGCATACCTGAGGAGGCTTGATGCAGTAAGAAATTCGATTACTCATTTCTTAGAGTCTTTGGATGTGAGGTGTTTGTTCATATAGACAAGGATGATATGACCAAGATAGAGGATAAATTAGAAAAATGTACTTTCATTGGTTATGGTGGTAATGACTAATGCACTTTCACCGGTTATGGTGGTAAGGACAAGAAAATCATTAGATCTAGGGATGTGGTCTTTAATGAGAAATTTATGTATAAGCAATAGTTGCAGGAAAACAGAGAAAATCTAGGAAAGAATATATAGTGATAGAGGATCTTCCAGGATGGGAAAGTGGTACATGAATTAGTTCAGAACTAAATCAATAGGAACCCCAAACTCTTATATTGAGGAGGTCTTCTAGGGTAAGAATAGAACCTAAACATTTTTATCCTTCTCTTTATTATTTATTACTCATTGACAATGGAGAGCTAGAAATATTTGATGAAGCAATAAGAAGTGAGAGTAAGACATGAATGAGGAACATCGAGTCTCTCATGGGGAACCGAGTTGGGATTTGGTGAAGCTATCCAAAGAAAAAAGATTATCGCATAACAAGTGGGTATACAAATTTAAAGAGGAAGGAGGCAAGAAAAGATACAAGGCCCGGTTGGTGGTCAAGGGGTTTGTACATAAAAAAGTATAGATTTTGATGAGATTTTTTTCTCCCGTAGTAAAAATGACTTCTATTAGAATTGTTCTAGGAATAGTGGCAATAGAAGACTTACACTTAGAGCAGCTAGATGTAAATACTACATTTCTTGATGATGATTTGGAGGAGGATCTATATATGAAGTAGCTAGAGGGTTATGAGGTCAAAGGTAAAGAGGAGATGGTGTGCAAACCGAAGAAGAGTTTTATGGCCTTAAATAAGCTCCACATCAATGGTATAAGAAATTTGATAGCTTCATGATTGAGAAAGGTTATATTAGATGTCATTCGACCATTGCCTATATACAAATAAATTTGAGGATGATAGTTATATTATCCACGTATGCGTATGTAGATGACATGTTGGTTGCGGTAAAAACATGCGGAAATAAAATTTCTCAAGAAGTGGTTAAGTGACTCCTTAGATATGAAGGATTTGGGGAAGCCAAACAAATCCTTGGTATGAGGATATATCTAGGAATTAGAAGGAACAAAAGCTGACTTTATCTTAAGAAGAGTAAATTAAGAACGTCTTGGAGAGGTTTAATATGTAGGATGCTAAACCGGTTGGGACTCCTTTGTGCGAGACCATTTCAAGTTATCAAAGGATCTGTGTCCCAAGACAGAGCAAGAGAGAAACCAGATGTCCAAAGTACCTTATTCATCATCGGTTGACAATTTGATGTATGTCATGGTGTTTATTAGGCATGATATTACACATGCAGTGGGAATAGTGAGTAGATTTATGAGTGATACATGTAAAGAGGATCCTTCGGTACTTGAGAGGTACCATGGGGACAGTTTTTTGCTACAATGGATTGGACACCACTTTGCATGGTTATGTAGATTCAGACATGGCTAGAGATGTAGACAACAAGAGCATTACATGCTATATTTACACTGTAGGTGGGACAACAATGAACTGGAATTCACGACCACGAGAATCTTGTGGCTTTGTCAACCACGGAGGCCGAAGTATGTTGCTGCCACTAAGGAAAGAAAGTAAATGATTTGGTTACAAAAATTGCTTGAGGAGTTGGGGCCTAATAAGGAGGAAGGGAATTTACATAGTGATATTCAGAGTGTTATACACCTAGCTAAGAACTATGATTTCCACTCTAGGATGAAACATATACAATAAAGGTACCATTTCATTAGGAAAAATTTGGAGGAAGAGAATTTGAAGCTGCGAGAAGATTCATACCAGTCAAATCCCTACGACATGATGACCAAGGTGGTCACAAGGAGAAATTGAAACTATGTTCAACTTTGGTTGGCCTTCACGGACGATAGTGAAGGGTTGATAAGTTTCCTCGAGAGGGAAAACCAGTCTCAATTGGGAGAGCTGTTATGTTGTGCAACATGTTTTCATGTGTGGAAGTGTTGAAGATTGTAGGCTAAAAGTATTGTACACGTTCTACGCTTTTCTTAGGAGATGTACTCTTCTCATATGGGCGGTGTTTTGACCCATAGGTTTATGGGGCGGTTTTGGCCCATGGTTTTGGTACCCACGATATTGTAAAACTGCTTATGTAATTTCCTATTGGTGTGTTTTTGGTGCATATGGTAGGGTATTATAAATTATAGATGTGTGTGAGTTCAAGTGTGAATTCATGAGAGTTTGTTGAGCATATATTCAACTAGATATGGGTACTTGTATTGAGAGAAAGAGGAGGTTTGTAATAAAAATCCAAGAAAGTGATTCTTAGTAGACGTAGCCCAAATTGGGTGAACCACATTAAATATTGTCGGTGTGTTGTGTTCTTTTATTTTTTGCAATTTTATTTCAGATCTATGCTATTATTCTACATATTAGTTTCTACTATTTTGACTTTGAGTCGATTTATTCCACATATTTTATCCCTTATTTCCTAACATGCTTAATAAAATGTATTAAATGTAATATGTGGGGTGTAGTTTTGATATCAAAATTGAAATTCATATGAGTTTCAAAGTCCATTTTACTAAGTAATATTTTAGTGGAGGTAATAGGAAACAAAGGAAGGAGGTCAAACAATGACTTCATCTTCACCACTAACTAAAATATTGCACCTTATTATAAATAATATCAATGACAATTTCTAGTGGCACCGGTGATCATTTGTGTCATTGTTCACAATTCAATAGCAATGATTGAGATCGGAGGCTATAAATGCAACAATAAAGATTTAGTCCTAAATTTTTTCTTCTCTTAATATGAGTAATAATCAAATATTGTGAACATATGAATAGGAGAACAATAGCCTACAATGTGTCCTACGACGAGTACTTCTAAGTGGTTTATTGGTGAGTATCCCAATATTCAATTTGTCCTACGACAGTACTTCTAAGTGGTTTATTGGTGAGTATCCCAATATTCAATTTAAGTTTGCATATATAGGTTATTGTTGGAAATTGTGGGTTCTTTGTAGTGACAAGCACGACACTCATTGAAAGTGAAATTGTAAATAGTTGTATGTAGGTGATCACATCAACAAACATCATGAGTAGCATGAGTGCATGGGATAAAGCAATAGCCTACAATGTGTCTAATGATGAGTATCCCAATATTCAATTGTGTTCGCATATGTAGGTTATCGCAGAAATTATGGTTTGTTGGTGACAAGCCCGACACTCTTTGAAAGTGAAAGTGTAAATAATTGTATGTAGGTGATCACATCAACAAACATCGTTAGTAACATGAGTGCATAACTATATTATGTGTTTATTTATGTTTCCGTTTTTTGTTTGTGTGACATGGTTCCTCTCATAATGTATGCACTAATGGGGGAATGTTGGAGATATTTGTTAGTATGTGTATATATCATATGTGAGTGTGGGACAATGTATTTAGTTATAGATATTTGAATGTATGTGAGTTGTTTCAACAAATCACATGAATAGGTTCTTTGAGTGATTTTAGGGATCATGTGGTTGGTTCTTCTTGACAAGCCTTAAATCTAAATTTCTAGGAGATCAAGGGATTTATGTATGATATGCATTATTAAATAATCACCAACATGGTTGTGTGTTTGTTTTACACAATCTCAACCAAAAATTATAGTTTTCAAAGTGCCATGTCACCATATAGGTAGAGATTATTGCATTTGCAAGGACTTGGGCAAGTCTCATAATTTTCTTGAAATGTAAAGTTTAGATATCCTTATTTTCAAAATATTTCTTGCAGCTTTGGCGTATGTCATGTACACCCTTTCTTATTTTGTCTTTCTTCTAGAAAACTACTTAAATCATTGGATACATAGAAAACTACATTCCTTATAAGTAGTTACCCAATTAATACTAGGTCTTGAATGCACAAGGTATGCCCTTCTTGATAGATTCCTCATCACATCATAATCTCTAACTAGTTATAGGGAATTTATGGTGATTGTGAGAGAAAAATGTTGTTGAAGGATTCTTTTTCTTTTCTTGGATGTTTATTGGGCATTTTCTCACTTATAGATCATTGTGGGTTTTATAAACTATACTGAAACTAGTTAGTGACCTTGAATGCTTGTTTTTTCTGAGTTGCATGCTTATTGGATCAATTACTCACATTATGCTAGCTAAGATAGTCAATATTTTTATCCTATCTCTTCTAAATAATATATATTAGGGAATGCATAGAGTTAGGGATTCGATATTTGTGAAGTCACTATTTACACAAACCCCCTCCAAGGTTTAACCACACTTTGTGAGCAAGGAGTTGTGGGTGGATCACAAGAGGGATAGATATAAGATCGAAGTAGACCAAATTTGGGGATTCCAAAGTCTCAGTAGACCTTGTTGCTCACATTAACCTAATGCTTCAAAGTAGACCACCAAATATAAACTCTACTAAACTCTAAACATTTAAAGCCTTTAAAAGTAGATTTTTGAGCAAAAACATAGAAGACTATGTGATGATGATATAAAGAAATGACAACATCATTTATTTCTAGGGGAACATGAATTGAAGTCATGATCTGTCTTAGGTCAATGTTGTTGATTGGATAAAATCATCTACTTAATGGCATCAAATGTCAACCACAAATAGTTTGACTTTAAGGTAAGGAGAGGAGAGAAAAGGGAGGTAAAGAAATATACTTGAAGAGAATTTGAAGTGGATTAGAAGGTGTTTGATCGATTTAATCTTGATGTTATTAACCTCCTTGAGTGTGTTCCTTGATAGGCGTATCAAGTGTGAGGTTGGGTTGGTTGGCGATCCTTGGTAGGAGAGTTTCATGGTAGAAATACATTTAAAGGGTTGATACAGTAAGATGCTCAACCATGGCTAATTTAATAGGATGCTCAATACATGGATGATGCAATTATGCATGTAGAGAGATGATGTAATTAGGTAGTAAATTTTCACTGGTGATGGAGTTAGTTATGCATGGTGGCTGATGTTATTACTTATTTTTTTATTTTTATTATTTTTGATTAAATCTTTTTCTTGAGAGTGATCGATTGAATGTTTGATATTTTGTAGGTATAAAGATGATTTCACCTATGGGGAAAATTGATACCTCATGGTTACTAAATTTGTTGAGGGGCTTGTAAGATTAGGGAAAATCATAATTATGTGACTCGGGTTTGGAGGTATTATGGAGATGTGATGTATCCCTTTGGATGTGGATTTGGTATATATATATTGATAGAGGTATGTTTGAATTGATCTCACACATTTAGATGGATAGTAGGTGGGGATGTAATATGAACACTCACTTTGAAGGATGTTTATGCTATTTTGGAGTATCCAATAAAAGGGTACGCATGTTTTGTGATGTACTCGAGACAAAATTCGAGTTTAGGGATTTAGCTCAATGGGCCACAATTGAATATTGTTATGAGCCTTGGTCATTAATTTTATTTCTTAGTGTCATATACATGATACCTATTCTATCTATCTAGAAGGTGATGATATGTATAATTGTGACATGTATTTTGTATCACAAGTTAGATGGTGGAGTACCACTTTATGCATTAGTAATGTGTTAGACAAATTTTGAGTATAACAGTTCATACAATTGGGATGTTGAGGTGTGGGTTAGTTAGCCCACAACTTGTATCACATTTGGATCATACGAAAATTGGCGGTGGGATCAATCATTTTGTTAGTTTCTTATATTTATGAAATATTACCCATGTACTACCCAATATGTCCACTTTTGCATATTGTAACATATGGACCATGGGTACAACATTGGAAGAGGGGTCTTAAGAGTGATATAGGTTTAGTGTTTTAGACTATAGACCATATGGTAGGATCATATTGTGTAGACCGCATATTAGGGAATAATATATATATTTATATATCCTCATTCGATGTAATGGCATAGGGAATTAAATAAATTATAAGGATTCATTTGTAGTGGATCGAGCCACATGTTGTTGATAGGGTTCCCAGAAAATTTGGACTACCTCACATTACAAAACCATTTCCCTTTTCTCCATATAGGTCGATACATGCCGAGAGTCACGGGGGAGAGCACATAAGGGACATGAGGTCATATTCCTACCATTGAGACCAAAATACTTGAACGATAGATACCCCAACATGGTCTAAAATTCTAGACATGATAGATAGAGTTGGAGGTACCTAATGTATAAATGACACCTATTGTGGGGAGCTCGACCCATGATGTCCCAACATAATATGTTTCTTTAGATGTTGGGAAACATGTGATGCGGGGACCTTGATATTGATATTGAGATGACTTGACAAGGACTGCTTGGGACCCTTAGGAACCTAGATCATAGGCATATTGACTAAGGATACAAATAGATAAACATGATAGGTGGAAAGATGACCTATACTTTTGGTTATGTAGAGGGAGAGATGGAAATAATTGGTATTTACAAGGGATCGATTAAAAATGAAAACAATGACATATTATGTCACCGTGTGTTGGGGTTATAATTGAGGATTGTCCATGTCATTGGTCGGTAAGGATCACTCATGCCATCCAATTGAAAAAATGTTTATGATTACATTAAGTTATTTCTTTTCTTAAATTAAATTTAAGAAAGCAAGGGTTTACCGATTTGCTTTGATATCTAGTGTGTGGTAAAATATGTTGGTTTTTGTAAATAGGATGTAATGAAATTACTAAGATAGTTTGAATATCAACAATAATATAACACCAACGAACATCAAAATATAAAGAAATGATCACAATATTAAAGTAGAATGACATATCCACTTCGGAAGGGAAACCTCCAAACTATACAATAAGACTCAAGTGTTCAATATGATGATCATCTACCAGCCTACTAACTCCTATAAATAGCCCACTATGCTATGTAAAGCACCAAGGCCAACCTACTAATCATAGGAAATCATAAATGAATGTGATATAACATGATAAGAGATTATGTTAGCAACAATTCGGCCATCCATATCTCGATATATGACCTAGGATTAAGGACATAACATGCCCCTCCCATTCAAAGAAACATTTTCCCCAATGTTGGTAACCTTTGGATGTCATTTCTAGAATGATTCATCTTCCCATGTTGCATCTTCAATTCCCATATTATTTCACTTGATCAAATAATTAGTGATGAACCTTGTCCTTAATTTCTTAGTGTGTGGCTATAATATTTCTTAAGGCTCGAGATGATGCATCCCTCCTTATCAATATTTAGTAACACCGATGATAAGACAACTTCTTCCCAATGACATTTTTCAAGAAAGAAACGTGCAAAAGAAATTTATTTTAGTTGATCGAGGAAGCTCCAATTTATATGTCACACTACCAATTTTTGCAATACTTGATAAGATTCATAATATTTAGGTTAAATCTTGTTATATTTTTTTGTTATTTCAAAAGTAGTTGTTTAAATAATCGCACTCATACAAAAACAAAGTCTCCAACTTCAAAGCTTCACTCACTAAATTGTTGATCAATTTGTTGCTTCATGTGGTTTTTTGTTGTTACCAAATTCTCTTTAAGGCTACAAATCACCTCATGTTTCTATTTCATGTTCTCTTCAAATTATTTTACTTTAGGTCGGACCCTCAAGTTGGAGGTGAGAGATGGTGGATGGTAATCATATAAAATCCAAGAATGGGGACATTTTGGATGAGGTATGAAATGAAGTGTTATACCCATATTCGTAAGTGGTAACCACTAAACTCATCTCTCCTACTAATCAAGAAAAACATCATAGAAACTCCTCCGGACTTTTGTTTACTATATTAGTCTTTCCATCGATTGTGGATGATATGATGAACTATGAGCCAAATGAGTACCCCAAAATGAGAATAAATCAGTCCAAAAATTACTAGTAAATATGGGATAATTATCACTTACTTTCATGTAGCTTCTAAAATGTATCCATAAAATATATGGCAACTGTACTCAGTGTAAAAGGATGTGACAAAGCACAAAAATGAGCATATTTGGTGATTCTATCCACAACTACTATAATTACACTTTTCCCTTTAGATTATGAAAATATAGTGATAAAATCCATGGAAAAATTTTCCAACGGCTCACTAGGAACAAATAGAGGTTGCAAAAGGCCTAAGGATTTAACAGCTTTCTCCCTTATTACGCTGACACACCAAGAATTTTCGCACAAATTTATAGACATCCCTTTTTAACCCTTCCTAATAGATTTTTTTTTATTATGTGATAAGTTTCTACGAACCCATAATGGCCACCTATTGTATAAGCATGGAGCTCTAAGATAACATTAATTTTAAGGGTAGATTTATTGCGTAAGTACAAATGATCCTTGTACCACAATGCATCCCCCTTTCATAATTTTTTTTTTTTTTTCGAAATGTTCGAGATCTTGTTGGAGAATCTAAATGACAAGATGCATCTCTATGTCATTCTTCCATTATGATCTTTCCTAATCTACCCAATTTGCACGTAATATAGACATGTACCATATAACAATGATTTTATGGACTCATCTCTCATGGATAATGCATAAAGTACCACATTTTCTTTTCCTTTCTTGTAATTGATCCGAAAACCATATCCCAACATCTTTGTGACCCATTTATGCTTTTCTTCAAATAATATTCATTTCTCCAAGAAATGTTTTTATTTTTCATGTTTTTTTCAGCTTAAAGTGATTACCGATGAGATATGGTCTCCACTATTTGATTACATGAACAATAGCCATCATTTCCTTCTCATAGGTCTTGTACATGAGCCAAGAGGTCAAATGCGGGATTTTTATGTTATCCTAAGTCTAATCTCTCTCTCGATATCTCGTATAATAATATAAGAATTACATAATAAAAAATCAAGGAGAAAACCCATTTCTTCAATAGATACATGTGATTCATAGCTAATTATCACCTCTTACTAAGGTTTCACGGAACCATGTTGTATAATAATCACAAAATTCCATAGAGAGGAGTTAGAATCTCAAAAAAGGAACATGTGGTTTTGGTATGTTATTGAGCCCAATTGTCGGAGTCGATCATGATGTAAAATAATTTTGTCATGTTGTAAGCCCATTGAAGGTCTTAGAAAATCAAGCATGTGTTAGGATCTTGCATCATGCACTTTGGTGTATAATATGATACCGATAGGTTGCGTACATGAGGGTGAAAAATGCACTTGAAGTGTGCTTTGAGCTCTCTATAACACGATCATCTTATGCAATTTTAAGGAGAGCTTGGCACATCCAAGGCATGTCTTAATTTTTTAAAATGTACAACTAATTAATACTGAAAAGTAAAATATTTATTTAGTGTGGTTGGTGATAACTCATTTAAATATTTAAATATATATTTTTAAACTATTAAAAATGCCATCTGTAATTTTGACATGACATGGGTAGCAACATGACAAAAAAGTGATTATGAGATTTTCGACAACTATTTAGAAGTACCTAACCCTCATGGACCACTTTCCCCTCATCGTGGAGGAACGATCCCCATCCCTATTTAGGAGGTAGATTTTTTTTTGAAAAATGAGCTTTGATGAACAATTTTCCTAAGGAAGGTGTTTGACCCTCTTTGATGATCTAAAGTCCTTTTAAATTTGTAATCGATTGCAAAAGATACATTTTATAAACGTTACACTTAATATTGATTTCTAATAATTGAAGATTCTTTCGCAATGTTCAAAGTTTCAAACACAGTGGAAAGTAATGGTGCCTGATTTATGCATTGACGACTAAATGCAACCCAAGGTAGCAGAGTAATATTAAGATTGAAAGTGTTATTTTCTACTTACTTTGTGATGATGTAGGGTTCATACCAAATAGAAATAATCTTGTAGTAGGGTCCTTGTAGTCGTTCCTTTTGCAAGTTTAGCCAAACCTAATTAACTTGGAAGCATGTGATGTGTGGTGTTTTTTATAGCACTAGTTTTCCTTAGCAATTTGCTTGTGAAGAATTAGTTTTCACTTACTTCTGAATGTTCTGTTTGTGCAAATCAGCAGTACCCTCTGTATGTTCTATCAGATTTCTAGTTTGACATTTTAGCATCCAGTGTGATTGCACAACATTGAATCTTTTCCCCAAGTGTGGGACTTGTAAGAATGAGAAAAGAATCTCTAGATTAGAGGCTGGTTCCTTAAATCCTCTGATCAGATGTATTACTTGAAAGTTTCAGAGGTTTAAACTCAAAATCCTACTCTAAATTCCAAGGGGACAGAGATAGAGAATGCAAAAAGAAATAAAACTAATACTAATAAGGTGATACACCAAAGGAGTGGTGAACATTTACTTCTGTAAATTGACACAGATTACAGAAATGCAACAAAACATCATGCACAAACTGATAAAATGTAATGAAATATCATGAATGAATCAAACAACACAAGAAGAGGACTGAAACTCATTCATAGAGCTTGCATTGTCATTTCCAATATCAAAATACATGCATTACAACAACAGAGAGCGTAAAACATGTTGCATCCCAGAAGAGGTATGCTATTCCACAAAATCACTTTCGAGGGTGAAAGAGGGAGCTTGCAAAACATAAAAATGTCCAACCCTTACAAAATGAGCCAAATCTGGCTTTTAACAATGAAAATTCGGGCCCAGGAAGGAGAAAACATGGGAAAGTATGAAAGATGCTTTAACCACTGACCAAATGGTATTAAAACAACATGGGTACCCTCAAAAGTTCATTCCCCGATGTTTTTGACCATGCTGGGAGAGAACGTGAGCCATACTTCATTAAAAATGGTGGTTGAAATGTCAATTTTGTTTTTTACGTGCGAGAGGTGTTTTCCAATTTTCTATCTCCAAACTCCACCAAAACAAAAAATTGAGCACGAAACATGCAAATAATTTCACCATCTTTCCAATGATATAAAGAACGTAAAAAACTAAGCTCTGGATCGAAAATTATGCCCCTCTGAAAATTTAGGGCAAAATAAGGCCGAAAATGGGTTGTGACGGGGCGAAAATTCAAAATTTTCCCACCCTTTTTGCATTTGGGAAAATTTCACCAAAAATGTCCGCACTCCATTATCCCCGGTGCCACATGGCATGATTTGATTGGTTGCGGGCCCTTCCTGCTTCATTTTCCATTGTGGGCCTTTCTTATATCTTTTCTTTGCCACGTGGACATGTGGCATGATTTTACTGGCTCGGGCCTTTGGGGCGGGTTTTCTTTTCGGAATTTTCCAAACACTGGGCAAAAAGAAAAAAATATTTTGCACCTCCGACCCCAATGCCCCGGTGAAATGTGGCACAATCCTACTTGTTGGCGGGCCCTCAGGCCAAAATTCTCCTTTGCACCCCCACCAAACACTTCGGTAAATCTTTGATATTTCCTCCACCTCCTGACATCCCTTTGGTCTAAGGACATGTGGCCGCATCTAGCTGGTTGGCGGGCCCTCGGGGTAGAATTTCTTCTTAGCTCCTCGCCAAGCACTTTGGCAATTTTCCAAATCTCCCTCCGCGCTCTGCGATCCGAGGACACATGGCGTGATGTGATTTGTTGGCGGGCCCTCGGGCCAAAAATTTTCTCTTTGAACCCCGCCAAACACTTGTTAAAAATTTCTAAGTTGACTCCATCCCCCGCCACTTTTTGCTGATGTGGCACTCTCTGATTGGTTAGCGGGCCTGTCCAGGGAAAAATTTCCCACAAAAACTCCGCCGAGCCATAACTTCAAAAATACATGGAGTTAGGAGGAAAACTTTACCTTTCTGGAAAGTTGAGAAGGAGCTCTATCCAATGGTGCCATTTCTAGAAGGTTTTGAATTCTGAAAAATAAAAAATTCTGACTGAGGCACAAGGGAGGAAGGAATGAAGGGAGTTAGCCAAAAAATAAGCAAGGGGCTTATTTTGGATAACAATTTTGGTGACTCAGAGGGGTCATCTGCTGCTTGGATGAAGTTACCAGTTGCCTGAAGCAATCCATTGGGCATGGAGTCATCAAATTCTCTGCTTGGTACCCCAACTGATTAGAACAATGCAAGGAGGAAGATGGAGGGTAGAACATCATCTGATTTGGAGCAAGGCCTGTAAAATACATTTCCTGGAACAACAAGCTTGTGCCAAAGCACTTAGGGAAAGCAAAGCTAAACTACAAAAAAACAATGTGCACAAGCACTTGGAGGAATGAAAACCTAAGCTAATATGTACAAGGTGGAGAATTTCTTTCAGTAGCAATGCTTCAGATGGATTTCATTGACTGTAATCTGTAATTCTTCACCATCCAATGTAGACAATTGGAAGGCATTGTTGTCCTTACACTTTGTGACCATGTAGGGGCCACTCCAAATGGCATCAAATTTTGAATGCCTCCCTAGTTTTCTCTGTCTGCATCCCATTTTAACACTAGATCCCCAACTTGGAAAGATCTATCCTTGGCCTTTCTATCAAAGGTCTTCTTGATCAAAGCTTGATCCTTCTCCATTGCTTGGGATGCCTAATTTCTGATTTCTTGGAGCTCCATCAATTCTGCATATCTAACCTCCATGGGCGCAAACTCCAACAACTCCAACTGCTTCATGAGTTCCAATGTTGGCAACTCAAGTGACATGGGTAAAATTGCTTGTCTTCCATAAACAAGCTTGAATGGAGAGTTACCTGTAGATCTCTTAGGGGTTATCCTATCAGCCCACAAGGTTGATTTCAATTTAGTATGCCAAGACCTCTGATTTTCATCAAGAGTCCTCTTGATGATTCTTAACAAGTTCTTGTTTGTAGATTCAGCTTGGCCATTACCTTGAGGATAATAATTTGATGAAGTGCTTAGGTAGATCCCATTCTTGACAGCCCATTCAATTATCTTGGATCCAATGAATGCCAATGCATTATCTGATATTATTGTAGTAGGTATGCCAAATCTAGTTGTTATCCCTTCATAGAAGTCTAGGATGCTATATTCATTTGCTTCCTTGAGTGCCACTTTGCCTCGATCCACTTGGTGAAGTAATATGTTGTTTGTTAGAATCCACTTGTGTCCTTGGATTGAATTTGGTCTAATGACTCCAATGAAGTCCAAACCCCATTGCATGAATGGCTGGTCAACTGAAATTGGATGCAATGGAAGGGTAGCTAGTCTCTCCTTACCTGTGAAGAATGCACAATTCTTGCACCTCTTGACCCATGCATAACATCCTTTGAAAATCTTGGGCCAATAATAGCCAGCCCTCATGATCTTGAGAGATATTATTCTTGGTGCAAAATGACCCCTAGTTGATCCACCATGGAATTCTTCCAACACTCTGTGAATATGATTTGTACCAATGCATCTCAAAGCACTCCATTCACATCCTTTTTGAATAAAACACCATCAATAAGGGCATATGGAACAACTTTGTAATCTGAAGTGTCTCCTTTTGGTTTTGTTCATTTCTGGAGGGCATAGGCCTGTGTGTAGGAAGTGCATTATGTCTTGGGTCTAGCAAATAGTGAGGACACCATCATTTTCTTCTTGAGTGCTTCCATGTTCATGGTTGTCTTGCAATGCCAAAACAACTTCTTCCTCATTGCATGCCTCTGTTTGCTTTCTCAAGACCAACTGATCACACAATCCTTTTCCTTTGACCAACTTGGTGACTTTGATCTCAATGTCATACTCCATGACATGAGTAATCCACCCTGCTCACTTTTCATTTAGGTCTTTATTGAGGAGGAAGTCTTTAACTCCCACATGAGAAACAATCAGTTGAACCTTTTTGTTTGAAAGTAGATGCTTAAATTTCTTCAAGCTCCTAATTACTACAAGAAAATACTTCTCAATGAAGGAATATCTCACCTCATAGTCCTCCAGGCTTTGGCTGAAGAAAGCAATTGGCTGCTCATCATTGTCTTTTTGCTCACTGCACCAACATTGCGAAATAGTATCATCACCTCCAAATGCATAGAGGATGAAATCCTTGGAGAAATCAGGTTAATGAGAGTTGGAGCTTGTGAGATGGCCTCTTTTATTGCTTCAAAACTTGCCTTGCTCTCTGTTATCCATTTGAAAGCCATGATTTTCTTTAACATCTTGGTGATAGGCTTGACTAGGGCTGCAAAATTTGGGACAAACCTCCGAACAAAATTTATCCTTCCCAAGAAACTTTGAAGGGCTTTCTTGTGGCTTGGAAATGGTAGTGCTCTTATGGCTTCAACTCTTTCTGGATCAATTGCTAATCCTTATTTGGAGACAATGTGGCCAAGGAGCTTTCCTTCATGAGCTAGAAAAATACACTTTTTGGGATTCAAGGATACCCCAAATTTTCTACACCTTTGGAACACTTGTCTCAAATGAAAGAGATGGTCTGCTGCATTTTTTGAAAAAATAGTGATATCATCTAGATATATCAGCACCATTTTGTTAATCAAATCCTTGAACGCCATGTCCATTGCCCTTTGGAATGTAGCTCCAGCGTTGGACAACCCAAATGGAATTTTTATATATGCATAAGTCCCCCATTTGGTTGTGAAGGCTGTCTTGAACTGATCCTCTTCCTTCACCATGATCTGATTGTACCCTGAATAACCATCAAGCAATGAGAACCTTTTAGAGCCAAAGAATAACTTGTAAAATCTGCTCCATAGAAGGAAGTGGGTAATGATCCTTGAGAAATGCTCTAGTCAAATCTTTGAAGTCAACACACAATCTGATTTCCCCACTCTTATTTCTAATTGGAACCAAGTTGGCTACCCAACTAGAATGCTTGATAAGAAATATGATACTTTCCTCTATCAAATTATTCAATTCTTTTATCATGAGAGGCTCCATGTGTGGATTGAATGGCCTTTGTTTTTGCCGATGGGTTTAGCACTTGGGTCTAATTGAATAGTGTGTTGAGCTAACTTGGGATTGAAGCCTTTCAAATCTACATAGCTCTAAGCAAACACATAAGAGAATTCTTAACAAAGTCGTATGAACTCATACCTTTCTTGCTCGATTGTCACTTTACCAATTTGGAGTGACTTGCCTTTTCCACCAAAATGGGCACTGAATCTTCTCCCTTGACTTGGATGTTTGCTTTCTCTTTCCTAAAATGATCATTAGGATTGAAAATGGACTCCAAAGTGACAAGTCCCTTTGGTAGTTTGTTGGTTCTCAGCTGTACCACTTGATCACCATATTGTTGTTCTAACTTTTCCTGATTTTTAGTTGAGAACTCAGCCTCTTCTTGCAAGAAATGGATGATTTGTTGATCATTTTCAAACACTTGCCAACTTACATTGTTGTCTGGCACTGAAGGCCTTACAATCACATGAATGCTTGGCTGTACTTTGTCTTTCTTGATGCTTTCAACAACATCAAAGGCTGCTCCAACTGCTGCAAGTCCTGCAGCAGCTTGGTTCTCTTTTCTAGGGATGGATTTGATGTTAAAGCTCTCAAAGTCTTCAATAAGGTCCCACACCCTATTTTTGTAGCACTTGAGCAGATCATTCTTGGCGAGAATGTTTCCCTTAACTTGATTGACAATTAGCTCACTGTCACCAAAGACTTGCAAGTTCTTTATTCCTCTCTTGATTGACCAATGCAATCCTTGTATCAAAGCTTCATATTTAGCAATGTTATTAGAACATGCAAACTGAAATCTAAAAGCTGAATAATACTTAACTCCTTGAGGTGAAACAAGCATAGCTCCCCTCCTACGCCTTGTATACTTCTTGATCCATCAAAGAACAACTGCATACCTCATTTTCATCCTTGTGGTCTGGTTGGTGATGCTAGGAATAGGCTGATTTTCTTCATGCATGCAATAGACTCCTAGCTCAGATTCTTCTATTTCTTGATAAGAATCAAAAGCATGCACCTTGCTTTCCCATTCATCAAGATTCAAATCTGGGATGCTTCCAACCTTGGTGTCAGCTTCACCAGTGCTTGGGTAATCCTCTTGATCAAATGCTAAACAATTGGTATTGATTTGGTTTGGAGTGTGAGGCTCAATGTGAAATTTTGCAATAGGCTCATATCTGATTGTGGCCTTGGTTCCATATCTTGTTCTGAACAACATGTGTGACCAATTAGTAGATAATTAACCTCCAATCTTAGCTGTGAAATCCCTTGACAAACATAGGGCAAAGAGTGGTGGAAGATCTATCACTGAGACATCTTGCAACACAACAACATTGGGGCATGCATGCAATGTAAGACTCAAGTTTTTAATCACTCCTACTGTTGTCCCATCCAATTGCACTACCCCTTTGGATATGACTTCATATTGGAGCCCCAACTGATCAGCTATTTTCTTGGGCATTACTAAACTACTTTCCCGGAATCAATCATGCAATTGTGTACTAATTGGTCCCCAATGATCAATGAAACATAGAATGGAGGGGGCTTCAAAATTTTACCTTGTTGTCCTCCATGATTCCCTTCAGGCTAGGTAGCATTTGTGAGTACCTTTTCTTGCATTTGGACCTGTTGATTCAAAGTTGACCAGTCCTTCATGGCAGCTTGTAGCAAATCTCTTTGGCCTAGGATGGATAGTGATTCCCACATTGATATGTTTACATTTGTCTTCTTCATCTGATCAATGATGTTGAATGGAGATGAAGCATCTCTCTACTGCCCTTTGGCCTACACATTCATTCCTTGCACGTGGGAAACAACAACTGGCATCTGAGCTGGTCTAGGAGCTGGTTTGGGTAGTCCTTGCATGTTTGGAACTGCATTTTGTTTGCCAACAGTTTGTGGAGTGGTAGAAGGTTGTGGATTACTTGGAGCCAATGGCTGCCCTTCACCCAAATTTCTCCTTTTTGACCTTGTGTTGGTTGCAACACTTTGAGAGATTGTTTGATTCATGCCATAAAAGTCTTCTTGCCTGCCAGTTTACAAGTGTGGTATCATTTGGAGCTGATTGTTGCTGGGATGTTTCTTGTTGTTGGTTATTTCCTTGACTCCCTTCACCCTCCACACCAATTGTTGTTACCATTAAGGCTTTATTTAGAGCACCATTGAAGCACATAGACTGGTTGTGAGGTTCATTACATGGGAAACACCAATCATACTCTTGAGCTATGTTGTTTTGTATTGGCACTAGTGCTTTAGAGGCAGATGCAACATTGGGATTATAGGGCTGAAATGGTCTGTTGGCAGGAGGCCTTGCTTGGTTTTGATTTGCAGCTGGATTGGGTGGTCTTTGAGGCTGATATGGCTACCTGTTAGGCTAAGCTTGAGGCTGATAAGAAGGTCTAAAACTTTGGGCTTGCTGCCTCTTGAGTGTAACCAGCTCATTACCTAAATTTTGCAATTGCTTCATGAATTCTTGAAGTTCATTTGAGGCACTAGAAGATGAAGTAGAAGCTTCATTTGAACCCTGATTTCTAGGAGTGGGAATAGGAGCTAAATTAGGCGCTTGACTAGTGCTTGGAATTTCTAAATTTGGATACAATGGCATTGAGGCCTAGGAGCTAGCTTACTAGCTTGAATCAGACAATTTTCAGCCCTAATGGCAATGCTATAAGCAACAGGGATAGTTGTGCCTCCCATGGATTGAATCAACATAGAAATATCATAATTTAAAGCTTTAAGGTAATATAGAAAAGCACATTTTGCTGTTGGCCTTACTGCCATTGGAATTCTCTCCCAAGTCCTTTGAAATCTGAAGTTGAAGTCAGTCAGCTGCTCATTGGGAGCTCTCTTGATAGTTGTCAATTGTTCCAAAAGGGACAAGTTATCCCCCTTTTCTCCGAACTGCTCATGGAGGGCTATACATAACTGGTTCCAATTTTGGATAGAGCACAAGCAAGGCTCCTAAACCATTCAAAAGCTTTCCCTTTGAATGAAGACGCCAACAGTTTGACAAAGAACTTGCATCTCATCAATCTCATGGATTACACAAATATTAGCAATATCTTTAACATGATCACCAGAGAGTGGTCTGATTTTCTCCAAGAAAGTATGGAATGTTCTTCAATGCTACAACCGGGATTGGGTTTTTGCATTGAGAGAAAGTGGGATGCTTCTTAGTGAAATTGACATAGGGGTTGTGTTGTGCCATTCTGATTGGCCTTAGAACCCTTGTTGATTGGATGAAAGGTCTACCAGGTGGAGGAGTTGATAGAGTTATGTTTGGTGGAGATGGAGACCTTTGAATTATCCTCCCTCTTTGTCTTCTTCTTGGAGATAATTGCAGATACTCAAACAACACTTCTTCTTCTCCAACTCTTGACCTTGTGGTGATTCTTCTCATGAGTTTTCAGGTCTGAGACTGCTAAAACCAGCTGATTCTTCTTCCTTGGAGTCACCAGATGTGCAATTCAGGGCTCTTTTAAGCAAGAAAATTGCAACAAATGCACATCAATTTTGTTGCAATGAAGATGAATACCTCTAAGGTCCCACCGGCATGCCAAAATTGTTAGTGCAAATCAGCAGCACCCTCTGGATGTGCTATTAGATTTCTAGTTTGAAATTTTAGCATCCAGTGTGATTGCACAACATTAAATCTTTTACCCAAGTGTGGGACTTCTAAGAATTGGAAAAGAATCTCTAGATTAGAGGCTGGTTCCTCAACTCCTCTGATCAGATGTATTACTTGAAAGTTGCAGAGGTTTAAACTCAAAATCCTACTCTAAATTCCAAGGGGACAGAGATAGAGAATGCAAAAAGAAATAAAACTAATACTAATAAGGTGATACACCAAAGGAGTGGTGAACATTTACTTCTGAAAATTGACACAGATTATAAAATGCAACAAAACATCATGTACAAACTGATAAAATGTAATGAAAGATCATGAATGAATCAAACAACACAAGAAAAGGACTGAAACTCATTCATAGAGCTTGCATTGTCATTTCCAATATCAAAATACGTGCATTATAACAACAGAGAGGCATAAAACATGTTACAATCTTGAAAGAGCTCTGATATTCCACAAAATCACTTCCTAGGGTGAAAGAGGGAGCTCAGAAACATAAAATGTCCAACCCTTACAAAATGAGCCAAATCTAGCTTTTAACAATGAAAATTCGGGCCCAGGAAGGAGAAAACGCGGGAAAGTATGAAAGATGCTTCAACCACTGACCAAATGGTATTAAAACAACATGGGCACCCTCAAAAGTTCATTCCCTGATGTTTTTTACCATGCTGGGAGAGAATGCGAGCCATACTTCATTAAAAATGGTGGTTGAAATGTCAGTTTTGTTTTTTACGTGCCAGATGTTTTCCAATTTTCTCTCTCCAAAATCCACCAAAACAAAAAATTGAGCCTAGAAACATGTAGATAATTTCACCAGCTTTCTAATGATATAAAGAACGCAAAATACTGAGCTTTGGATCGAAAGTTATGCCCCTCTGAAAATTTAGGGAAAAACATGGCCGAAAATGGGTTGGCGGGCGAAAATTTGAAATTTCCCACCCTTTTTACATTTGGGAAAATTTCCCCAAAATCTCCGTGCTTCTCTGTCCTAGTGCCACGTGGCATGATTTGATTGGTTACAGCCCTTCCTGCTTCATTTTCATTGTGGGCCTTTCTTATGTCTTTTACTACCACGTGGACACGTGGCATGATTTCTCGCTCTGCGCCTTTGGGGGCCGGGTTTTCTTTTCAGAATTTTCCAAACTTGGGCAAAAAGAAAAAAATCCTTTCGCACCTCCGACCCCTGACGCCCTAGTGACACATGGCTCAATCCTACTCGTTGGCGGGCCCTCAGGCAAAAATTCTCCTTTGCGCCCCCCAAACACTTCCCAGAATCTTCCATATTTCCTCCGCCTCTCGACATCCTTTGGTCTAAGGACACGTGGCCACATCTAGCTGGTTGGTGGGCCCTTGGGGCAGAATTTCTTCTTAGCACCCTCGCCAAGCACTTTGGCAATTTTCCAAATCTCCCTTCGCGCTCCGCTGATCCGAGGACACGTGGCGTGCTATGATTCACCGGCGGGCCCTCGGGCCAAAAATTTCCTCTTTGAACCCCGCCAAACAATTGTTAAAAATTTCTAAGTTGACTCCACCCCCGCCACTTTTTGCTGACGTGGCACTCTTTGATTGGTTGGCAGGCCTGTCCAGGGAAAATTTCCCACAAAAACTCCATCGAGCCATAACTTCAAAAATACATGGAGTTAGAAGGAAAACTTTACCTTTTTGGAAAGCTGAGAAGGAGCTCTATCCAATGGTGCCATTTCCAGAAAGTTTTGAGTGCTTGAAGAATAAAAAATTCTGACTGAGGCACAAGGGAGGAAGGAATGAAGGGAGTTAGTGAAAAAAGTAAGCAAGGGGCTTATTTTGGATAACATGTTCTCAATGAATTTAATTACTTTGTAAACTTCCTTTTCAGATGAAGTAGTTATTATTGTTGATGATGATATAATATGAACTATATCTATGGGTGTCATAGGCTAGAGACTAGAACAACCTAAATAGGACTATCCCTAATAGAGTTTTTAGATCCCTATTATAGATAAGATAAATGAAAAGAAGGATTTAATCCCACGTGCATTACTTTGAATTTTACATTTTGAGAAGATGCACAATCATCATGTTAACCGATTTTGGTTCTCCATCAATATACAAATCTAATGTGATATACTTATTCAACTTTGTTTCCATCATAGAACAAAGTTATTTTCAACAAATTCCCTCAAAAACTTGTGTCTATATTAGAGATGATAGTATATGGTAATCCAAAACGTACGCATACATCATTCAAAGTATAGTTTGGCGCTTTCTAGAGGGGAAATATATTTCTTACAAGGTATAAGAATTTCCATTTTGAAGGATATATAAAATATCACGTAAATAGAATCATTTCCATGTTTGGTAGAATGTAATCATTAGATGTAATTCATGTAAACAGATTCCCATGGTCTCGTTAGAAGAAGAAAATGTGTGTAGGGTAAGTGCACGAAGTTGGTGGACAATTCCGTGGACCAGTGGTTCATTTTAAGAGACCTCCTGGAAATCAGAGGTGGAGAATACCTGGCGAATATCCTCGGAACCGGTTTCACGGGAAGGCGAATTTTTTGGGGGTTGTATGAAAAAATTTCACCTGATTATCAAGCACTGCGACAGAAGGCTACAGATGCGCGACGGGAGATTTTGCTTTGTCACACAAAAAATGCGTGTGACGCTGCGTCAAAAGACCTTAGTGATGCGCGTCAATAGACCTTAGTGACACGCGTCAATAGACCTATTGACGCGCGTCACTAAGGGTGTTGTCCACAAAATCTCCCGTCGCGCGTCTGCAGCCTCCGACCTCTGCTTTCTCATCAAAAAATATCCGTGTCGCGCATCAACAAACTCTTTGTCGTGCATCTGCTATGCATCAATATCTGTTGTACCTCCTTGTCGCACGTCACTAAGGCCTATTGATGCGCGTCAACAGACTTTAGTGACGCGCGTCAACAGGCCTTAGTGACATGCGTCAACAGGCCTTAGTGACGCGCGTCAATAGACCTTAGTGACGTGCGTCACTAAGGCTTGTTGACGCGCGTCACTAAGGCCTATTGGCCTTACGCGCACTAAGGCCTGTTGACGCGCATCTACAACCTCTGCCCTCTTCTTGCTCATCGAAAAAAACTCCATGTTGCTCGTCAACCAAATCTTTGTCATGCATCTACTATGCATCAATATCTACAGTATCTCCTTGTCTGCAAACCCTCCTTGTCGCGCGTCAATAACTTACCCCCTTGTCACACGTCTATAATACGGGATATATCATATTGTTGAAAAATGTGAAGTAGAAGTGTTCTAACCGGTGAATAATCTAGGTTTATATAGGGATATTTTTCAAGGGTAGGCGGCCGACCCCTAAAAAAATTAAAGTGTAATTTTTAGGCGAGCAGTCAACTGCCCGTGCCAAAAATTCACCTTTTCAAAAATTTCAAAAATGGAATATTCGCCATATTACGAATATTCGCCACTAAAATTTTCCCCGCCGTGGACATAAAGACTAAAATAGGAACCGCGATCGCGAGTTCTCGAATTCTAGGTTCGATAATTACCGAGCCTAAAACCGCGATCACAGTTTAGAACCACGAGCGCGGTTATAAACCGCGATCGCGGAACTCTGAGACAAAATTTAGCATCCGTGACTCCTTATTTTCCTCATTTTTCATTTCGAACCGCGACTTTTCCTAAACGTTTTTCACTCGTGCTTTCAATACCATCTCAAAATTGCTCATCGACTTCTGGATAGCGATAGATTCAACCATGCCACCAAGACGAGGAGGTAAGTCCCCGATTGTAATCATTTTTTTGCATTTTAGGTTTTTTTTTTTGCATTTTAGGTTTTTTTTTTTTTTTGCATTTTCATGGGTTTTTTGAAATGTTTGTTTATGTATACAATTTTCTTGTTTTATCAGTTGGTCGACAAGCTCGAAATCATGCAAACCATCAAAACATTCCTCAAAACCCACCGAACATTCCTCAAAACCCTCCGAACATTCCTCAAAACCCTCCTCCAAACATAGATCCACCTCCTGTGGCTCCTTCTGTCCCCACTGAGCCAGCAAGAATGCAAGATAATATCATTGGAAGAATCCAAGAAAATAAAATTGTCATTGAGAACCTAATTCAAACTATAAGACAAAATCATGCTACAAATCCATCCCGCATGACTTTAGCCAATACATTGCAAACATTGATTGGCGAAGTCGAGTCTGCAACCAACCAAATACATAGATGGAACACCTTTAGAAGTGACTGTAGGTGGTGGTATGCGGATAAACTATCCCATGTAGCGTCAAAAGACAAAAAAATTGGAAAATACCTCATTTGTGCATTATTTACCGACCCTAACCAATGCCCCCTTGCAGCACTTTCGCAAACGGTTCCCAATCCATTGGTGCCATGATGATAGAATCAAAAACAATTTTTGGGACCGATGGTGGATGGTTTTTGATTATCCACCATGCAACAACAATGAGGTTCCTCTTTATTTTTTGAAGAAATTATATTGTGAGTTCGTGCTCAATGAGGTCCCGAATTATTTTGACTTTTCTGACTTTTTTGGTCGAGGAGGTGGCTTTGCACAGAGTAGACCTGGTGCACGCGTAGGTCAGCCTAGGATCCCCCATGCCCCAAAACCCCCATTGCCTTCAGTTATCCCTCCTACAGTGAAGGAGGTTGTGGAGATTGATACATTGCATGCATTGAGGGAGCTCACTGACACTCTCACCCAAAGATAGCCCCAGATCGATTACATCCGGTGATGTTGGTGGAGGCGGCGCTAGTGCACCACACCACCGTGGATCATGTGGTGCCGTATGCACTACAGTGCAGACATCATTTGCTGGTTCACATGATTTCTTTTCTATAGATGAGATGTTTGGAAATTTTTTTTGGAATCGGAGCCACCGATATTGGTCTTTCACAGGTAAATTTCAAATAAATTTAAATAATATATATATATATATAGTTTAATTCACATGTTTGAGATATATATATATATATATATATATATATATATATATATATATTGATTGTACATCATGTACATACATGTAAAAAACTAATTTTTTATTTTATTTTAAATAGCAAGAGCCGGTGAAGGAAACATCCTGCATCGACATGCTAGCTATGGTGGGCATGTTTCAAACGTAAGTTTCAAGTTATACAAACTTACATTTTTAATAAATCATTTAATTGCACTAGATTATTATTATAATTTGTTTCACGTGTATGTTGTACATGTATTAATATTTTTCTCTTTTATACACAGGAGCCTAGAGGGTCATCATCTGCTCAGGGAACTGAGGCTACTGGCACGCCTCACATGAGTTTTACGCAGGTTAGTAAATCTCTTTACACTTTGTTTCTAATTACTGGAAGTTCACGCACGGATTACATGCTTTGGACCTCTGTCATGTAGATTTTAATATTGATTTGTACATGTTTTTTGTATAGCTTATGACTGCTAGAGAGACTCCTCCATATATGCAGATCGTGGAGGTCACCAGTAGATACGCCATAAGATCTCGCAGATCCACTAACTGAGGTACACAATTTTTTAAATTTGTTAAATTTTGGAGGTTCATTATTTCTTATTAAACTTAAATCTACAATATCAAATTTTGTAGGTATATATGTGAAATATTTAATTTGAAAATTAATTATTTGTATGTAGCTTACCCTCGTGAGTCTATTTTTGTCCCCGCGACGCGTCAACAAAAAATCGATAGGGATCATGACATCATGTAAGATTTCACATGCATTTTAACTAAATTGTACAAGTTTCTAAATTTTGAATGTATTTTAAAATTTTGGGTGTTAAAAACTTGTTGTTTATAATGTGCAAGTTAGGTCAGCAGCATGCTTAGAGACACCTAGGACCACATGGATGAAATCCGTAGAGTGGCATCTCCTTCCACTACATCCCTGTGTCGTGGACGTGCTACTTCTAGCAGGGCGAAGAGAGGGAAGATGTTTCATGAGTAGATTTATAGTCCACCTGGATGTACATATGTGGTCATGAGTAGATTCACAGTCCATTGTATATATATAGCCTTTTGCGACCGCATGTGGTCCCATATGTACATTATGACACGTGCTTAGTTCGAGATGTACACATACATTATGAACTTATGTACATATATATTTTCAGAGACGTGCGTCTGGAGCACACTTTGTTTGATTCTTATATATATATCCATGTGTGTTGGTTAAATCATATTTATGACTTTTTCAGTTCTTTAACAAGCAGTGTAACGTGGTTAATCATCATCTTTGAATGGGTATACCAATTTTTCTATATGTTCTTTGTCTTGTTTGTTTACTAATGACTCAAAGAGGATTTCACTATGAGACTTATGTTTGTTTTTCTTGCACTTGGATCAAAGAAATAAATTGGCATGTGAAATTTTTTATTCCAATCTATCGGTTCAGGATATAGTAGGGTAAATTTTCAATTAGATGGAGTATCTAATTATATGACAAGGTAAAAAGAACTCAATTAGGAAATATGTTACTTGAGTAAAGATCCTCGTATAGGACCTCCATTGGGAATATGCATCACGTTGTCAAAATGAGATGAGCCATCCTCATTTTTTGAATAGGTTGTGTCTATCTCATAAGGTGGATCATTATGGGGCCTGATTCCAAGGCCATGTTCAAGTTCAATTTAAAATAAGGAATGGGAATAGGTTCTGGAACCTTCTTTGTGCGTTGATTTTGCATCCTTGAATCCATTATAAGGTCCATGACATATACCATGCAGTGGAATTTAATATACTGTGGATCTTGATGACATGATGACATCATGCCATGGTACCCTAAGGACAGGGAATTTTTTAGATCATGATATATGTTGGCCCTATTTATATTGGAACCACTATAGTACCTATTGATTCTCACTCTTCATTATAATACAAGTGATGTGATTATAATAGTTTTTGTACCCAAATCAGTTTCTGAATGGCAATGGTATAAAGATGCTAGATCTGTAAAACTAAAACAGTTAATTATATCTAGATTGTATTTTCATAATTTACAATCTTGGATGCTTGCATTGTTTTGTCTTGGAACAATTCACATATCGCATCATTCACTTGTGCAATATTCAAACCAATAGATCTATAGGGATTATCTGATAACTTATGGAAAATGTTTTCAAGAGGTAGAGCATGCGTTATTTTAAAGAATATGGTGAGTATACTCTTAAATTGGTAATATGCTCCAAGAATTGTTCTTGTGATGATTATACTTGAATAAGCTAGTGAGGCAGGTAGCTAGTTTGGTCTATGACTTGAGGTTTCTTGAATCAGTATATACATATAATTTTCTTATGCGTCTGTAAAGAATATTTCACAGGTGAAATGTGTACATGTCAAGCCCAACCATGGCATGTTATGATGCATTCAAAGTGGTCAATCAGTGTCAGTCTAGAAGTGTGTTTCATTCCAAAATACAAGTATCTGTCTAGTGTCCATTGTGCTACATGACTTGAAATTTTCAAATTTTCTCTAATTTTGTAACCTACATGCCTGTAGGTGTTACTTAAGGGCTTGAGCCTCTCAATGTAATCTTCTCATTTCGGTGCTCTCGCTATGTCCTAGATTCGCTCAAATAGTGGTACTGGGTGATTTCGTGTCTAGTCAAACGCTATATTTTACAAATGGTGGGTCGTGGCACCAAACCGATGATTTTATGATAATGCTTTAGATATGATGGCCAGGTGAACGTTAGAGGAGGTGGTGTTTCATGATGCGAAAAAAACACTCGCTGTTGCTTAAGTACTTCGTTTTGGGCGTAGTCCCTTAAGAGCCCCGAGACCAAAATATCGTTCAACTTCGACAGTGACTACTCGGACTCTCGTGGCACCTAGAGAGGCCTCATCCGATCCGAACCTCAACATGGATCCTCTACAATAGCCTCTCTCGGTGTTTTCCTTCTCATTTTGGTGCTCTCGTGTCCTAACTTGCAAACGCGTGTGAAATAGTGCGGTTGGAGCCGAGTGTAAAGGTTGTCAAGCAAACGCTATATTTTGCAAACGGTGGGTCATGGCACCAACCGATCGCTGCTAAGAAGCACATCCTGAGTGGCTAGGTGAACGCTAGAGGATGTGGTATTTTGGTGCACGAAAGGGTCGTTGCTTTCGGCTACTTCGTTCGGCGTAGTCCCTTAAGAGCCCCGAGACCAAAATATCATTCAACTTCGACGGGTGACTACTCGGACTCAGAAAAGCACCTAGAGAGGCCTCGTCGATCCGAACCTCAGCGTATAGACCCTCTACAATAGCCTCTCTCATGGTTTTTTCCTTCTCATTTCGGTGCTCTCCTGTCCTACTGCTTGCAAACGCGTGAAATAGTGCAATGAGCCAGTGTAAGGTCAAAACGCTATATTTTAAACGGTGGGTCGTGCACCAAACCGATTTATCAACATGAGAAAGATCTAGTGGCAGTGAATGCGCTAGAGGAGGTGGTGTTTTGGTGCGCGAAAGGGTCGTTGCTTTCGGCTACTTCGCCGGGCGTAGTCCCTTAAGAGCCCCGAGACCAAAATATCGCTTCAAATTCGACGGTGACTACTCGGACTCCGTGGCACCTAGAGAGGCCTTGTCTAATCCGAAACCTCGGTGTAGGGAACCTCTACAATAGCCTCTCTCATTTTTTTCCTTCTCATTTCGTGCTCTGTCCCTACTATTGTTTGCAAACGCGTAAAATAGTGCAAATGGAGCCAGTGTAAGATCACAAACGCTATATTTTGCAAACGGTGGGGTCGTGGCACCGAACCGACCGCACTGAACACACATCCGGTGGCTGTGAACACTAGAGGAGGTGTGTGTTTCGGTGCGCGAAAGGGTCGTTGCTTCCGGCTACTTCTTTCGCGTAGTCCCTTAAGAGCCCGAGACCAAAATATCGCTCAACTTCGACAGGTGACTACTCAGACTCCATGGCACCTAGAGAGGCCTCGTCTAATCTGGAACCTCGGTGTATGGACCCTATACAATAGCCTCTCTTGGTTTTTTCCTTCTCATTTCGGTGCTCTCGCTGTCCTACTGTTTGCAAACGCACGAAATAGTGCAATGGAGCCAAACAAAGGTCACAAACGCTATATTTTGCAAACGGTGGTCGTGGAACCAAACCAATTGTGTTGCACGTCCGGGTGGCTATTTGAACGCTAGAGGAGGTAGTGTTTTGGTGCGCGAAAGGGTCGTTGCTTCGGATACTTCGTTCGGGCGTAGTCCCTTAAGAGCCCTGAGACCAAAATATCATTCAACTTCAACGGGTGACTACTCAGACTCCATGGCACCTAGAGAGGCCTCATCTAATCCAACACCTCGGCATAGGGACCCTCTACAATAGCCTCTCTCATTTTTTTCCTTCTCATTTTGGTGCTCTCGCTTGTCCTACTGTTTGCAAACATGCGTGAAATAGTGCAATGGAGCCAAACAGAAGGTCATCAAACGCTATATTTTGCAAACGGTGGGTCGTGGCACCAAACCGACTGCGCCGGCACGTCTGGTGGCTAGGTGAACGCTAGAGGAGGTGGTTTTTTGGTGCACGAAAGGGTCATTGCTTCCGGCTACTTCGTTTGGGCGTAGTCCCTTAAGAGCCATGAGACCAAAATATCGTTCAACTTCGATGGGTGACTACTCAGAATCCGTGGCACCTAGAGAGGCCTTGTCTGATCCAAAACCTCGCGTAGGGACCCTCTACAATAGCCTCTCTCGGTTTTTTCCTTCTCATTTCGGTGCTCTCGTTGTCCTACTATTTGCAAACACGTGAAATAGTGCAGTTGGAGCCAAGTGTAAGGTCACAAACACTATATTTTACAAACGGTGGGTCGTGGCACCGAACCGACTACGCCGCACACATCCGGTGGCCAGTGAATGCTAGAGGAGGTGGTGTTTGGTGCGCGAAAGGGTCATCGCTGCTTCGGCTACTTCGTTCGGCGTAGTCCCTTAAGAGCCCTGAGACCAAAATATCATTCAACTTCGACAGGTGACTACTCGGACTCCCTGGCACTAGAGGAGTCACTTTTTCAAAATTTACAACTTTTTCAAAATTTACAACTTTTTCAAAATTTACAACTTTTTCAAAATTTACAACATTTTCAAAATTTACAACTTTTTCAAAATTTACAACATTTTCAAAATTTACAATATTTTCAAAATTTACTTGACTTTTTCAAAATTTACAACTTTTTCAAACAATGAAAGCTTCTCTTAGCTTCGAGAATTTAAAATTCTCTACTAACAGTGCCAACCACGTGAAGGTGGAAGCTTTTCTGGCACCACTAACCTAAACATAAAATTGTTAGTCAAAGAAATTTAAGTTTCAAATCAAAACCATATACTATCTATATACATGTACACAAAATACACAAATTTAAAATAAAATATATTCAAACTTAAATCTAGATCTTTAAACTAAAAAAATATATATATATATATATATATATATTGAAAAGAAATTAAATATATACTAGACATGAGCATTGTAAATTCATTCCAATGAACCATCAGGATCGGATCTACTCTGAATAGCAGACAAGATTGCTTCATGATTTGACTCTCGAACCTTCCAAAGAATCTTGTTATTAGGCCTTCCTCGATATCTATACAACTGAATATTTGTCACTAGAACTAGATGTGAATATAAGAGTATTTTCCTGTGTGTCTCAAAGTCTTCAAACACCCAAATAGAGGAGTTTTTTAATGGATACCATCAAGCCAAGTTCCAGTAACTACCACTGACCCTGTAGGATACTCAATATCTTCACCATCTATAATAGGAGAAGTCAACTTCTTTCTTTCCTCGATGCAACGACATAAGAAATAGTTTGTTCCTTCTTCATTGTCTTCTGTCACAATTACTGCAAACACATGTCCTACAAAAAAATAACCAAGGTTGAACAACTCAAATTTAAATTACATATTAAAATTTCAATGGACATAACTCAATACAAAAATTAAATAAATAACCATAAATACCTTGTCGCACCAAAATCAAAATTTCATCAAAGTCCTTGGATGTTGTAACTTCATCTGCAGAAACAAGTCGTAATGCTTGTGGAGGTTGATAACTAGGAAGTGGAGTTAGAGGCCTACAAATCCATCCTTCCACCCATTCTTGTGAATCACACTCAGCAGTGACAAATTCGATACAAGATGCACAAAAACATGTCAACTTTCTTGTCCATACGGCCCACGAAGTAGCATCTGAGCTACAAAATGAGTGCATATCACTGGACCCAGTGAGTGTCATACAATCCTCATAGTTAGCAATATGTTTTTCCTCTATCAACCAAAAATATCTGCAAACTGTGGAATTTTCTTGAGAACCTCGGGCCATGTTGTCAATACACCATTCCACTATGCTCTTTTCATCTTTTAATTTAGCACCATCTTTGTACTTCAACTCTTCTCTTGCAAGAGCTCTTTTCACACATGCCCTTGCACGTCATGCTCTCCTTTTCCATGTCCAAATTTCGGTGAAACTCCAAATATGTTGCACACCCATCTTAACGTGCATTCTAGCTCATCCAATAAAACATTCGTGCATTCTTAAACTAAGACGTGCAATTATCTAACCATATATAATGTTGTTTGAAGTGGATGTCCCTATCAGACAAGTTTCCATAAAATAACCGAAACACCCTTGCACAAATTCAAAGAGAATGAGTACGATCATCACTGATATAAAAGTGGTACTCTCTTAAAAAAATTGATCATTCTCTGTATCTGTCAGAGAATGTAGAAATGCTATATGCACAAAAATGGCAACTTGTACTGAGTTGTAATATTGCGATTGAACCTCCATTTTGGTTAGCAATGTGTAATTCTCTGCAAAATCAACCACCAAACAATAGTACCAATAGGAAATGTGTCTTTGCATAGCTTTAATTGTTCATCCAACCATCGAGCTCTATGTGTATGCCTCGCATACTCATAAACAATTTCATCCTTAAATTTTCTCATAAATTAAAAAATGGGCATTTGTTTTGTAACTAGCTCACACCGTTTCGAATCTTTTCCATCTTTCAACTGGTATGCAACTGATTTATATTTATCAAATTCAACTAAATTATGTCCTATTGTACCTTCAATTTGCTCATGGATGAAACTTTCCAATTTAGGTAATCCGCCGCATGTACTACAACTTCCATCTAAATAATCCTGACTATAAAAAAATTGTCCAACTTATTTTTCACAAAATATAGTAGGAATGAAATCCCTAGAAGATATTGGTGGAACTTGAACACCACATTCAGATAACATAGTTTCAGAATGAAAATTAGAACGAATACGTAAAAATTTAGCATAATGCATCGCAAATTCAACATGTTGCCTACAACAACAAGTGGTGCGAGCATGGTTGATTTTCACATAGAATGGTTTCAACATTTCAAAAAAACGTTGACTAATTTTAATTTCCAGATTCTCTTGTTCAAACTTACGAAAAAATTGAGTTTGAGTCATATCTAAGAAATGCTTTGGATGTGGTTCACGATTAGTAGAACCAACTCTCCGTTTTATAACATCTCTTGTATTAGGTGAAATTATAGTGTTATCATGCCAAAATTTAATAACAACTTCTCTTATAAATCGTAATTATTTTTGTCCTTACGCGGTGCTCTAGCGTAAAATGCCCAAAAATCGACATTATTGAGTGATCAAGGATATTACGCTTTCAATTTCTTTCATTAGAGTTTTTCGATTAACTTGCAACATTCGACTTGTTTGCGTAATCAAACGTTGTTTTTTTATTGATTCACTTACAACACTAGTAGTAGAAGTACACGATGCACAATATTACTATCCCTAGTGCGTCTCTCGACACCAACAAAGGTGATATGCATCATGAAGGTTTTCAACAATCGTAGAGGTTTGACCACGATGTTAGATGTTGTCAATCCTAAGGTGTTTAATGTAGGTCTCATTTTAATCAATTTCATCAAACTAACCAACAATCGACATCTTTGGGAATCATTTAAAATTTCAAAATGATTATCCCAAATTTCAAAGGGCTTTTCTTCCGATTTGTCATTCGTAAAGTTTGTCGTCGACATTGGTTTCAAAATGTTTTCATCAATTTCAATAAAAAATTAGGTTTCTTACATAAAATCCTAGGAGGTGTTTTTGTCAAATTTTGCTTGTCTACAGTTTCAACATGAATTTCCTTATTCACATTTTCATTGTCTCCTTCAATTTCAACATTTGCTACATCATGAGTATTTAATTCTTCTTCAACATCGATAAGAAAAAAACTTCTTCATCACGAGTATTTAATTCAACTTCAACATTGACAGTAGAAACATTACCTAGTTCTTCATTGCTTACAATAGTTGGGATTGAAGATGAACCTCTTCTAGATTCACGAAGTTTCCGCATTCGCTCGGCATTTTGAATTTTGTTGGCCTCTAATTTGTTTGATGTTTTTTTACTTAATGACTTCCTTTTTTGTCTCCCATGATGTTTTGCTTCCGGTGATAAGAAAATGTGTAGAAAAGATAGAATTTCACACTAATTCAAACGGTAAGGTCAAAGAGTAAAAATCACATGGTAATTCGTACATCGAAATGTGTGTAAATATGATTTCTGAACCACGAGCGCGCTTTATGAACCGCGAGTGCGCTTTATAAAGCGCGCTCATGGTTTATAAAGTGCGCTCATGTATTGTTAAAAAAATCGCGATCGCGGATCTATCTCGCCGAACCTAAGCCTCGAAAATCTTTGTTTTTCCCAACCAAAGCTATGGAAGGTCATTATGAAGTGTAAAAGGTCAAAAACCTCAAATCGCTTCTTCCAAAGACTTGAACCATGCTAAAAATTGAAAACATTTCACAAAAATGGTGCCATCGCGTAGGGGAGACTCTTAGCTTCAGTAGAAATATTGTTTTTAAAGTGAATAGAATAAGATAAATATCATTTTATAATTTCTTACTAACAATAGGTCTTTAAGACATTTTTTCCGTGAATGTTCATGTCTACGTTTAAGACTTAGAACTTTTGTTTCGCTTATCAAAATATGATAAAACTTATACCATCCCAAGCGTGGACAAATTCTATACACGTTAAAAAAAAATTTGATTTCGATATTTTTGATATAGTTATGGTGGGCAAACGGAAAGCGCTCCATTTTCTAAATATTTTCAGACCACTTTCACGAAAAAATCATTTAAAAAAAAATATTGCTAAAAAAATACAAAATAAAATCCATCCCAAGATAGACAACTACATCTAACGTTTCACCAAAGGAAAAAAAAATAACAAGATTTGGTCATCCAAAATGCGGGCAAACAGACTACAATCTTATAAGTTTTTTTTTTTAAAAAAACTAAGTCATATAATTTTAAGTGTTTAATATAGCTAAACTTGTCCGTTTTTTACAAAAATTAGTATTTTAGAAACTAGATTCCAAATTCTACGATTCATATTTATATAATTTTTCTAATTTAGAGTGTGTGTATTGCTAATAATCCCTACAAGTTGATATTTCGTTGTTTTTTGCAATATGACGTCCACGGATGACCCTATATTTGTCCATCAACTTCCTGCACTTACCCCGTACATATCGTGCTTCTTAGTAATAGTTCGTGATTGTGTAGGTTTTACAAGACTTGATGTATTTGGTGACATCAAACCTAAGGTGTGGCTAAAATAAATACTTTTGTAACACTACAAGTGATTTTAAATCCAGCGTATCTTGCAACCTTACTGAATTGAGCTTCCCATATTATTTTTTTCCTTCCCCTCATGTGGAACAAACATGTGACCAAGGTGATGTAGGATTTCATCATGGAAGGAATTTTGGAACCGACTTACCATTGAGTAGGTTATGATATATTTCTAAGAAGTTTGGGTTTGAAGAGCACAATTTAGACTAAGTGTTGACTTCATGTCCACAAGTGTTAATAAAAATGAGGATATCTCGGACTAGAGGCTAGTTCAAATAATCAACTACTAGGATTTCATCATGGAAATAATTTTGGAATTGACTTACCATTGAGTAAGTTGTGACATATTTCTATGAAGTTTGGATTTGAAGAGCAAAATTTAGACTAAGTGTTGAGTTCATGTCCACAAGTGTTAAGCACTATGAGGATATCTTGAACTAGAGGCTAGTTCAAAAATCAACTACTAGATTGACACTTCCATTTTTATGTTTGATGTTGAGGTGGAATTGTTGAAGATAAGAAGGCCATTTTCAATGTTGTTTTTGTTGAAACTTGTTCCATGTCGTAATAATCAAGTTTCTTGTGACCAATTTGGATCACTATCCTTTCCCAATTTATAATTCTTCCATTTATTACATGTTTGGACAATAAACTAAAGCTCGGGATCATATGTTAGGCAATTTTTAATTGAAACATTGAATACTTCACTATGGAGTTCAACTAGTTGACCACTTTGAGTAAGGATGGATACAAGTTCATTATTAGATGTGTTTTTGGGCCCTAAAATATTGGCTAAGTACAAAAAGGTGCATGGGAAAGCAAGGCCTAAGTTGAGGAGTGGGTGCACAAGGAGAAGGCACGCAAGGCGGGGGTTCTAAGAGGGTTTTAGAAGAACTTGTGCTACACGTTGGTGAAGCAAGATTTTAGGACTTAGCCATATTTGGCCTATCAGCCGTACATGAGAAAAGCGTGACCCGATCACATGCTAAATGGATAAGGTGCCACTGGCAATAGGTTGGCTTAGGAAGGAATATACCCTGCGGTGGAAGCTTCTAGAAGGTCATCATGGCAAGGAGTGGAGAGCTCAGGCTTGGAGGAGCATGCTCCCATGGAGGACCACATTTAGACACTTGGTAATGGATCCGAAGCCATAGAAAGGTGAGTTGGCGCTCAAGAGGCCTATAAATACAAGCGCCCGCAGAAGAGAAAAAGAGGGTGGATATAGAGATCAATAGAGAGCGGAGCTCTGCAGAAATGCTGCGAGGAACTCTATTGGGTTGGGTAGATGACTTATAGGAGAAGGATGTATCAAGGGGTTTGGGATTGTAAATTTTCTTTTGAGAGCTAAGGGATATAAATCCAGTTATGATGTATGACTTTGGTCTTCCATACTTTGTGATATTCTGTAATGGATCTAATGCATGTGATGAGGTTATCGGACATGATGGAATATGAATATAATAGACTCTGGTTTATACATATATCTTCATAGTTTTGTTTCATATGTGTTATGTGAATGAATCTAAACTCCTATACATTTCCTTTTCAGTTCAGTTCTATAAATTGTTAAGTATCTTTCTGTCTAGAATGACTGCATTGGTCTAGAAGCCATTATGAGTTCTATGATGAATGTATGTCTCATTTCCATTCACTCTTTTTAAGTTTCTATCATAGATGATGATTTCCCACTTAACTCACATAAAAGAGAGACTCGACACCCACGCGTGCCTCGGGTGAGCGCCTAGTGCCCGCTGGGTGATAGGCCGACACGCATGGGATTCCCTTGTTCTTTGGTGGGTATAAAAATGACTACATCTTGGTTCCATTTCTGGGACCTCTTTTTGAAGTTTTAGTGGGAAATGGCATACATCATGATCTGTGCAATGAGTGATGATAGAACGGTTAACCTTGGAGGGTGTTAAAACATGGTTCAAGATCACAGAGGATGAATTTTCTTAGAGATTCAACACTGGACTTGAGTTTGATGCACGTAGATGGGTAGAAGAAAACCTCTACCATGAGTTGTATGAAAATTTTTTTCTGTTGCTTCCTAGTAGATCTATATGAATGGCTCTCAGCATATGCTTCCCAGATCAAGCTGGTATTATAGATCGAATGTGTGGACCCAAGAAGAATACCGAGGTCGTAAGATGTAGATCTGATGTGGAATCGTCTTTGTGGATCATTGGTGGAAAGGAGTACTAGCTAGCTACACTCTGGAATACGCCATCTCTATGTATTCTTTTCTAGAAGTTACTGAGTTTGAATTTATGAGGGAGCCCAAAGGATCATTTCTATGTGTTATTCCCTTGGCAATGAAGATCTTGATTGTTACCATGAGTTTAGAGGCATTTCCGATGGATGGCTAAACCTTTCTCAACTACCATTGGGCGGGAAGCTAGGGTGGAGGAAGATGACAGGATATTGCGGCGAGAAGGAAAGGGAGGAGAGACGACTCAAGTATAATGAAGCTTGTGAAAGGGATATTGCTAGAAAATGCAAGGTTGCAAGTGTGATGGATCTATGGAGGTAGACGTTGCGGGAAGGAGTTGAGGTTCATGCAGAGGATGTGGAACCTGAGTAGTCTGTGCTACCCCATCTTAGAAAATGCAGGAGAGATACCCCTTCGGCTTCGATGAGATTTTATCACGTGGAGAAAGGAGAATTATCGGTGCACATCTAAACCCACTTAGTGACCGGACCTTGGCTCTTGGTTTTCCAAATCAAGGGAGAAGTATTGTTAACCCAGTTGGTATTGGTGGAAGTGATCGATCCATGCCAAGGAGATAAAAAAATTTATTTCCTACTTCTATGGCTACACACACTATTCCAGTGTTTGGAGGAATTTTTGGACAAGGAGAAAATACACAAGGTTTGGGTAACGCGTTGGGGAGTGGCGCGAGACATACATCTGGTAGTGGCACAATCTCGTAGACAATTGGCTCTTGTTCAGTGGGACATTGGGAAATTTAGGCGCGACCACTTTAGGCCCATTGTTGGCTGTAGGAGGATCTGGAGGTGGAACTGGTGGATCTGGGGGCATGGGACTGGTGGATCTAATGGATCCGGTGGTGGAGGAAACACTGGAGGAAACCAAGGATCTGGATCAGGAGGACAGGGGCCTCAACCCCTCCTTAGGTATTTTTTGAAATGTTTTTACACTTTCCATATTACAGAGGTATTGAGGATGTTGCGGAGCATGTACATAAATGTGAGCTGTTATGGCACGCGAAGGGGATCACAACCCCGGAGTGGAAGGCCAGTCAATTTACAATGATGTTGCAAGGGCGTGCGCATAGCCGATATATAAAGTATTACCACCATCAGACGGTGGCAGATTACACCACGTTGAAAAACACCTTCCTAGCGTAATTCCACATCCTTGAGTTTGAGTAGAAGAGCATTAGTGCTCTCAAGGAGATCCAACAGGGAGTGGAAGAGAGTGTATGGGAGTATGATACATGGTTCAAAACTCTCCTGTCAAAGTTGTCATATGACATTCACCCTTCACATCATGCTCAATGGTTTGTTGGAGGGTTGATAACACCATTTAGAAGGGCATTATCTCATAAGACTTTCATGCACTCCGCGCGAGGCGCTGGAAGCCGCTCCGCACACTAAAGTTGTTGGAAGCGCTGATACTAGTGTTAGCCTGTTTCTGGAAGCTCAAATCACTTCTATGGCTAAGCAGTTGGAGAAATTGTCTGCAAAATCATCCCATGAGACTCGCAGTGGTATATGGTGTATAGATTGTGAAGTAGAGGGGCATGTAAAGGACAACCGCCTAGGAAGTCGATACGTGCCATAGTGGTGGATCATGAAATCATCACGGGGACCATGATGCAAGTAGATGCCCCTTCTACAATGTGTAATCCGTAAAAATGTATCTTATTATTGCAAGATCTGTACATCCACATCACATGACACAAAATATTGTAGGCTAATTGATCAGATTCATGACGCTATTGATCTTGGTGTATGCCGATCTAGCCTTGCAATCGGTTATAAGGGTGATGACCGATGTTATGAGGAACGCGTAGATGGAGGCACATGTAGAAGGGGATTTTGTGGAGGAGGAAGAAGTGAGTTCCTGCATTGAACCTGTTTTAATTGTGGATCTACATACCACTACAAGCACAAGTTCCCAGAGCTATTGTAGTGCTCATGGTGCGGGAAGAATCACAAGTATGAGGAGTGACCTAAGTTGTTTGAGCACATGAGTCAGCAGCACTAGAAAGACAAGGGAGCTGCAATGATAAGTATAAGGAATGTAGATACACAAAGTGGATGCCATAGGTGACACATGATGCAGGATTGGAACTCCGTTATAGTAACTACAAGAGTAGAGGCCACACACTCTAAGTAGATACCAAAGAAAAAGACCCCGGTTTCAAGAGAGGAAGTGGTACATGGGAATTACTCGACCCTTGCGCATCGAAGGAGGTATATCAAGAAACCATGGATGTCATTCAAAGTTTATAGGAGAGATCCAATGTCTAAAGGAGAAGTCCAAGAGGGAGGTGCAAAGAAGAAATGTCGAGGCGCCAAAGGATGACTTGGCTGAAGTCAAGGAAGTATGTAAGATGCTAAGGCAAGAGAATATTATTCCCTTGCTTGGATCATGGTTGAGAGAGAAGGTACATGCATTGAAGCAGAGTGTGAGAGGAAGGTCTTGCATGTAAACCTTCCCCCTCAAAACCTTGACTATGATAAGGAGATCACCTTAAATGCAGTCGTTGATGGGTGGCTCCTTAGTAATATCCTCATTGACATAGGCGCAGAGGTCAATGTTTTGACCTTGGATGCTTGGCATCAAATGGGAAGATCTGCATTATAGCCATCTTCGAATGTGTTATATATGGCTAATAAAATGAAGGCAATTCCCATCGGTGTCTTAAAGGATGTGGCTATCACCATTCAAGGGGCCAAGTTTACTGGGGACTTCAAAGTCTTGGCACTCGCCGAGGTAGATAATTTCCTAGCATTACTTGGGCGCCGATGGTGCTATAAGAACAATGTGGATCTTCGGTTCAACAAAGGGTACATAAGTTTTGAAAATGAGGAGGAACGAGTCATTATACCCCTAGCTGATGGGAAATCAACACCCTATACTGAACCCTTAGGAGAAGAATTCCTTGATCAGATCTATGTGCGCTCCATAAGAGACCTTGAGGTTATTCACCCTACGGAGGGGGTTATTTAGTTTGAAGATGCTTAATCTATGAGTGACACCACTAGGATAGCATGTGAAAATTGGGCACATGGGACTTATGAGTTAATTGGATGACATTTAAGAGGATCCGTCACACGAGTAACCAAGGCGTGCTCACTTAGGTGCCTAGGAGGAAAGAAGCTACCTAATTATTCCGAATAAGCCTACCCTGAGATCTTTTTGCAGGAAATGGAATCTCATTAGAGGAAGCATGATGAACAATGAGGGATGTTAAGTTATGTCTTGCTCAGAGACAAAGAAAGACAGTGGTGGGTTACACATCGGAGAACCTCTTAGAATGGTGCGAGGTGAGAATTTCCCTCTCTGTTTGGTTCTCTAGAAACAACGTGCCCACCGCCATCAAAGACTATCATGGTAAGAAACCCACCTCTTTCCATATCCAAGATTGTGAGAAGGCCTAGAGGGAGGGCGCAGAAGCTTTACCACCATCCCTATGGGTGCACTAACTATATTCTACATTACAAGGTTGTGCGTGCGTAGAGTACATTCACTCCGAGACATACCGCGAGATAGGGAATTGGTAAGAATTGATGGTTGGTCTCATTCAAACATTCGAGTATTGGAGTACTAATCCATTAGTACATAAGGTGTTACTGAGTTGTCAAGCGTCTTATAAAAGGAGATTTTGCTATGGTGCGGATAAAATACATGAGTTGCTTAGGTGAACTCCGGCTTGAGTCACACTTTGAAGAAGAATAACCAAAAGAGATACAACTTGAGCGTGCATGCATGGAAAAAGAGAAAGGAAATATAATGTATGTAATTGATGGGGAAGAAGTGGAAAGCTTGGATGTTGACCATTCAGTAGGGACGCGTGAGGTGTTAGACAATATTGATGAATGGGCGCGTGCATACCATAAACCTTTAAAGACCAAAAAGGTTAACATTGGTTCGAAGAAGAAACTAAAGAGGCTTTCATCGGAGACTATTGGTCGGAGAAGGAAGTCTCCAAGATCATTGATCTATTACGTGAGTTTGCGGATTTATTCTAGCATGGGTATCATGAACTCAAAGGCATTCAACATTCCTTAGGGGAAATGAGGATTAAGTTGAAGGAGGGTGTGGGCCCGGTTTGGAAGAGACCATACTGAATGAATCATAACCTGCGCGTGAAGGTCAAGGAAGAAATAGATAAGATGATAGCATCGGGCATCATTGAAGTTGTTGAAGAGTCAGAGTGGATAAGTCCAATGGTAATTAGCATCAAGAAGGATGGAAGGATAAGGATCTGTGGACTATAGGGAGTTAAATGTGGTTTGTGTCATCGATCCTTTTCCAACCCCCTTCACTGAATAAATTTTGGAAGGAGTGGCTGAGCGCGACGTTTATTCCTTTACGGATGGATTTTCGGGGTACCACTAAGTCCGGATTGCCAAGGAAGACCAAGAGAAGATGACTTTCACCACCGAGTGGGGAAGTTTTGCATATACGGTCATGCCTTTTGGGTTGAAGAATGCACTGTTGTGTTCTCGCACATAGTGGTACAGCATTCCAAGACTTCATCCACAAATTTCTTCAAGTGTACCTGGATGATTGGATGGTGTATGGGCTAGTAAAGGACCATTGTGACAACTTAAGGTTGATGTTTGAGAGATGTCGGCAGTTGAGGATATTCCTCAATATTAAGAAGTGTGTCTTTGCTACCCCATTTGGAACATAATCGGGGCACATCATATGTAGGGATGGCTTACTAGTAGATCCCACCAAGGTTGCGGTCATTGTGGGGTTGGGGAGCCTACTAGCAAAAGCGTTGTGTGTGGATTTCTTGGGCATAAGGTTTATTACAGAAAGTTCATCAAGGGATATGCCAAGATAGCCACACCTTTAGAAGAGTTGCTTAGACATAAATTTTCCTTTCATTGGGGAGAGGTGCAACAGAAGGTATTTAACACTTTGAAGGAAAGGATTGTCACCGCGCCCATTCGACATTTCCCTTCCTAGGATAAGCCCTTCCATGTTCATGTAGATGCCTCAGGAATCGCCATTGGAGCAGTACTTGCACAACCTGATGAAGGGATTATTGATCATCCTTTATGCTTTGTAAGCAGGAAGTTGACACCAATGGAGCAGAATTATACTACGACTAAGCACAAGGCATTGTCAATGATCTACGTGCTTCACAAGTTCATACAATATTTGTTGGAAACCCTTTTATATTTTACATCGACCATATGGCATTGAATTATTTAGTGAACAAGACCGTTCTGCAAGGGCACATATGTCGGTGGGTACTATTGTTCCAAGAATTCGAGTTCACAATGGTTATCAAACTAGGAAAGAGTAATTCTAGACCTAATCATTTATCTAGGATTGATTTAGGGGAGGACACGTAGAGCATTGAAGAGACTATGCCAGACGCACAACTATTTAGGTTGTGGCGTGTGCCCTCGGATTTGGAGGACATCGCGGTATTTCTTAAGACAGTATGACGCTTGAAAGGAATGAAGACATTGGAGAAAAAGTAGTTATCTATACGTGCCCCACCTTACATGTTGATTAGTGGGGACTTATAAAAATTAGGACATGATGAGGTTCTCCGCACCGGTGTGTGTGCTAGAACATGAGCACCAAGCCATCATAGAAGAGGTGCATAGGGGTATTGCAGTGGGCACTATGCAGGGATGCCATTGCGCATAAGATATTGATCATTGGATTATGGTGGGAGACCATGTATCAAGACTGCAAGGAGTAGTGCAAGGCATGTGATCATTTTCAGAGGTGCATTGGAAAACCAAGATGGGGAGATGAAATGCCTTTGTGCCCTATTCCTAGCACCGATCCATTCGAAAAATGGGTTATAGACTTCATAGGCCCTATTGCACCATCCACGCGTAGGATTGGGTCATGCTATAGATTCACTTGCACAAATCACTTAACAAGGTGGGCAGAAGCAATACCTACTAAGGATTGTACAGCAACTACTACAACACAATTTCTATGTGAAAACATTATTACAAGGTATGGATTCCCTTTGAGTTTGACTAGTGACACTTCTTAAATGAGACAAGAAGGATTACATTAGTAGAATTCATGGTGGCTCATCACAAGCCTACCCCTTACCATCCACAAGCAAATGGAACTGCTGAGGCATTTAAAAAATACTATGTCATACCCCAACCAAAATTTTTGACCTTGGTAGGCGAGATTGGGATGACAAAGTATCATCCGTTATTTGGGCATATAGGACAACCTACAAGAGGTTGAATAAGGCCACACCATTTCAATCGGTGTTTGGCACGAGGTTGTCCTACTAGTTGAATTCATGTTACCATTGCTACGTATAACGCGTGCACAGGAGGTTTAGCGAGATGAACAAGCCCCGGAAGAAATAATTGACAAGTTAATGCAATTGGATGAGAGACGATCATTAGCTAGGTGGAGCAGATAACCGAGAAATCAAAACAAAAGGCATGACATGATCGCCGCATTAAAAACAAGAAGTTTGAGGTTGGGCAGATGATTTTGCTTTATGACTCCAAGTTTCGCGCCATCCCTGGGAGTTAAAATTCCATCGGTTGGGTCCCTACATCATCTCGTACATTCTTGACTCGGGCGCGTTCCATTACAAGCGTTGGATGGGACGAGATTTCCAGACACCTTAATGGGAGTAAATGAAGCTCTACTATAAATAAGTCTTCTTGGTGTTTGTAAATAAGGCAATGTTTCCAAATAGCTTAGGATTTCCTTTAATACATTTTCCTTTCCTTGTGTTTCCCTTTCTCATTGTTGTTTTGTTTTGCGCCTTGACAATGATAACCTCGTTAATTTTTGAAGGTTGTGAATACGTAGAGGACCGCGCATCATTTTAGTGTGGGGTGGAATAATGTCAAATAAATTGCAAGTGTGAAGTGCTTGGAAGGATTACGTTTGAAATCCCGGTTGAATGGCCATGTGGAAAGAGGCGCGTAGAGAAGAGATGAAGGTGAATGGTTGGTGTCGGATGAGACTACATTTTGGTTCCATATACAAGGGAGGAAGAAGCACAAAAACAACACGAGGTATGCGAAAGCAAAAATCATGAGGACGGAAGAAGTACCTTCAAATTTGGTAACGCTACTGGTAAGAGTCTCCCACAAGATGAATTTTTACATGTCGGAAGGTTGTAGGATTGTCCACACAAGGGTTGATGCGTGAGTTAAGGCGCTCAAGTCTGGTTTTGTTTGAAAAATCCACTTTACGTGTTGAAGTATGGTGGTAGTTGAAGTATCATTTAATGTTAAAAAGTGGTAAAAACTATAAATAGAAGGTTGGGCACTTCATTATTTATATTGCAAAATACGAAGAAAGAAGAGCTCTTGTAAACTAAGGTTTCTAGAGTTGATCCGTGTGAAGAAACATTTGAGGAATTAAGGTGTGAGTGACTAGATTTGATCTGCAAACCAAGAGGGAAGTAGTTCACAAGCATGGAGAGAGTAGTGGAGAAGCGTTGTCTTATGAAAAATATCTTTCGCTTAGGGTTTGGCAACTAGGGCACGGGTTGAAAAGGGTTTCTTCACGCGTTTGAGATCCGAGCTTAGAAAGGGTAGAAAAGCATAGCAAGAGAAGTTGAAGTGCTAAGATAACCTACACCATGGCACCCAAGAAACCAACTATATCACCTAAGAAGTAGAAAGGCAAGGGAAAAGGAAAGGGTAAACAAACAAAACCCCCGCAAGTACAAATGAAGAATGGTACGCATAAATGTAATACCCGGATGGGTTTTTTCTCGAAAGGAATGGGAGTCCCATTTAAGAAAAATGACAATGAAGCGATTGCAACCATCACACAAACACAACAGAAAAAAGAAATGGCGCTGGAGTTAGTGCGCCCGAAAAACAAGAGGACACTAGAGGGGTTACCCATTTATAGCGGACGAGGTAAAAGTGAAGTTGAGAAGGTGGGATTGTTGCAACTCTATGAGTTTCCCTATTTTGGAAAGCCTATGCGCCTCTATCGCTGGTTGACGCGCATGTGCATGAGGACCACTTTTACTTCGCGGGGTGCAAGATGTGCATAACTCCTTAGCTGATTTCAAAATTCGCAGCCTCATCTATGAAGAATAAAGTCTATAGGATGACCTATGCAACAAGGAAGCCATCAAAGAAACAGAGTCCGCCTACGCTTACAAGAAGGGGTCATGGTACTTTGATATCACGGACATCCCAGACCCGGTGATGAGAATGGTTGCGCATCTGGTGACAAAACTTAACGACCAAGAGAGATGGACACAAGTAAACAAGTCATGGTTAAATGTTTGCAGAAGGATATCAGAAAAGAGAGACTCACATAAAAGAGAGACTCGGCACCCACGTGTGCCTCGGGTGAGTGCCCAGCGCCTGTTGGGTGATAGGTTGGCGCACATGGGAGTCCCTTGTTCTTTGGTGGGTGTAAAAATGACTACATGTGTTAGTCTCTTTCTCGAGTGGTTGTTGAATATCATGTAAGGAATTACATGTGTGGAACGAATTGCATACTTTAAATATTTGAAGGATTTTTTTATGTAGCTAACTAAAAATAACCCAATTTAATGACCAAGTGATATGAGAGAAACCAAGTACAATCCCCATGTATAAATTCATTAATCCGAAGGGGTTATGATGATCTCGTGAGATTATCAAGTTTAGTTTATTTTTGGATGACATGGATCTTAAATTAAGCCACATGAATTTATTTTGCATCTATTATGTATCTCGTGTAATTGCCGAAATAGGATGATACCTGTGCAATTTGATTAATTTGGTAAAAATAATATTACAAATAATGGAGAGAGATGCAATGTATATAGGAATTATACAACTTCTATCCAACTCCTAAAAATGGATTGAATAAAATTATTCTAAGAAACATGTAGAAATAACATATTGCCCCTAACTCGCCACTATAAATTACTGCTAAGAAATATCCAGAACACACACAATCCGAAACATCCCATAAACATAGGGATAAAACATTATCACTAAGTAAACAACTAATGACAACTAGAAACTTAAGTTAAAGTAATAAAAATTAATTACTTTAACTTATTACATTATTCAAATATAACATTCCCCCCTTAATTCAACATTATATCAAGTGAACATGAGGGAAATTATTTAAAGCCCTCAAATTTGTCTCAAGTAAGTGAATTTGTGAAGACATTTGCACACTCCACATATGTTAGGAAATATTGTAGTTGGATGTTTTGGTTCTAAACATGTTCATGAATGAAATGTACCCACACCTCAATGTTTTTGTGTGCTCGTGAAAAACTAGATTCTGAACAAGTTTCACTACTCCTTCATTATCAACATGTAAAATAGTTGGATCTTTATGTGGTATTCCTAATCCTTCAAGTACACATTAGATCCATATTTCTTGACATAAAACTCCACCTACTACGTGGTATTATGATTATGTGGAGTATCTTGAAACACAAGTCCGCTTCTTATTCCCTTGTGATATCGGTCCAGATCCCAAATGGAATACAAATCCTAAAGTAGATTTCTTGCCATCTATGTTCCCTTCATGATCTAAATATGAATATCATGTCAAGAAGAAGTTATCATTCTTTTTTTAATCCAAGCCATAGTCCATTGTTCCTTTGATGTATCTCATTATCATCTTTGTTTCTTCCCAGGTGAAAAACCACGGGTTCTTTCATGAACCATGAAAGATAGCTGATTGCATAACTAATATTTGGCCTAATGTAAGTCAAGTAGATGAGACTCCTAATTAACCTCCCATAAATAATTTCATTTACTTGAAACAAATTTTTACAATTACCAACACAATTCTCATTCTCACTTGTCATTACGGAGGTTTAGTTAAGAGGTGTTTCATATCACACAAATCTAACGTTTCTTCAACCATTTTGTTTAAGTTTCCTAGACAATGTATTTATAGTCATCAATAATTTTTCCAAACATCAAATTTACATCACTCACTGAACATGCTTTGGAGGGTTAACACGGGTCTATGGGGCACAACATGTGCTATTGTGAAAAATAGCCCAAGTGGCTACAAAATGGAATTTTTAAACTTCCTAACCTATTCTCTATAATATAGAGAATGAAAGGGAACTGATGAAAATGCAAACTGATAACTATAGCTCAAACTAGAATTTTATGTTTTCTCTGGAATGAGTTGGTGGAATTTCACTATTGCACTTCAACAACCTAAGCCAAGGTGGCTTCAAAATAAATGCTTGAAAAGTGCTTTTAGGTAGATACGGGAAAAAACTAAATATGTTGTGAAATAAAATATACTACAAGAAGAGGTTTGTAGTGGTGGATTCCATTTTATGGGCCTTTAGGTATTCAAAATAGTGTGATTCTCAAGGGCTTTCACCATGTTAATTGGATGCCTCCTATAACCATCTCTTCAACGTGCTCCCAAAACCCACTTTGCAAAAACATCTAATGAACATTTTAGTGAGGTTTTTGTTTGAGAGGAGATCATCATATAACTGAGAATGAGTTTTAATGGTTGAAATGCAGGAGGAAGTTTAGAGACACTTCTTGAAAATATATTTTGAGAGGCATTTAACATAATAGGAAGGGTTGTTTTAACATTGTAAAAGTACATTTTCCTACCATTTTAATTTCTTGATTGGGTATCATGTATGCAAATTTATGGACAGAAAGTGTTCGGTTTTATTTCAAAGCAAGCTTATGATTGAATCTGGTTTAAAAATTATTTTAAAGATGTTCACATGTTTGATTTGCTAATGAGTAATTGGTTTACCACAATATTATAAAGATTAATGTTTTTCACTATTTACTCAAAATGAGAGGGAAATAAGTGAGAGCAATGATAGATAAAAAGAGGAGGAAACGGTGCACGAAAGTAGTGAAAAAAATGTCGCAGGAAGACGAGGGATAGAGGTATTTTTCCAAATAGTTTGAGAGACTCCTTGTTTATGTACATCTAACAATAGACTCTTTCAAATGAGGGCCCATTTTAATTGCAATCCAAGATACTAAGTCTCATTTAGAAATTTTGTCAAATACATTGCGTGTAAAGGAATAATTGGAGTGCCTGTTCCAAATAGCTTGCTTTACAAAATGCCATGAGAATGAGATTGATAGTGAATGGAATTGGCATTGTATCAATAAATTTTGTGCTTCATCCACCCATCCAAAATGACCAAGAAGATCAACCATGGAACTATAGTGTGCCATTCCAGGTTCTATTTGATAAATTTACTTGTGCAACTAAAATATTATCACCTTCCTTGTTAGACTTGAATGGAAACAAACAACCAAAACACAAACCAATGTAACATTATATGGAATCACACCTATGCATTCCATTTGTTCAAAGAGTTGATTTTACTCCTTTCCAAAGCCATGCATTCTCGTAATTTTATATTATTGATGTACAAGAAGAAACATTTCTCCAAAGGCATTTTATCAAAAAACATCATGTGCCTTTTGTTTACTACCCAAGCACAAATAAAATATAGGGTGAGGGTTATTCTCCCCACAAAATTCACCGCATACATCACACTGACCATCCCAAGCATCATGCCGACCATGATGTCATATGGTGTTACATGGTATAAATTTTAAGACTTTGATTTTGGGGGAGGGGGCGGGAGGGGTCGGAGGGGGCGAAAAGCAGAGTGTGTTTTTCGAAGCATGCAAAGAGACCCAGCAAGAATCGAACCCGACATATGCTTCATTCTAATTTCATAACAATTTGTTACAAAGAAATCACCGATGTGACCGCTAATGGGCGGGTCCCACCAATGCATGAATATGCATGTGCATGGTGTGTTTTTATGAATTGCTCATAGCCATACAATGCATTTTGTGTGGAGAATAGCTTTGAGATAAAATATAGTGAGTAGAATTTTGAAGGGCGGGGGTTGTGTACAGCAGTCAAGGAATGTGAAGCACCTATTTTTATTGGCCTTCTCTACATAATGCATGATTATAGTGGAAGAATCAAAGAGATACACATTAATTTTCATTTAACTTACACACCATTATAGGATGCTAGTAGGGAGGAAAACCTCATCAAAACCTAACACCCTTACCACACCTATCTTGAGGACCAAACCACCTTGGACATGCTTATTGCATCGAGACAAACACTCATGACAAGAAAATACTCTTTCATACAAACCTAGGAAACTTACAAACTAGTTTCATAGCTCCAAATTTGGCCTAGGCATAAGCATACCGACAAGGGTAAACCGATTAAACTTGGCGTAGATGGGGAAGGATGTTGGCACATGATGGAGTATATTCATGATTATGTGGGACTAGCCTAACACTTATTCATTGCATTTGTTTGTGGTTTCAAGATAAATTCAATAACCTCAATATGTGTATCACTTACAAATCCACGCAGACATTTTGATAGTGGCAGAAATATATTGATTAACATGGCACATTCCACACCAAGGATCCCACTCTCCTCACCCACCCGCCATTCCTCCCACTTGTTCCACCAACTTCCATTTTTTATTTTTATTCTTTATTATCCGTATTATTATATTATATTATATTATACATGAGCATGTATTTGATAAAAATGGAGATTCATGCATTCCATTAACGTGCCACAAAATTATTTTATTTATTTTATCATTATAATTTTTATTATTAAAATTGTGAATTAAGTGGTTAAGTGCACGTTTTCACAAGACAACACCTAAACTTGACATAAAGTTCCCGAAAGGAACTTACCATTTGACTTAAGAAGACTCTCTCAAGTAAAGATTTAAACTTGGTCAACAGAGACATGTCATTTCCAAGTGGAATTTGATCTTGAATCAATTAACTTGTAAAGGTAAAACCATTAAAACACACTGAAGTGGGTTTACGACATGTATCAACAAGGATTGATTAGATAATTCACATAAAACATCTATGATAAATTGTTACAAAAATTGATAGCCTTTGGATAGGCTTGTCAAACTCATGCGACATGACAAGGCACTACATTTCACATCCTAGTCAAGGTGATCTATGGCTAGGTAGGTGTCTCCACAGTGGGAAGGGTCTTAAACAAAGGGGACACATTATGATTATGTGTTGGACAATATCATTATCACATACGTTCTACCAAAATCAATATTTGGTATTGACCAACAAGTAATTTTACACGGTTAAATGTAAATTATCATATATTTTTGTATTAAAATTTCTAATTAACAATATTAATTCATTATGAATGAAAATTATCGAGTAATGTGTATTTTTTATGAAATTTCAGGGTCAAACAACACATCATGTATCACATTCCACTTCCTCACATTTGTTTGTGGGTGCGATAACCCCTTATGTTTAAATTTGTAATAAATTAGTAAATATTTTATGTGTTAATTTGTTTTTCATATAGAGATGTTGTATGAAAATCACAATTTTATGTTGAGCAGTAAAGAATCGGACCTTCCACATCTAGGGATGTTGGTATGAGGGTACATGTCAAGGAATTCACTGATGTGAGTTTTAATTTTAGTAGTTTTAGTATTTATGAAGATAATGAACTATATTTAATGTATGTAGATAATGTCATGTAACTTGTATGTGCGTAAATTTCATTATTTTGGTTAGGTAACCTTGTTTTTTTCATTTGATGACATCATTAGAGTCTTCTCATGACATTTGATGATCCTTATATATTGGAGTTTCTATGGGAATAATGTATGTTGTGCCTCTTACACAGGTATGAGATAATAATGTAAATTTCATAATGAATTTTTGTATTAAATAACATCATTTAGTATAAATAAATGACATTCATATGTATTCTAATTTTATTCATCATGGTTTCCACAGGAGGAGGTGAGAACTCTAGTTCATGCACCTGCCACTAAGGTTGATGTTGCTAAGGTTGTTGCCCCTAAGGTCAATGTTGAGAGGAAAAGACCAATCTAGAAGGATTATGAGATTGTAGTAATTTTTATTCATAACTAATGCCATTTTATATATTATTAGTTGTATACTAATGTTTATATTGTTTATAATTATTAATAGTTTGAGCTATAATCATCTATTGAGAATAGGAGGTCTGATCATTGAAAGGGATGCACCACTTATGAGATTGGTTCTTCACCTTCCCCGCTGATCTAGAGGTCAATATGGAGGACATATGCTCCCTAAATCTTCCAATATCAACACAATGCAGAAGATGGCTCCGAGAGCTTTTTGTCAACTATTTGAACGTCGAAAACGGAGTCCGTATGTGCAAACGTGGGCTAGTCAAAGTTGCGGTTAACCCTAGCGGATCGGGTCAACTAGGAGTCACAAAAAGTGGCAAAATGATTGTGTGAAGGTATGAGATGATGTTTTTGGCCTCCGTATTCATTATACTTATATCGCTCGTCTTCATTAGCGATCAAGAAAAATATTTTCCACGTCTTTGGGTCCTCGTGCCACCACGTGGCTAGCCACCATTTCTCCTTAAGTCAACTTGGTGAGCTATAGACTAAGTTGTGCATCAAATTATGATCGAGATATGATCGATTCCATTGGCGATTTTGAGTTGCATTGGGGCGAGTTGATAGAGTGTCCCATCGACCTATTCATCAAGCCAAGTGGCGAGTTACCTCCTAGCGAGTTCAAGTCATGCAAGGGCAAATCGATTGTACAGCCTATCGAGCTATATGGTGAGCTATTGTATTGCATTGACGGGGTGAGTTGTTTGGTTATGTTTATTAGCCAAAAATAAACCATTTGAAACGTGGCTCAAGCCACATGTCTAAGGCAATGGAAAAAGGCTTTTCATAGCCTTTTCTTATCCTCATACCCTTCGCGGTGGGATATTCCCCACACCCCAAAACCTGTCGGAAAAAGACTTGGGGCTTGGCAGAATCCATATGGATGTGGAAAGCAACAATATTCGCACGAGGGCAAGTGGATGGAGAAGGGGTCATAGTGGGTGATGTGGCATAGCGGAGGTAGGGTCACATGGCACGCGATTAGGCGCGGAGGTGCAAAACAAGTGGGCGCTCACATAAGAAGTAGGATTGAACCTATGACCTCTCCATCCCAAGTGGAACAACCAAACTAACTCGGCTAGCGAGTTGGTTGGAAATGTGTTGGAGGATGTGGTTGATAACCACATAATGCAACCGCACTTGGCTATAAAATCCAACCCCACACTCCTCCATTCAACGAAGAAGCCTTCCTTCGAAGGCATTCAAGCAATCTCATTTTTGGAGCTTTATTTCTACAAGCTCATTTGATCTTTATTCAAGCTCCTCCCAAGCCATTTCTCCCATGCCCGAGCCCGAGGAGAGATGTGGGCATTTTGACGGAGAAATAAAATATTATAAGTCCTATTATATTTAAAATAGGTATTATTTTTTTATATGTCCTATTATATTATTTAATAGGCATTATTGGAGCATATTATTATGAGAGGCCTATTTATAGGCGTTGGATAAGACCTATAGGCGATGAAGCTCCAAAGCTCTCCCGAAGTACTCCAATCTGAGCCGAGGAAGAACAAAGGAGAAGTTCAAGGCGTTTTGGTGGAAAATTATGGAGGAAAAATATTATAAGCCCTATATTATTATATAGGCATTATTATTTTTCAAACCTATATTTTTATATAGGCCTATTATTATAGGCATGTAAATATGTAAATCCTATTATTATAGGTATTATTATTGTTAAGTCCTATTATTTTTAATAGGCAAATATTATTTTGAAGCTCCAAATTCTCTCTAAGAAGACATACTCCGAGCCCGAGCCGAGAAAGACGATTGGTGAAGTTCGATGGCAATCGTGGCGACCATGGTGACATTATGGAGACAGAAGACCTATTTTAATATAGGCACTATGGAGAGATACTAAGACCTATATTGTATAGGCATCATCTTCATTAAGGATCGATATTATTTATTATCAGCAAGATGAAGATAAGACCTATTATTTTTAATAGGCGAAACATTGTTATTGGGAGTTATTCAAACTACCCAATAGGTCACATTTGAGCCACACTTCAAAATGTAGAGCCTGGAGAATCGACTGGGTTCCATCTAGAAGACCAATCGTTATACCAAAGGAATTTTTGCTTGAAGGAGAATACTAGATTGAATCACTTATCAGTCGGAATTACTACTCGGGTTTCAGGTTCATGTTCCATTATGTATTCAGTATTATCATGCTTAGATTATATTATTTGTTACAATCGTTGAAGTAGATAATATATTGGTTCTATTGATGAACCCGGAGACGTAGGCATTCTACCAAACTCCATTATCAACTTGTGTGTAATGTATTTTAATTATTGCATTGCTTTAAGTTGATTTTAATGGGGTAAATTTGGAAAAGAATCTAATGCCTATAGGGTTTGTGATCGAGTAAAAAAAATCCAGTCTATTTTCGGATCACCTATGAGCAAAGAGAACCAGATTGTTCTATGATACCCCATGGTTTTGATGTATAGACATTTTTATATGCCTTCATGAGATATAGGTGTTGATTTTTATTTCGCTAATACATATCATTCTATGGCTATATGGATTTTTTTAGACATTCATTTTATTCAAAAAAAAAATTCTATCATAGCTTTAAGAAATCAATATAAACTTAGACTAAAAGCATTTCCATCAAACTTATATGGTGGATCAAACACTCTTTATATGTATCTAAGTAGAATAATATGATTACATATGTATGTTATGCTAACATGTATTATGAGTTTTATTTTTTTATGTTATAATCATTCAATGCTACCAATTATAATCATATAATGCCAACACCAATGCCATCCAATTCCTAGAATCTCAATATCATTCTCACAACACTCTATAGAGGTGGTTTGTTAAAAGAGGTGTTATACATTCTCCTTACTAAACACAACCCCTATAAACTATAACACACACTTTCATGTATTGCATACCTACATGTCCCATGAGAGTGAGTGAGAGAGAGGAGGAAATATAGATAAAGGAAAGAGAGAGTGAGAGAAAGAGAGACGGATGGAAGACAGAGTGAGAGAGAAGAGGGAAGAGATAACAAGAGAGAGTGAAAAAAGAGAGGGAAGAGGAAGAGAGAGGAAGGAAGAGAGGGTGAGAGAAAGAAAAGGAGAAAGGAGGGAAGAGAGAGGGAGAAAGATAGAGGGAAGAGAGTGTGAGAGAGAGAGAGAAAAAGAGAGAGAGTGAGAGATAGATAGAGTGAGAGAGATGGCATGAGATAGAGAGAGAGGAGGGAAGAGAGATAAAGATAAATATATAGAGAGAGAGTGAGAGAGAGGAGGGAAGAGAAAGTGAGAATGTGAGAGAGAGGAGGGAAGAGCAAGTGAGAATGTGAGAGAGAGGAGGGAGAGAGAGCAATAGAGGGAGAGGGGGAAAAGAGAGAGAGGGAAGAGAGAGAGAGGGGGAAGGAGAGAGAGAGAGAGGCTATAATTATTATTCTCTTGAGAGTAATTAATGCTTTAGATTTATTAAAATTTTATATTATAATTATTTATTAAATTAACACATTTTCAATTACCAAGCCTACCTCTCGTGTCTAGGGTGATATTTTACAATTGGCACCTCATGGAACTAAAACAACTCTTAAAAATGCAATATTCTGGAAACCCTTCATATTATCAAATGAAGAAGTTACAATGTTTATAGACATTGTACAACAGTAACAACATCCACGGAAAGTGGATCAAATATACTAACTACGAAAAATATGCAGAAATAGCATATTGCCCCTAACTAATCACATCCGGAACATTCCAAAGTAGTAAACTAACAATAATATAGCCCCCACTAATCTAGGGATGTGACAACTAGATAATAGCTAACTAATAGCTAACTAAGTTAAAGTAATAAAATTTAATTACTTTAACATTACAACTTAGTAAATGATGAATTAACCTAAGTTTATTCCTAACATTCCCCCCTTAATTCATCATGGTTTGAAGTGAATAGGAGAGAAAAAACTCTAAAACAAAATATGTTTACATGAGGTAAACATTTATTAGCACACACATGCTAAAAGAAACCTATTCTAAGGTGAATCAAATGAATTTATCATCCCCCTTAATTCAATATGGTCTCTCTAGATCTCATTTGAACAGGAGTAGTTGGATGAAGGTACTTCCTCTGAACGGTGTGCAAGAGATGGAATAGGCTCAAGAACTGTCTCTGGATGTCTGGAACCTCTTTTGGGTTGACATGTGTGCTCGAAAAACAAACGAGTAGCTAAACATTTTGAAAAACTCTCCAGGTTGTCTATTGGTGTTTCACCTTTTCTTAGATTCTTTAGGATCTTGACGAAACAAATAAGGGTCAAATGGGCGTAGGAGGAATACCTGTTAATGGGAAATGGTATAAGGTTATAAGGTTATTGCATGTGTGTTGAATTCCAATCATGATCGACCGTGTGAACTTCCTTTTGGCTGGGAGGAACTACCTAAAATAGAAAGCAAGACCACAAAAAAAAGAGTTAAATAACATATGCGTGGACTCGCCTAGCGTATGCTAGATACGAGAAGTGTGATACTTCCTAGATGGCTATCAATCCACTGTTTTATAAATCAATACGTAATAACTGAAATATGTAAATAAAAGAAATCTAGTGTTAGTGTTCGATTTAGGTATCTCATTACTATCAAGATTGATCCAATTAAATACAAACTATTAAGTAGGTAACGGGTCTTTAGGTTGGGTTATAGATGATCCGGGTGGTTTGCGGTGTCTAGCAGAACGTCATTAGGGCATAAGGTAGGTTAGACTAAGTTTTTAGGGTTATTTGGGTGAATGGATAGGTTGCCGGTTTATGTTGTTTTGACAGACACAAAGACCGGCGGTCAATCTAGACCGATGCCCGTGGATAGTAATCGGTATCGGTCACCGTATGTGATGACAAAGACTCAATACATAAAGGGGGGTTTTGGGTTCTCTCATGTGGGTATAAAGAGTTAGGGGGATGGTAAGTGAGGTATGGGTTAGGTGAGTGGTCTGGAGTAGGTTGTAGGATGGATATTATGAGGTTTTGGGGCATTCTAGGTAGGATTGAATGAAGGTATGTAGAACTGATAGTTGGTAGGTTAACCGGTGATGGTCAGGCTTAACCAAGGTCGGTTGGGTATAACCAATGGCGGTTGAGGCTAACCGGCGCCAAGTGGTGGTCCGGGGTGGCACAGAACTCAATAAAAACTTGGTGAGGTGACAAATATGAGATTGAATGGGAATGGAAAGGGTAATGGCAAGGTTTGTGTGGGTTTTAAGTATGCACAGGGGTGATTAAAGTCCGGATATGGGTAGTTCAAGGTGTAGGTAAAGGGATGAATCGGTTTATATGAGGATAAATGATGAGGGTATGCAAATGAGAGCAGAGCTAAATAAAAGAAGTAAAATAATCTACTCAAATGACAATGAACAAGTGTTGGTTAACAAACACTTATTGTTATGCAAGCTTGATGTCCGGTTGGCAATGGTAGGTGATCAAATGGAAGGAACTGGGTGTGGTGTTGGTGCTTCTCCGATGCTCATGTGAAGGCAAATGGCTCTGTGATGGCTTCGGTGTTGATTGTGGATGCTCGATGTGTGTATGAGTCTTGGTTCTACTTGCATACGACTCTAGTCTCATCCTTTGCCCTCAAAAGATGAATTCTCTTCTCCAAAATGTGCCAACCTTGGAATAATGTCGTTTTGGGGTTAAATGATGACCGACCGTGGTTACGACATAACAAACGTTGGTTAAGGTGGGATTCCCTAGGCTACTAAAAATAGGAGATCATGGCCATAACTGCTGCCAAATCTCTCTATTCCTCCGGACAGTACACGAGAGTTACCATTGTGTCTGTGAGAATGAGGTTTAGGCATTGATTTTTAGGGTGTTGGTTAGGTTTTAGTTAGTTATGGAAACATACTAATAATAGGTTTAGGGTGAGGTGGCTAGGTGAGGTGTCTAGGTGAGGTGGAGAGGTGGGTATTTAATTTAATTAGGATAATTAAATAATAGATATGATGAGGATAGAGATTAATTTAATTAAATTGAATTAATTAAATTAATATTAGTGTGGGGTGAAAGGGGCCATGGTTAGGTAAGTGTGTTTAAGTTGATTAATTAACAAGGGGCTAAGGGGAGTGTGACCTGATTTTGGTGTCTACATTTTGCCCCTTTTTGTTGCATAGCTTGTATTGGTAAGCGACACTAAACAAAATAGGATGTGGTTGCCCAATGTGTGGGTGAAGGTGATCCCCCTCAAACCAGGAATTGAGGAGGTGACAGATAGAAACGGTGAGTGGTTTGATAAAAATGGGTGTGAGGAAGATTGTGGAAAGAATGAGGTCATGGGGTAAAGGGCCAATCGGGTAACTGGGTAAATGGGCCAGGGTCAAAGGTAGTGGTAATCAATTGCACACACACGTATAAATTACGGCACAATACCAAGATAAAAAGCTTGCAAACTCGACATTGTCTAAGGTCGAAAGGCTTATTCAAACAAGGTGAAGTGATTCCGGTATCCAAGGTATAGGATATGGTCAGAAACACAACATAGGTCAAGTGCAAGAATGTTAAGGTATGTTCGGTACACCCATGTTGGGTAGGATAAACCACATTGAAATAGGAAAAGTAAGGGTACTAAGTCAAACAACATGGGTAACAAGTGTTGCAAGGTATAGTGAGCACATATGTGCAATAGGCACAAACAATGGTCCAGTGTCAAGGCGATAGGTCATGGTACGAGAACGGCCGAGGTATAGGTAAAAGAACAAGTCTCAAACACAATTAAGGCATGTATAGGTAAGGGTGAGGAGTAGGTAGGAGGTCGAGTACGGGTGGAAAGGTGTGTCACGAGTAAGGGCACGGGAAGGGGAAAAAAGATGCCCCAACCTACTTTGAGGAAGTTGGGTGGTAAGGAAAAAGGTCGGGAGGAGAATATGGGGTATCACGGTCAGCTTGTGGGGAGGGGGAAAAGGTTATGGGCACGCAAATGAGAGGTGACAGAGAATAAGGGGTGGAAAATGTGTAACGACATCGGTCAATGGTAACCAACGCCGGTTAAGGGATAACCAACTATGGTAAACTAGGGCACAGAGATCGACATCGGTCAAGGGGAGACCGACACCGGTCAGTCGGGTAGGGTATAAAAAAGAAAAAGGAGCCACGTTTTGAAAAGCATTTGACATTTTGTGAAGTGGGAAAAAATTACTAGAGAGAGAAAAAGAGGTGAGAAGTAAAATTGGTATTTGAGCGCCGAGTTGATGGGCCGGGTATCGGGATTGTAGGTCGAGAGGCGGGACCAAGAGATCTGTGGGATTGAGTTGATTGATTAGTGATTCGAGAGGGTCATTAGAGGATGGCAGAGGTAGGAGAGGGATCGGGTGGACCGGTGCGGTGGCTCGAGTGGCCACCACATCATCGCCAGCCGTGATGAGGTAAGCATCAAATCCTCATTGTGATTGGTTTATGAGATTAGGTAAGCAAATTGGGTGGGTTTTGGGGGAAAATGTAAAATTTGAATTTGGGTAAAAGAGTGGGTAGAAAGTGAATTGGGAAGGGTAGATTGAGGTAAGGGTGGGGTAGGATGAGATGAATGATGGTTTGGGTAGAAGTGGGTGGGTAGAAAAAGGGGGAAAGGAGAGATTGAGGAGAAAAGGGTTAGGATATCGCGGGCCAATGTTGCGACGGTGACCAAAGTCGGTGAAAAGGAATTGGGATTGGTCGATAAAGTGATTGATGTCGGTAGTGTGTAGACCGTGGTCGGTCAAGGGACTAACACTGGTCGGGCAGTGGAGAAGCTTGGGCCAAAAGAGTATGCACGGGTAGAATAGGGAAGTTTGAATGGAGTCGAAGTCATGAAGGAAGGGTCGGGAGGAGGGATAAAGAGGTCGGGGGTAACGAGTGGGTCTAGGGTATGGGTGAATGGAGAAGTGGGTAAGGGTGATGGGAAAAAGGGTCAAATAGGTTAACGGGTAAGGGTGATGAGTAAGTGGGTTAATAGGTCATGGGCAATGGGTAAAAGTGAAAGGGAAATGGGTTAGCAGAGTCGGGGTAAATAAGGAGGTCAAGGGTATGGGTAAAAGGGTCAAATAGGGCATGGGAAATGAGTAAATGGGTAAGGGTGACAGGTAACTAGGTCGAGAGGTCAGGGCAGATAATTAGGGCAAGGGTAGAGATAAATGGGTCAAGAGATCAAGGGTCAAAGGATAAATGGGTAAGGGTGATGGGTAAATGGGTAAGGGTGAGGGGTAGCATGGGTAATGTCGGTGAAACGATTCAAAATGTAAGGAGGTGGGGGGCAAGGTATGGGTAAGTAAATGCGGGGCATAGGTTCGGGTAAGAGGTGAATAGGTAAGGTAGAATTGGGGGTAGGGACAAAGTTGGGTGTAGGTATGATGAGGTTTTAATAATATGATTGTTTTGGTGGATGCATGCGAGATACCAAATGCACATGAGGGATAGGGTACCACCATTATTGTTAGAGGTATGTGGGAGTGTGACAACCGAGGAGTGGTGCCATGTGGTAGAGGTTGGTTTGATTGGGAGAGGCGGTACCAACATGCAGCTCGACAGCTTGAATTTGATGGTCACTCTCATCGATAGATGGGACTCGGCGACAAATACCTTCCATTTGTCGATAGGTGAGATGACCATCACATTGGAGGATGTCTACCGGATATTGCAGTTACCAATAGTGGGGAGACAAGTATATTCTTTCTCCTCGAGAGGCATCAAAGGAGTTTTTGCTGCCAGCATTTGGTGAGGGGATTGTAGAGATGAGGTTCCATAAGTACGAGCCTCGGCTATGGTGATATGTATCTTGCCTTTTCGGAGGAGTTGATGCTAGTAGTATTGATCATGGAGGTAGTGTGTTGTTTTTCCCCGCGACGCAGAGGGTGTAAGGTTCTCATGAGAATCGATGGGGTGTTACACGAGATGATGGAGGATAGGACTGATTTGCTTGGGTGCCCACATTTTTAACACAAATATACAGGAGTTGTGGGCATATGGGCGAGCAGTGAGGAGGTTCATCCCGTGTTGCACCTTCTTACTACATTGTTGGGCCTATGAGCACATTGTTTGTGTATGGCCGTGGGGATGCCCATAGCAGATGCATTCAAAGCGGTTAGGGTGCGGTTGGGGTATAGGTGATGGGTACCGGTGATCGGAGAGCGTAGGGCTACAAGGGTTACATATGATGTAGCCTACTACATGAGGTTATTAGAGGGTTTATCCGGAGTGGACATTGTATGGAGGCCATTTGTGAGATTTCCATCGTCGTGAGGGGGATGGGAGCAGAGTTGTGAGGCTGGCTGATTATATAGATGGATAGAGGGGCAATGAGTAGGGGAGCATGAGATGATTCCCATAGATCGGGTCGGTGACAGCTCGGGCTTCCCAGACATACCCACATCCTTTTCACAATATAGGAGGGATGATATTGAGAGGCCCTTACCTCTACTATAGCCGATAGTACCTACAGGCGGAGGAGCAGGAGGTAGACCGATAGATAGACGATCTTTGGGGTGACAGATGAGTACAGATAGTGGTGGACTACACATTTACGTGCAATCTCTTTGCCTAGTCAGGGTAACCAGATTTAGTAACTATCACGGTGCGAGGGATGCCCTACAGTGCAGTGGGCTACCCGATCACCTAGTAAGGGATGGTACATGGATAGTTGATAGGGAAAGAGGCGCAGTGGCAAACTTTCCTTGCAGAACAGTGGCCACTTCGTTCAGATCATGGAGCACAAGGAAAGGTACCCTGCAAGGTGGAGAGGGGATGGAGAGGGGATGGTGTATAGGTGGCTGCCCTACAGTGTAGGTTACAGTTTGCAGGCCACTTGGCCATAGTGTGGGATAGGTGATAGGCTTATAAGGATAGCTAGCCATACAAGACAGATGTAGATAATGACCCTTTAGGCCCGATACGAGCACAAGGTCCGAGGCTAGTGGCACCAAAGACAAAGGCAAGGACAAAGGCCAATGGCACAACGCAACTTCTGTAGACGATATCGATATCTAGGCTAATGGATGCCCTAGCAGAGATGAGGTATTCTCATAAGCACCCACCGACAAAGGGATAGATTTTTCTTCATATGGGATTTCGAGCTCAACAGCCTCGAGTGAGAAGGCCGGTCATGTACCTAGAGTGTGGAGAGCACAGGGGGCCGGTGAGCCCATGAACAGGGAGTGAGGTGAGGCCACCAGTGTATGGAGACCAGTTCACCCTGATGCGCAGACCGTCGGGTCGACCATGGGTGCCGAGGCTAGCAGGACACTTGGCAGAGTCGAGGAGGAGGAGACAGGGGAGATAGAGATGGATACTCAAAGGCATGGAGGTTCCTAACAACAAAGTATAGCTCCCTTGTGGAGTGATTTTGATTTTTGATATATATCGGCCATCATGCCAAAGATAGTGAGGTTTTACACGAGAGATTTGATTATTTTTATCATATACCGCCTGCATGTCGAGGATAATTGTATTGGGTATCGGCTGCGTGCGATGATTCAGAGAGATGTACATTATTTTGATATCGAGTGTATATTGTATAGATACACACCTATTTGTTCATACGATGAGATGGATGATATTCTTATGATTTGTTGGTGTGTATGGGAGTTTTAATTTTATCGTGATATGGAGGGAAACTAGTTGAGTTAGGCATGATGGAGTCAAGTTGGTTTAGGCATGGATTGAGTTAGGTTGGTTTAGGCATGGATTGAGTTAGGTCATAGGCATGGATCGAGTCAAGTCATAGGCATGGATGGAGTCAAGTTGGTTTAGGCATGGATTGAGTCAGGTCATAGGCATGGATTAAGACAGTGATAGGCATGGATTAAGGCGGTGATAGGCATGGATCGGAGTCATGGCATAGGCATGGATGGAGTCGAGTTGGTGTAGGCATGGATTGATGGTTTTTATTTAAATTACAATTAATTGATGATATGGATAACAAATGGGAATGGAGATGTGTGTTATGATGATATTTGAAAAATGAATGATAGATGTATGTATTAATTTTTATGTGTTTGTTTTTACTTCCAGGTTGTATGTATTAATTATTATGTGTTGCGAAATTGGTGAGGGTGGAAAGTGGTGAGCTAACCTTCAAGAGCCCCATGCCCTAGAAGTGTTGCCTACATAGTCCCGACGAAAAGGGACCTCGTGCCGATGTAGTTGTCCCATAAGCAAGGGAATAAAATGAGGTAGAAGAATGGGTCAATAGGTTATAGGTATGATTGAGTTTAGGTTATTTAGGCACGGTTGAGTTTAGGTTGAGTTAGGTAAAGGGAGAAATTTCCCAATAGATAAGTGTCGAGGGCTAGTTCTATATAGGGTAGTCAATAAGTAATGAAGAATTCAAAAGATAAGAGGAGACAATAAAGCCACCTGATTGGCAAGGACCATAACGAGTAAACAATACCTTGATAGTTGGATGAGTGTGAGGTCCTAAAAACATTGCATAATGGATGATTATAGAGGTGAAGAAAAGTCACACAATCACCAAATGTCGTGGTTTCAGCATGTCCCTTGAGGCGATAGAAAATGAAGGTGCAAAAAGTGAAGAGGTGAAAAAGAGGTAGGTGGTATGGTGCGAGGGAACGTGCCCATTTGTCAAGAGATCCAAGGCCGCTAAGCAATTCCATGACGAAAAAGCATTTTATATATATATATATATATATGAGGTAGACCGATCGATGTGGGAAGTCTACATGGGATGAAGAAATTATTCTCCTTGAGGTCTTCGCAAAGTGATCGATGCGGGAAGCTTCAATTCTCCATTTTATTTATTTATTTATTTATTTTGAAAGGGCTTTACATAACTATCCTTCAAGGGAGAAATCTATTTATAGTAGTGAATGGAAAAAGGAAGATGTCCTTTTTAGGGATTCATCATCGTGTTGGAAGTTTGACTCAAGGAAATAGATCCCATTTGGAAAATTATTTTCGGGCTTTTAAGTCATGGACAAGACCAAGGTGTAGAAGTTGGATTCTTGTTCAGAGGCAAATGGGTGAACGACCATGGGATCTCATCGGAGAAATGACAAAAATTATCCATGAAAATCATGCCATGTGCAGAGCCGTGGTGCACATATTTAAGATAAGGCCAAAGGTAATAGATAAGCACACGAGTCTTGTTTAGTCATTGGGGATAACATCATGAGATGAAGGAAATGAACGGCACTCAAGGGACAAGCATAAAATAGGCAAAAGGTGAGGTAGGACTCGAATTCAACAGTAGAACGGTTGAAGATGCAAGGCATTAAGGGGCTCAAGTTCAGCTTATCGTCAATTGAGGACAAACGATAAGCACCCGATCCATATGTGTGTCTTATGATGTACAAACCAAGCTAATTAGGAGAAAATTTTCAACGTTTGCTTTTTTCTGCTTTGGTTACATGTTGATTTTCCTTCAGATGAGATCACCAACTTTGAAGGTGCGTTCATGGACGCGCGTTTTCATAAGGCTCATTTGATACGTTTTTGGTAGACTTGGAGGTGGTCGAGAGCATGAAGACAGCGTTCGTCTAATAACTCAAGTTGCGCTAAACAATCCTGACGAAAGTCATCATCGTTGAGCATGTCATAGAGAGAAATACGAAGTGAAGGAATCTGGACTTTGAGAGGTAGAACAACCTCTATATCGTAGACTAGAGAAAAAGGGGTGGTGGCAATGGAAGTGCGAATACTAGTGCGGTATGCCCACGGCGAAAGGAATGTGCATATGCCAGGTCCCTCCCAAAGATCGTTAACCACTTTCATGAGAATTTTTTTCAAGTTTTTATTGGTGGATTTGGCTTGGCCATTAGTTTGTGGGTAATAAGGGGAAGAGAAACTTAACTGGATACCGAAGGCATCGCAAAGTTTTTGTAAGGTTTTGTTTTTGAATTGTTTTCTCATCATCGGTGATGAGGCGGTGCGGAACACCAAAGCGTAAAATAATGTGATGATTGATGAACTCACGTATTTTCTCGGCTTTCATGGAAATGAGAGGTATGGGTTCAACCCATTTGGTATAATATTCGGTAGTGGTGATGATCCATTGATGTCTTTGAGAGGAGTGAGGATTGAATCCTCCAATGAGATCTAAACCCCATTGAGAGAAGGGCCAAAGTTCACGAGCAACCTGCAAGGCATGACTAGGTGTATGATAAATATTGACATGTTGTTGACATTTTACACAACGCCTAACATAGTCACAACAATCATGGTTGAGGGTGGGCCAAGAATAAGCGTAGGCGAAGGATACGCTTAGCAATAGAAAGGCCACTGAAGTGACCTCCACATATGCCATCATGAACCTCCTTTATGGTGTAGGGAATTTCAGAGCTAGTAAGGCATCGTAAGAGGATATTGTCAAAGCCATGCTTATAGAGGAGGCCACCCATGATGACATAATGAGAGGCCTTTTTGAGAAAGTCTCGTTGTCCATTACAGGTGAGGTCGGGAGGTAATATTGAAAGGGAGAGATAGTTCGCAAATTGCTTATACCAAAGGTCTCATGTATCTAGTGAGGCGGTTTGGGTGAGGTTAACACTGCAAGGTGCATAAGAAGGTCTCTGTAGTCTTTTTATGGTGACAAAGATGTCGAATCATCGGTGCAAAGCAGGTATCTAGGAAGCGAGGCAGGCCATGGTATCTGTAAATTTATTGGTGGATCGTGGAACGGTTTGAATTTTATAGCGGTCAAAGGTAGTCAAAAGGATACCCACATAACGTTTATACTCTTGAAGTGTTTCATTATGACACTGATATACACCATTGACTTGGTTTACTACCAGTTGAGAATCACCAAAGATGTTAATGGACTTAACATCTAAGGCATAAGCAGTGAGGAGACCCAATACGAGCACTTCATATTTGGCGATATTGTTAGTGCACTCAAAGTCGAGTTTGAATGATAAAGGCATGGGTTCGCCATCAAGAGGAATAAGGATAACACCTGCACCACCCCCACACTAACATTTGGAGCCATCGAAGAATAAAGTCATCTGGTAAGGGTCATCATCCAAAGAGAGAGTAGCAATAGATTCGTCTGGAAAATTAAAATTAGAGGGTTAATCTCTAGAAAGAGGTGCATCAGTGAGCTGGTCAGCAATGGCCTGGCCCTTGATAGATTTTTGATGAATGAATTCGAGGTCTAAATCAGCCAGAAGCATGAGCCAACGTGCGACATGTTGGTTTGGGTAAGGTTTGGCATACATGAAATGTAATGGATCGGTATTGGTCACAACATAGGTTTTGTGGTTGAGTAGGTAATGACGGAGCTTGGTGGCAATGAAAACTAGGGCTAAGCAAATTTTTTCAGCATGGGTGTATTGGGTCTCATAGTCCAGAAGGGTACAAATTATGTAATAAACCACCTGCTCCCTATGTTGTTCGTTGCGGTGAACGAGCATGGTGCCTAAGGAATGATCGATAGTAGAGATGTATAGGTAGAAGGGTTGATTGTATTTAGGTGGAATGAGTATGGGTGGTTGGAGAAGGAATTTTTAGGGCCTCAAACACTTTGTGGCAATCATCATCCCATTTGAAGGAGACGTCCTTTTTAAGAAGATGATGAAATGGTGACAACGATCGATAGTTGTGAGATGAAATGACGAATAGACTGTAATTTACCTTGTAAGATACGAAGTTGACGAAGATTGGTGGGTGGAGGTATTTTGAGAATGGCCTTGACTTTAGTAGGGTCAACCTATATGCCACGTAAGGAAATGATAAACAGGAGTTTTCCTGAGAGAACCGTGAAGACACATTTCTTGGGTTGAAGGCAAACACAATACTTAATGAGGCGATCAAAAATGGTTTGTAAGATGACAAGGTGATCGGCGCGGCATTTAGATTTGGCGAGAAGATCGTCTACATAATCTTCCAATATACAGTGCATGATGTCATGGAAGATGTAATTCATAGCTTGACCCGATCTATGTAGCACCAAGGTGTTTTTAAGGCCAAAAGGCATGACTCTATAGCAGAAAGACCCCCAAGGGGTGATGAATGTGGTTTGTGTTGATTCTCTGGGCAAGCAAGATTTGGTTATAACCCGAGAAACCATCCATGAGCGAGAGCATATCGTGACCAGCGGTAAGGTCCACAAGCTAATCAATACTAGGTAGAGGAAAGTCATCTTTTGGAAAAGCGAGGTTGAGATCACAAAAATCATGCAAATGCAAAGTCCCCCTATCACTTTAGTGACACGGAAAATGTTAGAAATCCATTGGGGATAATCGATGGGTAAGATGAAGGAAACAGAGAGCGGCGCTTAAGTTCTTCTTTGACTAGAAGGGCAATGCGAGGGTGCATTTTCCTCGGCTTTTGCTTCATGGGTTTGGCATCGGGTATGGTTACGATATTGTGGACCATGATGGTGGGATCAATACCGGGCATGTTAGCGTAAGACTAGGTGAAAGCATGGTTATGATTTTTAAGAAAATAAGTGATGGCGTCTTGTTCTGTGGCATCTAAAGATTGGCTGATCTTTAGAATGTACAGTCGTCCCCGAGTGTGGATGTTGACTTTGATAGTTGATTCATTAAAAAAATTTTACGTCTCAAAAAGGTAACGACTCGGTGAATGTAAGAGTCTTCGGCACCAAGGTAGGTGAGTATAGACTCATCATCCCGACATTGAACAACATTTATAGAAGGTGTGTCGTCATCAATCATTTCAAGATACAAGAAGGGAACAGAATAAGGGGCCTCACCATCGCATTGATAAGTTAGAGGTCCCAAGGAGATGGTGCTTACGAAAAAAAAGTTAGGAGGGATGGATTCGGGGTCCATCGATTCCGTCGGTGAGGGTGGTGAAGAAGGTGAAAGTGGAGCAGGTGAAGAAGGTGGAGAAGGGTCTATATTCTCGATGAGGTCAAGGCGGGCCTTTTTGTTATGTGGTTCAGGAAAGCCGATACCACTACGGTCATTGTTTTTATGGGTAGTTCCTGGAATGAATGTGTGAAGGCCTTGTTCGTAAAAAAGCCAAAACCAAAACCCTTCCATGCACAATGATACAGGAAGGTGTGGGTGAAGTGACGGTTGGTGAGCAAGTGGAGGTTAGTAGATAAGGGTAGGGTTTGCGATGGTGGTTTGGGTTTATAGGCAGCAGTATCAAGTCCCCCATAGGTGAGATTGGTACGAAGGTGGGGAGGACTATAAAGAAGACATCCACCAATGCGGTGATTGTAGTGAGGGTGCCTGATGAAGGTTCCCGTATTCTGTGGAGTAAGGAATGTGTTGATGATGTATAGGCAATACTCCCCGCAGTAAGGTGTTGAAAAACACCTTCTAAGGGATCAGTGTTCGATATGTGGGTAGGCTGGAATAGATGCGGTGCGATGGGTTAAATCGAGGTGGAATCGGTTGATGGGGCGGTTAATGGGCCAGTGTGGGAGTTGCATAAATGGTAGGGATGGAAGGCTTAGGTATGGTGGAGGTAGCAACAACACTGGTGGATGGAGGTGTGGGTGCGAGAAAAATTGGTAGTGAAGTGGACACCTTGATGGGTACAAGCACATCATTGGGTCGGTAAAGCATGTTGTAGGTTTTGAAAGGTGAGGGGTCAATCGGAATGGTATAGGTATGTCCTTCATGCTCAAACTTTACACAATGATGAAAAGTGGAAGGAACACAACCCATGACATGAATCCAGGGTCTGCCAAGCAATAGGTTATATTGAAACTCCCCCTCCAAGACGTAGAATAACTATGGAACAGTACGGGGCCCACGTGAACATGGAGGATGATAGTACCAAGTGTAGAAGTGATAGAGTCATTAAATGAACGCAACATGACGGGGTGTTTATGCATGCAGTTGTCAGGTATGCACATTTGATTGAACACATGGGAGGATATGATGTTAATGCTAGCACCCCCATTGATCATAATGTGTTGTACGCGTATATTATTGATATGGACCGAGATGAAAAGTGCAGGATCGGGGTCATTTGTTTGGTGAGGCATGATCTCTTTGTCTAAGAAGCTGAGGGCGGCTATTTGGGGAAGAGGTGGAGGTGTGGAAGAAGGTGATAGTTTGGTAAGATAAACGACATGATGAGGTGTAATAATGGAGGCAATAGGTGTAGGGTCATTGGGTAAAACCTCAATAGATCAAGAACCTCTATGAGATCCCGCAATGGGATTCTAACGTTTAGACGAGGTCATATAGGGACATCTTAAGGGGAGACTGGTGTAGTTGTTTGAGCATCACGCGGTGCGTAACCCCGTTGGAAATAGGATAAGTGGGGCTACGAGATAGTGACTTTAGGTGCGGGTGTAATTGGTATGTTAGGTATAGGGTTGGTTGGTGGGTCGGTTGTGTTTTCCTTGCCTTTTTCTTTACGAGCGCGGGTAGAACGTGAACCATGTTGATTTGAGGCTGAGAGGTAGATGGGGATGGTTTGCCGTGGAATGTGTACGGCGGCAGAAGTTCAAAAACCGAGAGGTGGGTAAGAGCCTTGTGAAATGAGTTGGAAACACTGGCATTTGGGTGGAGGTTTGGCGAGTTCTCTGATACGAACCATGTTGATTTCAAATTTTGGGGGTGGATAAAAAGGTTGTGGAGGTGGAGATGGAGGCTGAGATGTAGGTACTGGCAGAATATGTGAGGGAACTGGTGAAGGTGGAATGGGTTCCTCATCAAGAAGGTCATTGTTATCAAAGCTTGAGTCGGGGGACATAATTGGATGAGGGTTGTTTTTAACACCTTACAGTTCTCAACATCGTGTCCTGGCACACGATGGTAAGCACAAATTTTGGTATCATCAAACCCATGTGGTTTAGGTTTGAGGGGGTCGTAAGGTCAAGAGGTGGAAGCATGATAATAGAGGTCTCCAAGAGATTAGCTAAGATGATGGCGTATGATCTTGCCAGGGGATCACAATGTGATGTAAATGTAGGCTTGGACGGAAGAGTAGGTAATTATGGTGTGAGAGGTGTTATAGTTGTGGAGTTCTGAGGAAAGAAGTTGGAGCGGCGGGTTTTGGGTGTGTTGTTGTCTTGGATGTGGGTTGCACCTTCTTGGGTAAAGGAATAATAGGGGAGAGATAATGGAGGGGGTAACTAGTTTGGTCATTTTTAGTGTGGGTAGTGGGGTTTTTAACTTTGGCTGCACCTTCTTTGGAAGCGAAGAAGTAGTACGAGATGTGGACGGAAATGCGGATGGAGGTAAGGGATGAGTTACCCATGAGGATAACTGTGGGATGGTAGAGGTAGACAGCAGAGGTGTAGGTAGGAGGGAGGGGAGTGTGATAGGTAATGATGAAACTATGGAAGGAAGTGGGGGTATAGGAGGTAAAGAGGCTACGGTAATAATGAAGGTTGTGTGGGTTGCTTGGGCACATTAACGGGTCGTGATGAAGGTGTTATGTGGGTTTTGGGTTTATTGTTGGCGGGAAGTTGTTTAGCAAAAGTCGAGGGGTGAGGTCCTAGGATGGACGGTAGAGGTGAAGGTGATAAAGGTGTGGTAGGTGAGGTCGGTGTATGTAGCCTAGAAGGTTGGGTTTTCCTTTTAGACCGGGAAGGGTTTCAATAGATGTCCAGGAAGACGCGACCAAATCTAATTTAATAGAAGGGTGAGTAAGGTTTGATGTTAGTGTAACCCCCAAGATATGAATGGGAATACATTGGCTAGTGTGAAAAGGATCGGGTACAGACAAAGATGATGAAGAAGAATATGCTCTAAGAGACATAGTTATGTGAGGTTTGGGTAGTTGGAGCACCTTAGGATAAATGGTAGAAGTGTCTGTGACTGATAGCTGCATTTGGGTGGAGGCGGGCAAGAGAAGATGTCCTCGGGCGAGGATCTGTTAACATAATCCAAGTGGTTAGCTAAGCGTGAGAACAGTACCGCTATTTGCGCATGTGAGGTTGGTGTGGATCGAATGGGGATTCTCGTAAAATATGTTTGAGAAATAGGGAAAATGCTACCCGCAGCCTCTGTAGGTAAGAGAGCCATAAGTAAGTCAACAGGATTTTGGGTGGTGATGGAGAATGGTCACCTAGAGGTAACGACAATTCCACGAGATCTATGGTAAGTGGAGGAGAGGAACATGTGTCTCCCATGGGTCGAGAGGCATTGTTGATGACAACTCGCTAGGTGGAGAAGCCGGATGTGAAGGAGTCTCGATGTTAACAGAAGGCTCTTTTACATGAGAGAAAGGAGTTAGAGAGGGTTCTTCTGTGGGTGGAGGAATAGGTGAACTAGGTTCCTGTGTGGGTGGAGGACTTCGGGATAAGATTTACTCTATGGATGGAATAGGAAGCAAGTGAGAAACAATTCGTACATCACTGAAAATAGCATGGACCTCGCGGGTATGGCTATCATTATGTGAGGGCTCCCCATTTTGGTCAGAACAAGGGGCGTGATTTGGGAATGGTTTCTTGAAGATGTGCAGATTTTGGTTAGCGGGTGCATTAGGGTTATCCAAGACTAGCTCGCCGTTTTCAAGCATTTCCTGAACAATGTTCTTGAAAGTGATGCAATTTCCATCACTATGACCTTTTACTCGATGATAATTGCAGAAGTCATTCTCCTTGTACCAAGTAGGCGTGGGGCGAGTAGGGTCAAAGTCAGTATGTGGCTTTATTGGTGGAAGGGTGATGACACCAACCTTGATGAGATTTTCTAAGACAAAAGAATAGGGCTTCCCAATCGGAGTGTATTTCCATTGTTCCCATCTGAATTGAAAAGTTTGGACTGGGGAAAGGTTAGATGAGGGTTTAGCTTGATTTGATGGATGAGATGGGCCAACCTTAAGTACCACCACGTTGGCGGTTCCCTTAGCTTTGGAGTAGTTGCTTTGTGGTTTTGAAGAAGAAGAGGTATCATTGGATTTGAACGAAGTATTTTTATTTCATATTTGGATATTATTTTCTTCGATGGTGTGAATCTCTAGTTTTCGTGCCATGGTGAACACCTCATCGAAAGTGCGTAAGGTCCGCACTTGCGGTCGGTAAAATATGTCTAGCACAATCCCGCGTGAATATTTCTATGAGTTCGGTTTTTGGTAGCTGGAATGTGAGTTGGTTAATCAGGCTACGCCAAAGAGCAACAAAATATGTGATAGATTTGTCCTCATATTGGCATGTAGAGTAGAGGTCGGTCATGGTAACCTTCTTAATGATGTTAATCGAGAAATGATCCAAGAAGGCTTGGGCTACTTGATTGAATGAGTAGATAGAGTGTCGAGGTAAGCCACTATACCAGTCTAACACGGGGCTAGTTAGGGACATAGGGAAGGTCCTTAGGAGAAAAGCATCTTCATGGGCGATCAGATAACACCCATGTTTGAAAGACTGCAAATGTTGTTGTGGGTATTCCTTGTTGTTGAAGTGGTTAAATTTAGGTATCTACCAATGTACGGGATATGAACGAATAGGAATAGAGGGGTGAATAGGCTTGTTACAAATTTCATCGTAAGTGAGGGAATTATGCGAGCCGGACACGGATGCTTCTAATGTCCGCATCCATTCCATCATTAATTTAAGGAGGTCATTGGTGGGTTGTGATGGAGGAACACCCCCTGGAATGTAAGGAGGTTGATGTTGAACATAGGTAGGAGGTGGCATCCCAGTGTATGGTGATGTTGAATAGGAAGGTTGAGAATGAGGTACTGACACAGGAGGAGGTATGTACCCGTAATGAATGATAGAAGAAATTGGAGGTCATTGGTAATATGTATAAGTGGGTGAAACAGTCAAAGTGACTCTAGTAGTAATGGGAGGTAAGGTCTACGGAATAGATAGAACAATGTTTTGAAATGGGGTAGGGGTCACCGACATTACAGGTGGTTGTGTGGCTATGGGTATATGTGAGACAATAGGAATGGATGAGATTGTGTTGTGGGTGGTGTACGATGGTATAGTGGATACCGCATGTGTAACAAAAGTGGTAGAAGCGGTGGTCACAACAAGTGAGGGGCCTAGGCGATGACCGAGGGTGAGGTAGTAGTACAGGTGGGGTTGAACCCGAAGGAGCCGACGCAGCCCATGGGTACAAGAGTTGGGGGATAGATATGGCATGCCATATATCAACCGACTCAAGCATCTCGAGTGGATGAGTGAGATAAATAGAACTGCAAGGTATCATGGTTCGATCAAGGAGCCGTGTGAACTCCTCGTCACCGGTGGCGGCGATGGTGATAGGCTGGTTGAGATCCATTGGTGAGAGAACGGAAGGTGGTGAAGGACTAGGTGGAAGCGGCTGACAGCTAGCGTGGAATACGATGGCACTTGTCTAGCTACAATTCAACACCATGTGAACAAATTTTGATTTGGAAGGACTGTATTTTGTCTAAATAGCACGTAACACAGCAGAAGCAAGAAAACAGGCAGCGATGAGTAGATTAGGTCAATATATGAGCTGTAAAAACATCATAGGCTGACCGACGCTGGTTAGCATAAACTAATGTCGGTTAGGGTCAACTGATGCCGGTTAAGATAAACCGATGTCGGCTATAAATGACCGCATGATCATTCTTGTGAAAAAAAGGTAGTTGGTATAAATGAAGCAAAAGACCGATAATTTCCAGATAGGCAAGTTATAGGGTGAATATTATCAAAACAAGGAAGATATGAAAATGACAGGTACTGAAATAAAAAAATAAGGTGAAGCAGTGTCCTTTCGGGTAGGTTAACCAACAGGATTGTAACCAATGCCGGTTTGGTAGAACCAATGATGGTCACCGGTAACCGATTTACTCCACCGGACCGACGCCGCTTATTGTGAAATTGAAACAACAATGAAGAAATATGGTTGTTTTTAAATCAAAGGTGGGATCAATCCTAGAATTTTGGGAATGATATAGATGAGGCCCAGCACACTCGAGACGAAGTCGGAATACACCAACTATGATGGGGAGTGTGCAAGGAAAAACAAAAGGTGAAGCATGCAATCTCTCACCTCAAAACGCAAGTCAAGTAGAAACACTAAGAAAAATGCGATCCTAAGAGTGTACTATCTATTATGTTTTTTCAGCTTATGGTATTTAAAGGACTCGACGCATGAACTTTTGAAATAGATTTTTGGTTAGGAAGGATTGCTACGAAGAAGGAAATCTACTTGGGAGAGTTTTCAGGAATGTTATGGTGGGGCAGCCATCCTTTGATGGGGTACTTGACAGAAGTAACGATCTGGGTGCCCATTATACCGTAATCGTATGCTTGCCTACAACTTCTTTCGGGTGGGATGTTGTTTAAGAATGTGTGTATTTTCAAATTTTTGATGTTTGGAAAAGACTCAGAGAGAGAGAGAGAGAAAGGGAAAGAAAGTGCTTTTCTACGATTCTTTTTCAACCATCACCGGGCATGACTTCCAACGTATAGGTTACCCGCATTTAATGTGAGTTATGTGATAAATCAAAATGCAATGCAAGTGTTTTAAATCCAAATCGAAAATGATATTCGATGTTACAAGTGATGAATAGGAAGATAATGATCTTTCACTAATGCAATACAAATGAAATAAAAGAAGAGTTCTTTTTAAGTACACCAAAAGAAAGGTTTCTTTTAGAGCAAATAGAAAGAAAAAGAAGGTTACCAAGGAAGAAAATTAATGTGTATGCTTTTCAGAAGGGAAACAGACACACAACTTTTCCTAAGAATGAATAAAAATGCAAGGAACCCCGAATGGGTCCCACCGGGCATGCCAAAATGTTTCATCTTTTCTTAGATTCTTTAGGAGCTTGATGAAATAGATAAGGGTCGAGATGGGCGTATGAGGAATACCTATTAATGGGTGATGGTAGAAGGTTGTTGAACGCGTGTTGACTTACGATCACGATCGATCGTGAACTTCCTTTTGGCCGGGAGGAACTACGAAATAGAAAGCAAGACCACAAAAAAAGAGTTAAATAGTATATGCAGTGGACTTCCTAGCGTATGCTAGATCTGGGAAGTGTGATACTTCCTAGATGGCTACCAATCCACTTTTTATAAATCAATACAGAATAATGAAACATGTAAATAAAATAAATCTAGTGTTAGCATTCCGATTTAGGTATCTCATATTACTATCAGGCGTCGATCCAATTAAATACAAACTATTAAGCGGAGTAACGGGTCTTTAAGTTGGGTTATAGATGATCCGGTGGTTTGCGGAGTCTAGCAGAAGGTCATTAGGGCAAAATGTAGAGGCGTACTAAGTTTTTGGGGTTATTTGGGTGAATGGATAGGTTGTTGGTATGTGTTGTTTTGACAGACACGAGATCGGCTCCGCTCGTGTCCGATCGATGTCGGTTAGTCTAGACCGATGTCGGTTGATAGTAACCGAATCGATCCTATAACAATGATAGAGACTCAATACATAAAGGGGGTTTTGGGTTCTCTCGGTGGGTATAGAGAGTTAGGGGTATGGTAAGTGAGGTATGGGTTATGTGAGTGATCCGGGGTAGGTTGTAGGATGGATATTACGAGGTTTTGGGGCATTCTAGGTAGGATTGAATGAAGGTATGTAGAACTGATAGTTGGCGGTTAACCGGTGACATTCGAGCTTGACCGAGGTCGGTTGGGTATAACCGATGGCGGTTGAGGCTAACCGGCGTCAGTGTGGTCGAGGTACAGGAACTCAATAAAAACTTGGTGGGGTGATAAATCCGAGACCGGATGGGAATGGAAAGGGTAATGGCAAGGTTTGTGTGGGTTTTAGGTATGCACAGGGGTGATTAAAGTCCAGATATAGGTAGTTCAAGGGTGTAGGTAAAGGGATGAATCGGTTTATATGAGGATAAATGATGAGGGGATGTAAATGAGAGAAGAAACTAAATAAAAGAAGTAAAATAATCTACTCAAATGACAATGAACAAGTGCTTTGGTTAACAAACACTTATAGTTATGCGAGCTTGATGTCTAGTTGGCAATGGTAGGTGATCAAATGGAAGGAACTGGGTGTGGTGTTGGTGCTTCTCCGATGCTCTTGTGAAGGAAAATGGCTCTGTGATGGCTTTTGGTGCTGATTGTGGATGCTCTTATGCATGTACGAGTGTTGGTTACTGCTTGCATACAACTTTGGTCTCTTTCTTTTCCCTCAAAAGATGAATTCACTTCTCCAAAATGTGCCAACCCCGGAATAATGTCATTTTGGGGTTAAATGATGACCGATCATGCGATTACGGCCTAACCGGCGTTGGTTAAGGTGGGATTCCCTAGGCATGCTAAAAATAGGAGATCATGGCTATAACTACTTCCAGATCTCTCTATTCCTTCGGACAGGAGCGGGAGTTACCGTTGTGTCTACGAGAATGAGGTTTAGGCCTTCATTTTTAGGGTGTTGGTTAGGTTTTAGTTAGTTCTGAAACATACGAATATTAGGTTTAGGGTGAGGTGGTTAGGTGAGGTGTCTAGGTGAGGTGGAGGGGTGGGTATTTAATTTAATTAGGATAATTAAATAATACATATGATGAGGAATGTGGAGGTTAATTTAATTAAATTGAATTAATTAAATTAATATTAGTGTGGGGGTGAAGGGGGTCATATTTAAGTAACTATGTTTTAAGTCAATTAATTAACAAGGGGCTAAGGGGAGTATGACCTGATTTTGGTGTCTAAACTTGGCTCAATAAAACCTTTGTTGGGTTGGCTCATAGCTCGAAATTGGCACTGGCACGAAAAAATACCCTCCATTCACTTTGCTCTAATCTGCAAGGAATACCACTATTGAGCGATCAATGAAGAATTTGCAAGTCTTTCATCTTTTCCCCTAAATTCTGAGTGAAAAGTGAAGACAACTAGCTCCATGAGAATGAAAAAGTTTTGGCACTTTATAATGATAGTGCAATTACAATTTTGTCTCTTCTTCGTGGAAAAATTCCCTTTTGGGATACATTGTGAGTACAAAATTGCAAATTTTATACTTTTTTATAGCTTATTTCAGCCTTTGAATTTTTTTGAAATTTTTACAAGACAAAGCTTATTAAAAGTTGGATCAAGACGTAGAGATCGAAAAACCATACACTTTAAAAAAATGGCACCTCAATCCGAGGTACCAATTGAAAGTTATGACTTGTTTAAATTCGATTTCAATATCTTTCCGGGCCCCTTTCCAAAAATGGAATTTTTTTCTATACTTCTAATTTTTCACAAAATCAAAAAATGGGAATTTTTTTAAAGCAATTTTTTAAAAAATGCAGCCCGATTAGGGCTTACCTGGCTCACATGCACGTGGCCTTGGTTTCTCCATCGCTTTTAGATATATCTGCCTCCACCATAGCTCCTTATTTTTATTTTCTCCTCTATTTTGTGCAGGAGTGCAGTCGACGGATTTGGGAGGTTGCTTTGGATGCCTTTGCTTATAGGTGTGAAGATATTTAGCTTTTTGGTTCCTAGTAATATTAGTTTGACCAGATCTCAAGGTTGCGTTGAAATTCCTTTGTGCGAGGTGAATTGATTTGAAGTCCGAGTTAAAGTCTCTGTAGATCCACTTGATTTTTCCAATCAACAAGTATTTATTTTCTCCTTGGCATTAAAATTGTCAGTGGTGACAACATATATTCCTTTGCAAGCCACTTTTCCTTTGTCTCTTCCCTCACATTGGAAAAATATATGGTTTCATCTTGAAATATCCACGTAGACCTGCAATACAACAATGTGGAAGCAACAAATAAAATACTATCAAAAATTTTCATGCCAGATATGTAGATGGCTGCATTGAAATTTATTTTATTTATTCCTGCATATTTCACGCTAAATTAGCCTCTGAATATATGCATTGAAAATTGCAAGTATCTGAAAACCTTTCTTTGTTTAATCTTCCTTCACGCAAATGTCTACACCATTGAGGAAAGGAAATGTGAGGATACTAGGAATGAGTTGTGAATGGGCTGAGCGGCACTATGGCTCTCTAATGCAGCTCCAACTTCCTCTGGTGCTCTAAATCCTTCTGTAACTTCTTTTTCTTCCTCCTAGGTGGAATCATGGATCCTCAAAATAACATAGAGGCTGGGACCAACCAGCTCTGATACCAAATCTTGAAAATGCAATATTTTAGAAACCCTTCATATTATCAAATGAAGAAGCTGCAATGTTTATAGACATTGTACAATAGTAACAACATCCACAGAAAGTGGATCAAATATACTAACTACGTAAAAAATATGCAGAAATAGCATATTACCCCTAACTAATCACATCCGGGAACATTCCAAAGTAGTAAACTAACAATAGTATATCCCCCACTAATCTAGGGATGTGACAACTAGATAATAGCTAACTAACAACTAACTAAGTTAAAGTAATAAAATTTAATTACTTTAACATTACAACTTAGTAAATGATGAATTAACCTAAGTTTATTCCTAACAACAACACCACCCACACATCTAGGTGGGCCATTAGACACTGTCATAGGTGTCATTTTGCTACTTAACCATCCTAGTCCTTCCCAACTACATTGATCTGATGATGTCTCTTAAGTGCCTTGATGGAAAAAAGTAGCCAAAATTTGATGGGTTATTTATTGCAAACCGTGGCACCAGGGAATGTAACTTTTGAACCTACATCTAGGCATCTAGTTCATCTACAAAATCATCTTTTAGTTTCCCCATCTCCTATGTGTTTTTGTCACGGTTGTAGCAAATGAAATGCAATAAAAACCTTCAATTAGCGTTAGTGTTAGGGATTCTAGAGTGATATATTACAATCGAAACCTTTTGACATTGAACCGATGATGCCAACACATTTGAGTGGACCAATAGATGCTATAAAAGGTTTCTTTCGATGCCCAACTATACCGGTCCTTATAGGTTACATCATTTTGAAGATCTCTCTTAAGTTCCATGAGAGTGAAAGTTGACCAAACTTTGATTGGTGATTTCTCACAAACCATGGCACTTGAGCATGTCTCGTTTGTACCTAAAATTTGGAATCTGGTCTATCTACAAAATCCTATCTCAATTTCTCCCATATCTCACCCATTTTCTTGTAGTTAGAACAAATGAAATGCATCAAAACCTTGATTAATGTCAATGTTAGGGCGCATAGGGAAATATTTTGCAATTGACACCTTGTGGAACCAAATCGATAACACCCACCCATATGGGTGGGCTGTTAGACACTATCATAGGTTTCATTTGGATCCTCAACTATCCCAGTCCTTCCCATCTACATCAATGGTGAAATGAGAATGTGTTCTTGTTAAAATTAAAGTTAAAAAGAGCATTTACATACAATATTGGTGGTGAAATGAGGAGGTGTTTTTGTTGTTAAAAATGTTAAAAACAAAATTTTCATACAATATAGGTGGTGAAATGAGAATGTTTTCTTGTCATTGGTTTTTGACTAAAATTTATCATCCTTCATCCCTCCTCTCTCTCTCTCTCTTTCTCATTATCTAATTCTATCTTTCCTTCTGTCTCACTCTCTGACACACACACTCTCTCTCCCCCCTCTCTCCCTCTCTCTTTTCCCTCCTCTCTCTCTCTCTCCATCTCTCTCTCTCTGTCAAAATCTATTCATTCCCTCATATCTCTTGTGCTCTTGATATATATTTTTAATATGAATATATAATGTATATGCCTCTACTAATACAATAAGATCAAGTTTGAGGAGGATAAGAGGACAAGGATTTGGTGTGTGACCGATTAAATGGATTAAAACCAAAGGTCCTAAAATAAAGGAATCAAAGGATCATTTTTAGAATATGTTAAAGCTTCTCTTCGTTTCAAGAATATAAATTATTTATTAATGACACCAACCACTTGAAGGTGAAAGCTTGTTTGGCACCACTAACCGACATTAATAATATTAGTAATGATATAAATAGATAAAATTACGGAAAAAAGTACTCAAACACAAAAAAAATAAAAATTCAACAATATACTTACAAACTATAAAACTTACGTGCCATTGTACCAATTTAATCTAATGAACCATATGGGTGCAATCTAGTCTTTAGGGTTTCATGTATTTATTTATGGTTAGACTCAAGAACTTTCCATAAGTTCTTATTGTGCGGTCTTCCATATTTGATCAATTGAACATTAGATGCAACAACAAGGTGAGAATAATGAATGATATTTCTATGAGTGTCAAAGTCCTCGAACAACCACACATCGGATTTATTCAATGAGTATCTTTTAAGCCATGTTCCACTAACAACCAAAGATCCTACAGGATACTCTAGGTCTTATCCATATATGATCTGGGCTATCTAGGCATTCTCTATATATGATTGGGGCTATCTTTTTGTTTTGTATCAACATAACTAGAAAAACAACAATTTATTCAATCTTTATTATTTTCTTCTAAATCAGCTGAATAAACATGACTTGCATCACATTGTAACTCTTTAACTATGTCTTTGTCATTCCATGGGAGTCTACTAGCGAATTCCCATAATTCATTTTTTATTGAGATCCTTCACTTTTTCACATCTTTTGATAGCTTTGAATAGTGTTTTCTATTTGTTTTTAGTACAATAGCTATTTTCCTAATTTTACTAGATTTTTTTGTTGCTTTACTTACTATAATTGATGTAATAACAAGTCAGGTAGTATTACTATCTTTGGTATGTGAGGTTGGACCTATTGCTTGGTATGCATTCATTAGATATTTTACAATAATTTTTTCATTATTGTTCTTAGATTTTTTTAGGCCAAGGGTCTTTGTAGTGGGTCTAAAATTAATATTTTCATCATTTCAACAAACAATTGACATCTTCTTATTTCATTTAAGTCATGACAAATCAATTTCCATATCTTATTTTCTTTTCTTCTACAATAGTGTTCACCAATCTTATCACTTAGTGGGCTTAAAATATTTTGGTCAATTTCAGTTAAAAGACTAGGTGTTTTACGTAAAATTTTAATTGACGACCTCAATGGTAAAGTTAGTTAACCAACAGGTAAACATTGTTCATTTCCTATATGTTGTTGATTTTCAAAATTTGGTAAATTTGTGTGTTTTAAATATTTTTGTAATTTGGTAAACATCTAAGTTAAAATTTAGCATTGCATCATCATTCATTGAAAATTCATTATTTATTGATTCAATTGGTGTTTTAGGATATGTTTCACTATCAAATTCATTTGGAAGAGATGACATACCTTCACCTCCATACATTGATTTATTTATTTCAATCGTTCCTTTTTTCTTTTTTATGTTCTTTCTTAGATATTGTGGATAATAGATGATCTTTGTCATCATCTAATTTCTTTAGCGAATACGTGTTCAATTTATTTTATCACACCCTTTTTACATTTGTTCCCTTTATTTCTCTAGCTCCTCAAGTGTTTGCCTCCGTGGTCTCCTCCCCATAATTCTCAAATATATATCAACATAAGACAATTGACACAAAAATAATGTTAAGGATACAAGAAACAATGAAAAAATGCTCAAATCTTAAAAAATTGATTAAAAATCTCAAAAAATGATTAAAAATAAGATTATTAAATACAATAATTTTTTCTATCAATAGAACAAACATAAAAAGTACTCAATTTCTATATAGAATGACTCAAAAGAATAAATCATTGTAAGAATGTGTAGAAAAAGTGTAATTCACATGCATTGTGGGACCAAAATCATGAGTGATTAGTTTTTTTGTATTTATTCATTTTCAAATAGACTATAATGCGAGAACGTTATAATTCACTCACATTATAACGCAAGTGCATTATAACATGAGAACACTATAATGTGCTCATAGTATGTTTGATTTGGGTTAGAAATTTCCAACCCTTAGGCTTGGATTTGGATAGGATATCTAAGCCTAAGGGTTGGAGTACTGTCTATTCGATGACCGGATCTATGTTTTGTAAAAACGTAAGAATCTTGTGTGTATGACCCGATTTCTCGTGTGCTATAAGACCATATTTACAAAAAATGACTATGAAGTCAAACTCTATCTTAGGTTTGTGTTGATGTATTTATTTCTAAAATCAATAATTTAAGGTTTTGATCCTTAATTTCTTTTAAAAGCCTCTTCAATTTTTTTCTAAAACACATGTATAGTTTTTTATATAATTTTTGATCCGTTCATCCATTTAAAAAAAAAAATCAACACAATCTATGCTTCATTCTACGACATTCAAAAAATAATAATTTCTTTTCAATTATTTTTCTCAAAATTAGGGGGTGTACATGCGGTTATTTCGTTTTCGGGATGTGTTCACTTTGAAAATTAGTAAAAAAATACATTCATAAAAGAATATGAAAAATAGTGGGACATAATACATGATCTTATCTAACTTTCTAATGAAAGGGATTTGTAATGTATTTTATGGAATTGAAAAATTGGGGGCACACACATGACACTATGTTATATTTTTGATACAAAACAAGAATATTTTATGTGTGAACCACATTTGACCCTCTTACTCTTCACCATTTAAAAAAATTAGTTTGGAAAATAGATTCCAAACTCTATGATTCTTGTTTTTATTAAATTGTTAAATTTTGAGCATAAACATGCCAAACTACTCGTTGAAGTTCAAATTTTGTTGATTTCAGGGGAAAAGTGGCCAATTTTGACCCCTTTTTGGTCCCCCTTTCCATGCACATACCCATCTATACCCCAGGCAATATCATGACATAGAACTTGGTTCTTCCCTTTGTAGACACTAAATCACGCACTTTGGGTATATTTCTAGGTCTTGATCACATACCACTATTCATATGATTCCTAAGCGAGAAAATTACTAATTAACCACTTTGTCTTTGGCCTCTTTTCCCGCTATCCGGTTTTATTCTTGGTATTACACACCTTCTTGGCTGGTATTTCTTTTGATACTTCAACATTTCGAAGTCCGGACGTCGGTGCCCCGATGTCTTGTCCCCTCTGGCCCCCAGACCTCTTTGTATCTTGATCACATCTCTTGGGTCATTTCTAGTTGTTGGGCATCTTATTTTATTGGTGGTTAATTATGAAATTAAAACAAGGGAATCATATAAATACAAATCTATGTGACCATAATAAAGTACCAAGCACTAAGCATCTACTATCATCACCTAAGGTTGCATCCAAAGGCATTATAAGAGCATCAAAGCATCCATATAGCATCCATTCAAGGGAAAAGGGACTACATTCTTCTATATACACTTCATAGGAGGGGAAGTTCATTTTTCCATGTACACATCTATCTACATTTTCTACATGTAGTTATTGCTTGCTATCAAGTTCAACTTGCACAAGAGCCACCTAGGGCACAATTCTACACACAAAAGTAACTACATGGAGTCTAAAATGTAGTGTAGTGCCCAGATTGTAAGTTCACTTAGTCGGGTGATGTCATGGACAGTTCAACTCCCCATTTACATCTTTTGCTTTTTAGGATTTGATGGGTTTTGGGGTTTCGCATGTGTTCTTTCTATTTGTAGGTTTTAGGTGAGTTCGGTAATTGAGCGGTGAAGTACAAGCAACAAAAAGACAACATCCAATGAACATATCACAACCCCGTAAAATTGGTTTTCTCGAGGTTCTGAGTAGTCACACGGGCACCTAGAGGAGGTCTGCAACACCCTAAGTGCCCTAGTCCCAACATTTCCAGTGCTCGCACAATTTTTGGGCTTGGTTGCGATAGTTTGCCTTCCTATTTCATTAGTTTTCTAGCTCAACACAACTTCATATTTATTGCAAATCAGATAATTATTTTCTCCTTCTCTTGCAACTAGGGTTTGATATATTTCTAGCTTACTTGTTTGTATCAAATCTATACTTTATTGCCATATTATTACGTTGTAATTTAATTAAGATTTAACATTTATATTTCAATATTTGCTTGATAATTTGGTGAACCCAACTCATTCAAACACTCTTGGATCCTCATTTCATCACTTTTTTTTAGGCTCCTCTCATCATGGATATTTCTATTCATGATTTCTTGCTAGCCAATCGTCATGCTAAAATCATTACTCTTTTGGCTACTACTCATATTCCTTCCACTACTCATCCAAATGTTGTTTATCAGACATTCGTAGATGCATTTTCTCAACATATTAATTTTCCATCTACTATAGCTAACAATATTTTTGTGTATGACAATGATCCTCCTCTATATATATGATTCTACATCAATAACTTAGGATTCAAGCGCACTTTAGTCGATATTGGATCTGAACTCAATCTTTGTCCTTTATCATTCATTCAAGTTATAGGCCTTCCCGCATCTATTCTTAACCCAACATCTATCTCTATTCAAGCATGATTCCACTACGCGTCCATGCATAGGCACTGTCACCTTGCCACTCATAGTTGGGTTAAAAACTATTCCAATTCTATTTTTTGTCATCGATATCCCGCCATATAATTGCTTACTTGGTAGGTCATGGCTTCACAGAATGCAAACAATGTCTTCTATAGTTCACCGATGTGTTAGATTCTTACATGAAGGATTTGAATATGAAGTTCCTGCTGATAGTACACCATTCCAATATTGCAACCTAGACCCAACCATTGCATTACCTATTCTGAATTTTACTACTATACATCTTGTTGTTGATTTACGACCCATGAACTATCCAGAAAAATTGCCTCCAATTGATGGAGTCGAACTTGTAGGCTAGATCTTGTTCCATCCACTTATGAAATCCCCATGTTACTAATGTTATTGTACTTTATCGGGGTCTTTCCATACATTGGACGTCATACCACCTTCAATGTCTTCTCATGAGTAATCTACATCTACACTTCCTCCCTTCACATGCACTCTCTTCATGAATAATGCTTACTGGCTGCACATTCCATTCGATCCCACTTGATTTGACACTATTTTCACACATGATGGATTGAATCGGCTTGGGTTTACACTTGATGATATCTTACCTCCACTGCATTCACCACATCTATATCATGGATATGTTTTCATTACTACTGCTTATGGCCTTCGAGTATTTCATTTATTAGTATTTGTTTCCGTAATCTGCGCATTTTTCCACTTACTCTTGGACAATCGTGGCTCGACTACATTGGTGGCACATTAGATCCTAATCATATCGACATTTCATTCCCCATGCCCTTTGGACTCTATTTTCATTTGCAATGACTCATTTCTCAGCTATTCACAAAACCTTACTCGTTGGTATGCACATGGATGTCCATTACCACCTTTCATTGACGAGGAATATACAATGGGCATGTATAATCTATGTCATAATGGCTCTCTATGGGATCAACCACATACTATAGCCTACCAAGTCTCATATGCATCACCATTCGGTTTTGACCATGACAATGATGATCTCTTAGATAATGTTACTTGATCACACTTATCATTATACACTTGGGGGCATTATGCTTATTCCCCCTTCTAGTATTATGAGTTGTCTTGCATTTCTACTTGTTCACTCTATACTTCGCATCTAGTATTTCACATGCATCTTGTACATATTGATACATTGGTATCATCATTACCCGATGACACACGTGTTATGGTTCACACTTGACTATTGATGGCTCACTACATTCATGAACCTCATATCACATCACATGAAACATATTTCTAGTGCAAATTCATCATGAAACACTACTCTATGATACACTCTAGTTCCACGGTTCATACTTGACTGCTGAGGGTCTAAATCTGAAATGAAACTCACCACACTCACACTCACACACTTTCTATGCTCTATGCTTTTCTAGCACATAGTTCAAACCATTTCCCGATGACGCACTTTTGTTCTATTGTTCATTTTCAACTATTGAGGGGTAATTTATAAATGAACCTCATCTCATGCATACTCATTCACTCTGGGGTGGGCGGCTCCTATCACATTCAATTTCCATTCCATTCCATCTCGCTCATCCACAACATATTGCATATCTTGGTTGCACATTACTCTTACTTACTTATACTTGCATGATACTTTAATTACTATGTTAGCTAGATACTTTGTATGTCATTATCTTTATCATATACACATGTGCTTTCACTTCCCTTCTAGTTGTGATTACAGAATTTACATAGATCATTAAACGTAGCAGAGATATGTTTGGCATTATACCTCTTACCAAATCCCGTGACAAGATCTTAGGGAATCCACTTTCGTACACATCACAAGTGTTATTGTTTTCGATTTATACTACTTCATATTCATATTAGCACACTACATCATATCGGATCATACATGTTTTGACATAATTTTTATCTTTCTAACATGCTAATGGGTGTTTCATGTGTAATATTTGTCTTGCAGGAACTCTTTGATACCATGGTTGTCTGATATTTTACTTATCATTGTTTGTCATAGCTTCCTATTATTTGCGGACTATGCCCTTTGTCTTGTGTGGACACCGTATGCTTTTTTTTCCACTTTGGCCTCGATTGTCTTGCAACATTGTGAGTGATGTCCCATGTTTTTCACTTGATTTTCACGTTACATTGTCTTCTTGCGTATTATTTTCTTATTTTCTAGTTTACATATTGTCTTCTACATGTGTATTTGTCTTGTTTACACTAACACTTGTTTCTAGACACTTTGTTTGTGTGTGCCCTAGTTTCTACCAAGCACACTCTCTCCCCTGCAGGGCATCGCTCAAAACATCATTTGGTCCTCCTTTGGGCCGCATTCTCCTTGTGACGTCACATGCACCCAAAACAAGGGGGCATCATTGGGTGAATCAAGTCACCCCATACATAATTTACGATCACATTTCAAGTATTGATACAACGCAATATTCAGATCTTAGAAATGACCCATAATCGACTTGGGTCTTCGAAAACACATACACCAAAGCTCGAGATACAAACAATAGTGCCTGGACACCCCGACCCTTCCCAAATGCCTATGACCAAGGGGACGTTACACAATTTTTCTTATATTGGAACAATTCATAGCAGTTTACACAACGGATTTTACAAGATAGGAATAGTCCTTCAACACTCAACATGCATGCTTTCTACTCTTTTCTATTTTCGCGTTAGATCGAATGGATCAGATTTGAACACACCATTTGCAGTGGTGTTTACATCTCGAGGAAAAGGTTGGAGAATAACACTAGACCTTTATCCCTACACTTATTCCACACTTGGCATGAGATCGCCCAAAAAACTTGTTCTTCTTCAACATTTTTAGGATCCTTTCTACTCTTTTCACTCATCACAGATCAGGTGCACATGTTATTTTTCACATTTTTTCACTTTTACACACTCTTTATACGTTTTGATTGAATTTTTCTTATACACATATTTGACTACTCATTTATGATGAGGGTCATCAATCCTCGCCATTAATAATGTCAATCTAGGGTTGGTGTCCGATGGTTGTATGCATTAAGAGAATAAGATCTTGGAAAGTAACTCCTTTAAACACAAACCAAACTTGCATAAAATAAATCACACTTGTAGAAATTTAAAGGCACACTTGAAAAAATAAAGTTTGCATGAAATAAATCACACTTGCAGAATTTAAACACACTTGCATAAATTGAAATTGTTGAATTGAAATAAACATAATTAAACGAAACACTTGTAGGTTCACAATAGACTGAATTTTCACAATACAAAGATAAAAACAATACAACAGAAATGAATTATAGACAAATGAATAAACATAAACATAAATACACAGATCCATCTTCCTTGAAATGAGTGGCCATCTCATTCCTTGGAAGAGGATTTAAATCATACTTCGAGATCTTAAAACTACAAAATATTTGAGAGGAAAGAACAAAATTTTATTTTTGGTTGAAAGAATTACATATCTCAATGTGGAAGGTTGCATTTATAATTCATGCATCCAACCAAATCCTTATTTTAGGAAATACAATCTAATCTTATTTTTATTCCAATCCTAATAACTAAGATCTCCATCTCCACAAAATATGGAGAGAGATATATTATTGAGTCAAATCTTATCTTTACTTATTTTAGGAAGATTTGCTCCCAAATCTTCTCCTTGATTTTTGGTAACAAGAATCATAATGATTTTATTCTCCTACATTATTGGAAGGAGGTTTTTCCTCAAAAGATGATTTTGACCAAATACCTTTCCCGGATTTTCCATTTGACTTTGTTGTTTTTTATTGTGGAACTTTTGACGCTTGTCTGATACGCTTTTTCCTCGGACTGCAATTCACTAAAAGTTAGATTTATCTTCATTGGTAAAACCTATAGAAAATCTGAATGAGATTTTTGTTAAACACATTGTTATGAACAAAAACCTCTCTCAAATTTTTCGTTTGAATTTTCTATTTTTGTTTATGGAACTTTTAGTGCTCGTCGATACATTTCCCTCATACTACAACTCACTAAAAGTTAGATATATCTTCGTTGGTAAAACTTGTAGAAAATATGAATGATGTTTTTGTTAAACAAATTTCTATGAACAAATCTCTCTCATATTTTCCATTTGACTTTTTTGTTTATGTTTATGGAACTTTTAGTGCTTGTCTAATACACTTTTCCTCAAATTATAGCTCACTAGAAGTTAGATTTCTCTTCATTGATAAAATCTGTAGAAAATCTGAATGAGTTTTTTGTTAAACACATTTCTATGAACAAAAATCTCTCTCAGATTTCCCATTGGATTATCTAATTTTCCATAATTGCTCAAAAAGCCGGCATTTCGTTGATGCAGGTTCTAGAGCTAACGTTACTCTATTGATGCAGGTTCCGGAGCTAACTCCAATGGTTCCGAAGCTAACGTTACTTTTTTGATGTAGGTTCCAGAGCTAAATCCAATGGTTCCATAGCTAATGTTACGAGTTCCGAGCTAACTCCAATGGCTCCGGAGCTAACGCTTGCGAGCTTTGAAGCTAACTTTGCAAGTTCGGAGCTAATGTTACTCTATTAATGCAGGTTCCAGAGCTAACTCCAATGGTTCTGGAGCTAACATTACTTTGTTGATGCAGGTTCTGGAGCTAAATCCAATGGTTCTAGAGCTAACGTTACAGGTTTTGGAGCTAAGGTTAACAAATTGTAAATTTTGCATGCAATCTCGGATTGAGATGATTCTTTTTTTGAACTTGCATAATTTTCTGAGAGGAATCTGAATATGAAATCATATTTGAGTTTAGATGTACTGTTCATGATCAGTTCCATTTTTCCCAATACTAGCATTATCTTTCCTTTATGGCCTACATACACAAGACTTTGCATATTTTCCCAAATAATCAATAGGATTAGTCAACAAAATAGATAACAAAATATTTCTAAAGAATGAACAAGATATATATCCTATATTCTATCTTAAGAAAACTATAAGTTCCTAGATTACATTTAAATCCACTTTCAAAGGTAACTTGGAAGGACAAAATAATGGTAATTTATGGCCAATTTATGGCCTCATTAATTTACTCTTCTGTTTTTCAAGTCCATCCTTATGGGAAACAATTGTCACATCATCAAGCATTAAACAACATCAAAAATAGGTACAACATGGAATCTACACATATGATTTCACCCCTAGGGTTATTTTCACTTCATCTTCTCTAGCTACCATGCTTCACTTTTTTATCACTCCACGCTTTTTCTTGTCTCCTCACTCACTTTTTGCCATCAATCTACATGGTTATCGGTACACATCTCTTATCTACTTTATTTTATTGAGCATTCACTCAACAACATAAAGTGGGGAAAATGTAGACACTAAATCACACACTTTGGGTATATTTTTAGGTCCTGATCACATACCATTATTCATATGATTCCTAAGCAAAAAGTACTAATTAACCACTGTCTTTGGCCTCTTTGTTTGCTTTATGGTTTTATGCTCGGTATTACACACCTTATTTCCCATTTTATCTTTTGATACTTTAATATTTTTGAGTTTGGATGCCAAAGACCCAGCTAGGACGCTAGTGTCCAGCGCTCATGTCCCCTTTCTTCGCGCCCTCGACCACTTTGTATCTTGCTCACATATTTTGGGTCCTTTCTAGTTGTTGAGCATCTTATTTTCTTGGTGGTAATCCTTTTAGTGGTTAATTAGGAAATTAAAATAAGGGAATCATATAAATATAAATCTATGTGACCATAATAAAGGACCAAGTACTAAACATCTACTAGATCATCACCTAATATTGCATCCAAAGGCATTACAAGAGCATCAAAACATCCATATAGCATCCATTCAAGGGACAAGGATCTACATTCTTATGCATACACTTCATAGGAGGGGAAATTCATTTTTCCATGCACACATCTATCTATATTTTCTACATATAGTTATTGCTCACTATCAAGTGCGACATGAAAAAGAGCCAACTAGGGCACTATTCTACACACACACACGCCAGAACTATATGGAGTTTGAAATGTAGTGTAGAACCTAGATCTTAAGTTCACTCACAATCAGTGTGGCCACCGGGGAAAGTCCAACTCCCAATTTGCATCTTTTTCTTTTTAGGATTTGATGTGTTTTGGGGTTTTGCAAGTTCTCTTTCTATTTGCATGTTTCAGGTGATTTTGGTGATTAAGCAGCAAAGTACATGCGACAAAAGGTGACATCCAACGAACATCTCGTGACCCTGTGAAATTGGTTTTCCAAGGTTCTGAATAGTCACAGTGCACTGTGCCAGAGGAGGTCTACAACTCCCAGTGCCCTTGACCTTGTCCAGGTGACCTAGTCCCAACATTTATAGTACTCACAAAAATTTCTAGGCTCGATTGCGACAGTCTACCTTCCTATTTTATTAGTTTTATATCTTGGCACAACTTCAGATTTATTACAAATTAGCTAAGTATTTTTTTCCTTCTCTTGTAATTAGGGTTTCATATTTTTCTAGCTTACTTGTTTGTGTCAAATTTGTACTTTATTGCCATATTATTGCTCTATAAATTAATTAAGAATTAGCATTTATATTTCAATATTTTCTTAATCACACTTGTCTCAGCTTTCATCACTTCATTTTTAGCATCAAGTTGTTTATTGTTGTTTCAAACTACTAAAACTTTGTGCGCAAGTTACCTTATCATGAGTTACAAATGATATTTTCAAATAAATAAACAAAACAAACCAAATTTACACATTTATGTTTTGAATTATGTACTTTGTATTTTTGTTTATCATGTCTCTTTGATTTGGAAATCAAACTTCATTTATTTGGTGTTTGATTCACATATTGTATTTATCATTGGTTTAACCACATAGTTTTCTTTTAACAATTTATTTTTAATTTCTCAATATTGGATTAACCATTTTCAAAAACACATTTATTGTTTTTTTTTACTTTCCACACTTTGTATGTTCATATGTACCTTGTCTTAAATGTGTATGCTCTTTCCTTATGCCACGAAGTGACCTTAGAAATAGGAAACAATTAGATGATTTTTATCTTTGTAGGGTTTAGTGTCTTGGACTTCCCTACCAAGTCACTTGGAAAAATATCATGTTCGATGGGATATATAAATTCGTGGAGCACTGCCATTTTTTTCTAAGTAGGATTTCACTTTTATGTAGCTTATATGAAGTGTGCAAAGGCATTTTCCTCCAATACTCAAGCCTTAAACAAGACCCCATAAGAAGCAACTACCATTTTTTATCAATATCTAATGAAAGATATGGAGTGAATGTAAGGGGATTTTACTCTTTGAACCACACCTCTAGATAACACTTCCAATATTCTCTTGGACCAATAATGATCTAAACTTACTGAGTCCCCTGTCATTTTATTATCTTGCGAGGCTTGGCACTCATGTCAACATGACAATTTGTATGGCATCAAACATGCTAGATGGATGAGGAACCTTAGAAAACTGCATCACCCATTGTTGAATAAAGATGATTGATGAAATCGAGGATACAAAGGGTTTACAAAATGGAATCATATTTATAGGTTTAGGATGCACAATGGCATTGATTTGGATATTTTTTTCAGTATTTTAAATTTTTGAAGTATTGTGGAGGAAGTCTAACTTGCAAGATTATGTTGAATAGTATTGTAAGTCTTAGGATGTGTTAGAGGGTATGTGATATCTATTCAAGAAATTAATAGTTCCATATCTTGCATGTTAATCATGTTTTTATGTTATCATTATTGCAAATTTAGGTGGTTTCAAAGACATTGGTTTAATGGTTTAGTTTTGATTATCATTAGTGAGGTGGTGTGATTTATCATCCTTAGAGTGATTAGGCAAAGCTATTTATAAAGACTAAAATAGACATTAGTCTTATAAATGATATCATGGCGATCATGTTGTTTTGATTAGTCTCTTACTTGATGGGCTCATCATGTATTTTTCTTATCATGGAGTCATGATCAAAATCATGTCCAAGAATGAAAGTGTTTTAATTCATGAGATAAATATTCAATAGTTTATCAATGAGAAGTTGAACCCATGGGTGAGGGACGCATCCCTTTGGTTGATAAGGCATAGGACCGTGAAAATCAATGTTATGAATGCTTTCCACAATGTAAGTTTCTAACTCCATAATTAGTGACATTATAGTTTAGATATCATTAATGACTTGAAGTTTATTAAGGTGAGTTTTTAATTTCTTGGAGAAAGTCCTCTAAATAGGGGATTTTATATTTGAAGGAAATGCTAAATCAAGGTAGTTATAATAAATTATCATTAGATTATTTTGATTGATTTTTTTCCATTTCTTTTGATAAAGGATTCTTTTCTTTCTAACTAGTGAAAAATTTGAAGTTAGATGAAAATCCATTGAGGAAACCTTCAAGTTTAATATTAGAGTGGGATGGGTGAGGTTTTACGAATATTTCCCTTTATAAATGTTGGTAAAAGTATTAACATGATAAGGCATTAGTTGACCGTGAGAGGTATCTTTTAATGTTATGAATGGATTTAGTTCTGTTGTATGTGGGCCAAAACTTGCCTAGCACACATTTCCACAATGTAAGTTTCTAACTAAGGAGAGAACCATAATTAGTGACATTATAGTTTAGATATCACTTAATGACTTGAAGTTTATTCTCGCTAAGAGTAAAGTTTACCAATCTAAAACTTTGTATGATGGTTTATCATAATATTGCATAATATTTTGTTTTGACCCAATCCTTATAAATGTTGGTAAAAGTATTAACATGAAGAGTGGGATCAATTTGTCCATCATGTGTTATAGTTGGAGCAATTCCTCCAATGTCCACCGGTGGCAAAATATATACAGAGGTAAAGTTTATCTTTTTAATTTCTTCTTGTCATGAGATAATAATGTATTTTGGATTGTTAAAGGGGCTAAATGGAATCCATCTAAGGATGATGGGGAGAAGGACCTACTTTATATTTCAACAAGGAAATGATTCTAAATCTAGGAGGAATAGTTATAATAAATTATCATTAGATTATTTTGATTAAAAAGAAGGGTTAGAGCACTCACATTTTAGGGTGTGGTCGTTGATGGAGAAGCGTGAGAGAAGCAACACAAGAGAATTTGATAAAGGATTTTATCCTGAATCTCTATTTGATGACCCATTTAATAAGTCATCCAATTTTTAATCTCTAACTAGTGAAAAAGAGTTGGTGATGTTAGCGAGCAAATGGAGTTCAAATGTCTTAACTTCCTCTTTCTTATGGATGTCAAATGAGGTAGAGGGTATGAAATGCCATCAATCATGGGAAAATATAACTCATAATGGCCCATTTGAGGAAATCTTATAGTGATGTTTAAAAGTAAAAATAAGGTGTCGTGGGTCTAAAAGAGGATAAACAAGGGGGAAATGGTGGAATGCCAACAAGGTCATGAATGATATGCATGAGACCTCTAATAACTAATGTTGGTATACGATTAGGTGAATAACCATTCCCCATTCCCGATATGCCCCTTAAGGTATCCGCTCAGAAATAGATGCATTAATGAACCTATCTAAAATAAGTATGAAAGATGAAAAGTGAAAAATTAGGTGTATACATAGGTTGTTAGTTGAAATGACATATACATAATATTTTTAGTTTTGAAAAAAAGCTCCTTATAAATGTTGGTAAAAGTATTAACATGAAGAGAAATTTGAGATGTAATTTGGATCAATTTGTCCATCATGTGTTATAGTTGGAGCAATTCCTCCAATGTCCACTGTCAAAAAATATATTGAGGTAAAGTTTAAATTTTAATGATCGATTGAATAACCTTGTTAGTAATATGAGGTTATAGGATTTAGTTCTTTGGTTAAATTTATATGATATGGCACGAGTATGAGGTGTGAGGGCCAAAACGCTCGACCATGGGTAAGTTGTTGCTTAAATTTCATTGAGTAAATTAAGTGAATTTTAGTTATTTATCTTTTTTCGCGTTACGTCAAACTTAGTCAAAATTGTGTCTTCGAAAAATACAAGTGGGTTTGGGAGGTTTTTAATTTTTATTTTGTCGTTTTGTACATTTGGAAATTCAAAATGGGAGATTGCGGCCACAATTTGCCCAGATGCCATCGCCCCCTGCTTGAGGGCCAATGGCGTGAGGGAAATAATGAGCCATAACATTTCCATAGGGCCCGATGGCACAATGGGCATATGATGTCTACTTGACTTAAAAAGGGCATATAATGCATATCTATTGTTATTTTTGGATGTAGATATAGCGTAGGGTCCACCTGCATACCTTAGATGTATCATGACTTAGCGAGAATGATTGCACACCGACGAGAGATAGCCCCGATTTCACGGGTTGGGGCTTTGAGAGAATCATGAAATGCCCAAGATACCATTGGATATAACTTATTACAAATGTTTTTGGTGGCATGGGAGACCAGATCCAACACTTTCGATGGTGGACAGGCGAAAACCATAGAGATGACACTAAAATTGGAGTATGCACATGGGATTTTGGGGTTCTTGATTAGCGATCGTGATCGACACATGATGTGTTGTAGATCGAGGATTGGTTATATGGGCTAAAAGGAGCAATACATATGACATACACATGTTGCGCATTTGACTCAAATAGCAGATCGGTAGTAGGGATGGATATCCAGAAGGTAGTGATGGGGATTGTGGTGGCACATATAATGTGTCAATGAAGAGAACTATCCCATTGTTCTTGATAACAATATGTAGGGATGTTGTGGATCAGGGTGTACTATTTAGTTAGTGCACCATATGAGTATAGTTGTTGTATGATTTGTATAGGGTGTGGCGCATGTAGACCGGGAGGTCATGACCCATCATTTTATTGACATCGTGGATATATGAGTGGTTCCCCATGTATATAAGCATCCAAACCACGGGTAGTAGCAACAAATGCCCCGAGAATACTTCGGTGAGCACGGGGCAAATTTCGACATATCGACCACTAATGGTCCGATGATGTGACATGGCAACCCTACGAAGAAGGAGCGCGGACTAGTGGCCCAACTAGCCCAGTAGAATATCTAGAGGCCTGATATTTTCATTGAAAAAAAAGTTAAAAGGCACTACAATAGTTTGGCTTGCTACACACCCATATATGACTTTTAAATACAAGCTAGTTTCAAATAATTATAATAGAAATAAATAAATAAATCTTATTATGTTAATAATGTGGAGAAAATCCCCTAATGTAGTTTCAATACAAAGCGTGTCAATAAATTTCTGAACCCACTATAACCCTGCTTGGTAGCATTGTAAAACTTGTCATGAGGGAGAGATTTTACGCACCAAGAACAAAATAATGATTAATGGTAAATGTAGATGGAAGCCATGAATAAATTGTTAACGCTCATCCATTCAAATAATTAGAAAATGCCTACCCGTGCTTTGCTTTGATTTGCTTTGACTTGCTTTGTGAAACTTGTATTTAAAGATTGTTGTTACTAATTATTAAGATGGAATTTATTTATTGTATTTTTCGATTGATGCAGCAGTTTCGAGATGGAATATAGGCCTCTTTATCGCATTAGCCTTCACCTATACGTTTAGGGTTTAAAGTTACAATCGAAAGGATAGCAAAATTTAACTTTGAAATCATATTGTGTAATAATTATAACATGAAATTGAAAAAATGTGCAAGATCTTGGATATAACGAATTTGCATGTTAAGTATACACAACTAAAATCTATATAAATATGTATGTAAAATCCTGTTGATACTGTGGTTGTGTAAATGGGATTCCTGCTCTTAAACAAGAGTTCAATGTTCTAAATGTGTATTATTTCACCCATTACCACCTACCTCTGCTCATGGAATTTTTTCAGCCACAAGTAGGATTCCATTAGCATGCTACGACTGTGTAAATGGGATTCCCGCTCTTAAATACTTGTAATTGCCTGTAAACAACGGAAGTATGACAAAATACCAAAATACGATTGTGCATAATTCTAATATTTAAACAGATAAAGGATAATCTAGAAAAAAATATACAAAATGGAAACCATGAATGAATACTCCTCTGGTAGATGGCCATAATTGACTCATCCAGTTGGGGCTTTTCCTGATCGAGAGAAGAGTCTCTCCTGCTTCATGTTATATCAGTTTCCACGAACTGTGTCTAGTCTAAATCTCCAAACAAGTTTGTAGACCAAAAAATGCATTCAGACTCATAAAATCAGCCTATAATCAACAGAACTTGTCAACTGAAAGTCTGAAAATATGGCTGTGAATACATCTCATGACAACATTGAGTTTATTTTACTATAGCAAATAGGAACACAACACAATAAGTTGCATATTAATGAATTTCTTTATCATCGAAGGAAAATTCCAATGGGCCACAAGTGTTTTTCATCGAATGCTAAAACCACAATTTTACAAGGATGCTCAGCTCATTTAAATTTCAGACATGTACATAAGCAGATATCTATAATTTCCCTCATAGGCTAATACAACCATTCTATTTTTGGCCTACAAGAGTGACATATGAACAGGCTTGGTATCATTTGAAGACTAAAATAACAATCAAAAGCTATCAGGGTCCAGATTGAGTAAGAGACTTCATGAATCACGGGTTAAATTTGACAGCCACCCTTGCCTGTCAAACAATTTTTGGATGACGGCAATTTTCCAATATCACCCTTCAACAATACAAAATAATAGTTATTTTAAACACTATTAATTTATATTTAGTTAATTTTTTAGTGTGTAATATATAGTGATATAATTTATATCTAAATATATATAAAAAATCATAGAAGAAGAGAAATACCATTAAGAAACACAATTGAGCTTCTGAGCATCTACCAACTCTCCCACAATCTTTATTCTCTTCTTGAATAACCCCGTTTCTGAAATCTTTTCAATCGGGCCCTGTTGCTTAAAGGGTGGTTTGAGTACCAAATTCACTAAATAGAATGATTGAAATATGATCTAATGATATGCATGCAACTTTTGGAATAGAAAAAATCAGAAAAACAACAAAGCAAAAAAAAGTAAAAACACTCTCAGCCAAAAAGTATAGTCTTGTTAAAATTTTAGAATTTATTGTGCCTTAATAAGAATAAATCCTTGACCAATCCTTGACTAATAAGATTATTTCTTAATTTTAATTTTTAAAATATCACTATCAAATTTTATAGAAAAAGGTAATTTTATATTGGTTTTAAGTCAAATTAAATATTGTCATTGCTAATACTAGACCCTAATTTAAGGGGTCTACAAAATCAATTGTTTATCATGTGGGGTCTTGTTTAACTTATATTTATTATTTGGAATGTTTAATTGGAGGGAAAGCCATATTTTGAATTGATTTAAAATAGTAAATTTGAGTTACACTACAATCATGGTAGAAATCAATACTTGAACATGGGTGATAATGATTAAACATTGAATTTTTAATACTTGTACACGCATGAGAGGTCTTACATGTCATGATGTGATTGGCTACTCTACATAATTATTATGTCAAAAAAAATTAACCACTAGATAGTACTATGACAACTATGAAGTGGTAGGGGAGAGGCACTGGTAGGGGAGAGGCACCGGTTGTGGTGCAGGGTCCAATAGTGGAGATAGTAGGTGAAAAGACATTCACCTTTTCAAAAACTATTTAGAATGATATGTGAATTTAATACAACATGACTGTAATTTATTATATTATTATTATTTAAACATGGAAGCATGTTATGTTGAATAAGACAACTTTAAAATTAGTCAATATTCTCTTATTCATTGATAGAACTTCAAATATACATTAATTTATATATAAGTGTACAAATATCAAGTCTATGAATCCAACTACTCATTAAGTAGTATTTACATTTTATGTACACCATATCTATTACAATCACTTCAACAAGTCATTTTAGAAGACTTTGTAAACCAAATCCCAAATATAATGTACTCTTTATTGATATAAGAGTCTTCAATCCCTAGTAACCACCTGCATAACAATAAATGAAATTATGGTCAGGCTCACCTTTCATAGTGTTTAAAAACTCAGTACCATATGAACAATAAATTGTGTAACCAACTTAATAAAATAATAGAAATAACCAACTAAAATATTATCCATTGGATTTAATCCCAATAAATCTCAACCATTCAATTGAACTATCATATTGGATCCATGTCAACTAACATCAACCAATCAAAATTTAGGATGATAGAATAAAAGTTGAATGACCAATTACAATTCCAATGGTTCTGTAGTTTTCATCTCTCACAGTTGAAGAAGTGATGAGCAGTTCAGGTAAGACATTTATGAAATGCAAACTATTTCAGAATTCAAGCCCTTTGTTCATTTTTTTACTTTGTTGTATTCCAAAGGTGTTATAGTCTCACAATGTTGTATATTCCAGCAGTGTTGTATAGTCCAGCAGTGTATTATGTTAAGTAATGACTATACACGAGAATGAGATATCTAGGAAAAATGAACAATATAGTAAATTTTGAAATTCATGAGAATGAGATATCTAGTCCACGAGCTTCCACGTAAACCGAAGATGAAGGGTGTTGACATAAAAATTTTGAAAACTGCTAGAGATCCTAAAAATAATCCTCAATTTATTAACAATTTATAAATTATATGTATATTATAGATAGTTCGGTATGCCAATGAATACTAGTTATTCGTAATGTATAGCAAGTAATTTTTATTACGATTCATAATTTTAGCACCATTTCTAAAATTCAAATAAAAGTGTGAACATTTTGAAATATCTATATTCCTCAATTTTAGTTTGTAAGTTCATTTTTTTCAAAAACAAGGGTATATGGGTGTTGTGAAGATTATTATGTTATTGTTGTTTAATTATTATGTTTTGGCATGCATAAATGTATATATATTGCGAAGATGTCATTAATATTTTAATTTTTTAAAAAAAATATTTGTAACTTCACATTTTAAATAAACATGTTCTTGTTTTGATAGTTTTTATTGTTTTTAATTACTCGTAATAAATTTCTATTTTATATACATCATTTTTGAAAAAATTATTTAATAAATAAAATAAGCACCATAAAATATATTATTATACGATGTGAATTATATTTATAAGGTTAATTATAATATTTTCTATGGAAGTTTCTCTCAACATTGAATAAGTGTATTTGAAATAATATTAATTTTGTAACAATCTTTGTCACATTATATTTATTATGTCGCATTCTTTGTCACATTATAGATGACCATATTGTGATATAAATTGTTGTTTTCCTTGCATTTCAATATTGTCTTTTATACACGTGGCTTTTGAATTAGACAAAAATTCAAATGCTTCCAATGTTTTAAGATGGTATTCATGTTGATGATGATCAATCATAACTCAAAATTTATTTTAGAAAGTATGAAATAATTGTTTCATTAACGATACAAAACTTCATGTAATAATTTTTAGGATGGGAAGGAGACCCAAATGGCAAAGCATGATCGATATTCCTGTCCAAGAGATTACAGAGGAAAAGAGTCATTTTTCATATGATGACCTAGAATGGACACCAATAGGGGATGAGCCGAACGTCGACATTTGTGCCTCCATACCGCTCGTAAGACTACGTGCATTTCTAAAGGGTGGAGGTTCTAACGAAATTTTTGAGACTACCTTCACCCGTAAAAATCACAAGTCAACAAATATAGAAAATTCTAAACTGCATGCAACCAAGTCATATTCTAGGTTCGGGCCTTTGCTAACAAATTATTTTTTGTACATTCTTTTCATAAACATTTGTATAGCATTTGATGTTACCATTTTTAATGTAGCTATTAGTGTTCGTATGGTCCAGAAGATAATAGAAATAAGCCAGTAACAAGTGAAAAAGTGAGTGGGTGTATAATTAAAAGGGGTTTCCAATGTCATTTTAATGTGAAGGTTTTTATGGGAGACCGATAGTGATCGTAATATTATCAACAATCCATTTCATTGTGATGTAAATGGTGAGTTTTTCATGGGAGGAACGAAAATAACATGAATGATCATCGTTTGAATGTTGCCATGTACTTATACAATGAATGCAAAACTTATATTGAGAGTTTTTTTTTAATGGGAGTCACCATGGAAATGGTCTATGATAGATATATAGAGGATCCATCCAACGTGCGTATATCAAGCAATAGGGATGAATACATGACAAGAAAGGATGTGGTGAACGCATGAAAAAGAGTTCGCCGCTGCGAGAAGGTCTCAAAATCACGTTGATGATGCCATAAGTGTGAACTTATGGCATATGTAGAAAAGAGAGATTTTTATACTATCAACACCCAAATGGAACCATTGTTCCATTCATTATGGGGTTCTGCAAACACCGATGGATGTGTGAAATAATGGTTCAACATTCGCACAATTCCATAATTTCCATGGACTCAATGTTTTCTATGAACAAATATGGTGTAAGTAATTGGAATGAAATTTTAAATCATGTGTAATTTATGTATCATTAATAATGTTCCCTTTCAGTTATATTGAACCCCATGTTACCATTTGATGCCATATTCCTTGTAGTACCAATTATACACAATGTTTGTTTTTAACGAGAAAGAGGTTGGGGTGCCCGTAGCATGGTCTATTTCTTCTAGGAATAATATTGAATACATTTGCGGGTGGTTGGCAGAAGTCCACAAATGAGGAAAACACCTTCATGCCGATTGGAAGATCAATGTGTTCATTATAGATGATGCATCGTATGAAATCCAAGCCATTAGGTGTGTTTTTGGTTTTCGTGTAGTGTTATATCTATGGCACATGCACAGGGCATGGTTGAAAAATGTGCACATGTATTGTAGCAAGGAGTCCAGGTGGAATATTTTCAAGAGACTAGGTACCATCATGTATGGTTTTGAAATGCATCACAAGCACACATTTCGAATCATTCAAGACTTATTTAATGAATTCAAAGAGGAAACTAAGTTCCTCAAGTACTTCATAAATAGATGGTGTGAGAGAGAAGAACATGTTGGTGAGTATGATCCTTTGTGTGTTTCCTTATTAATTACCATCAATTATAATTCTTGGTTTATAGTGTCACTGATTTTCAATCTGTGTCACTTGATAGCTATGTGGGAAAAAAATTTAGAAACTTCTCCCATGCAAATCAAGAAACAAACACATCCATCGAGTCCTACCATTGTTTTTTGAAGACTAGATACTTGTGTGACAGAAAAAAAAAATGTACTCGTCGGATGGACTATTTGTTCTACACACTTGTGTACAAGGTGGAGCCATTTTACAAACACAAGAGGAAGTTACAAAATTTTGTCTTCTTGACCAATTTCAAAAAATAAAGACAACTATTGACAATGGTTGAGAGAGAAAAGATTATTCCGATATAGATTTCCTTGCAATTACGCTTGATTGCAATCAATTATGGGTGAGGAGCCAAACAACTAGAAGCACATGGTATTTGGTAAGGCAATACGGAGCTTTGGACGTATGTGAATGTTCTTGGGCTATTAGAGGAAACACATGTAAGAGCATGTTTAAGGAGTTTGATTTTTACAAGCAATATATGTCGATGTCATCATATCAAGCACTAGAAGTGACAGGTAATTCAATGCCATCATATTTTACTGATGTAGATTACTAAGCATAATTCGTAATGAAAGAAGCATCATTTTGAACTTATTTTCATTTCACGTGCAGGACCCAATACTTATGGGGAGACAAGTAAGGTAAATGAAGACACATTCTGTGATGGCCCCTCCTTGCTGTATCCAAAGAGTAGCGAAGTGGAAGGTAATTCAATGTCATCGTATGTGGAAAGTAGTGATATAGATTGCTAAGAATAAGTTGTAACAAAAAAATCATCCTGTTGAAATTGTTTTCCTTTCATGTGCAGGAGCTAGTAATTATACTAAGAGAAGCATGATAAATGAAGACACGTTTCGAGACAACCCCTCCTCGTCGTATCCAACAGTATAAGTGGAAGGTAATTCAATGTCATCGTATGTAGTAAGTAGTGATATAGATTACTAAGTATAATTTATGTAACGAAAAAAAGAATCGTGTTGAAATTGTTTTCATTTCTCGTGCAACAGCCAACACCTATGCAGAGACAAGCACGGTAAATGATGGCATGTTATGGGATGGCCTCTCCTCGCCACCTCAACAGATCACTGATAGTTGATGGTTAGTTGTTAACACCTTCAATCAATTAATTGATGCCAATGATAATGTCCACCACACATATTTATGATTAAATGATATTGTGTATTCATGTGTACAATGACATTGAGAAACCTAGTGTATAAATAAATAACTTTCTATGATGTCTTATACATCACAGGAACTCCTAAAATAGTGGGGCTAGTGGTTTGAAGATAGAAAGAGATTCAAATTTTATGGAACACACATCCAAATAATTCTTGAAGTCAGTCTTGGATACATGATTAAGTACAAATGAACAGAAAAAAACATTCTTTGAATGTGTTCAAAGGTTTAGGAGAGACCTAGAAATATCAAATAAGATGGATGTTTCTTTCAAAGGAGATTTCAATGAGACAGCAACCACCCGCATGTGTCCATAGTTTAGTGTAAGTAAAAAATGCCACCGCAATGTGACTAAGAGGCCAGTCATTGTAGAAGATCTGAAAAATCACGTTGAATACTATGAATGCTTCCAATTTCTGATGGCAACCGTGCAAAGAGGAGACAAACCACACAAATGGAACCTATAGGTTAAAACATTGAATTATTGGTGTGATTGTGAATTCGTAATAAATTTTAGTTGTGGAGGTGAACACTAACATATTGGTCATTTATTTTGCAGGTGGTTCAAATGCAGCTAAAACATCTCCCCACTGCTTCTTATCTTTCAACAATTTAGCGTTTGTGAAAGGTGTGTATTGAATGTCCTTAATTTCAATACATTCATTTATTATATGTAAGGTAAAAAGCCTTTAACATCTTGTCTAATACTTAATGCATTGTCTTGCAGATGCAACGGATATGTAGAGAGATGCATCTTCCGAATGAGCAGATTGAGATTTGGAAAGTAAATGTATGACATGTTGAGTGGGCCTATATTATAATTGTAAACATTTAAAATTCATTTGTAAGAGATTGTAGATTGTGTATATTTAAAATACATAAATATTGGTGTTACCCAACGTAGAACAGGTCATGTAATATATGAATAGTAGAAAGTATTTTGAAAAATAGAAAGTTGATGTAATTATGATGAAATGATGTTATCAATGAGTAAAAAAATTAGCATGTCAAATTTTTATCACTATTATCAAAGTTTTGAAAAATAAACCTTTTTCAACAATATAAAAAATGAACCATTGTTTTCCACAAGGTACAAACTGCGATTTTGTACCACCTTTGTGTAATAATTTAAAGCAAATAAAGTAATTATCAGGTGGAAAAGGGCTGAAAAACTTTGAAAAACACATCAACTATGTATCAGGTGGAGAGGGGTTGAATTTTTACAAAGCGATGAAAAAAAGAGTGTGTTTTTCAACACGTTGAAAAACACAGTGTTTTGCAAGTACTTTGAAAAATGCAATCCAGTTCTTTACAAGGTGTAACCCATGGTGCATTTCCTCCTGATAATAATGATGAAATCCACATCAAATAATTATTAGGAGGAAAAGGGTTTTTTTTTCCAAAGTGATGAAAAATAGAGTGTGTTTTTCGCCACGTTGAAAAATGCACAATGTTTTTCAGCAATTTTAAAAATGCAATTGAGTTCTTCAAAAGGTGCAACCCATGATGTATTTCATCCTTTTTATAACAATAGACTCCACATCAACTGCTTATCAGGTGGAGAAGGGTTACATTTTTCCAAAGTGATGAAAAATAGAGTGTGTTTTTCGCCACGATGAAAAATGCACGGTGTTTTTCATCGCTTTGAAAAACGTAATCCGGTTATTTAAAAGGTGAAACCACTTGTGCTTTTCCTTCTTGTTGTAACTATAGACTCCACATAAACTAATTATCAAGTGGAGAAGGTTTTAATATTTCTAAAGTGATGAAAACCAAAGTGTGTTATTCACCACATTGAAAAACACACAATGTTTTTCAGCGCTTCGAATAACGTAAAAATCATGTCTGGTTCACCAAAAGGTGGAACCATATAGAATCCACATAAAATACTTATCAGGTGGAGAAGGGTTGAATATTTCCAAAGTGATGAAAAACAAAGTGTGTTATTTTCCACATTGAAAAATGCATGGTGTTTTTCAGTAGCTTGAAATAATGTAATCTGGTTCACCAAAAGTCTGCACCCATGGTGGTTTTCCTTTTTGTTGTCAAAATTGTATCCACATAAAATACGTATCAGGTGGAGAAGGGTTGAAATTTTCCAAAGTGATGAAAAATAGAGTGTGTTTTACGCCATGTTGAAAAACGCACGGTATTTTTCACCAATTTTAAAAATGCAATTTGGTTCTTGAAAAGGTGCAACCCCTAGTGTTTTTTCTTCTTGTAGTAACTATAGACGCCACATCAACTACTTATCAGGTGGAGAAGGGTTACATTTTTCCAAAATGATGAAAAAAAAGTGTGTTTTCTACCATGTTGAAAAATGCACGGTGTTTTTTCACACATTAAAAAACGCAATCTGGTTCTCCAAAAGTGCGACCCGCAGTGCTTTTCGTCCTTGTTGTATTTGATGTTTTGTGAAGAATATTCTATGTATATTTATTCTTTTTCCCTTATTAACAACTGATTTACTTGGTTCGACACTTGGAATAATATTAGTTACACTTAATTCTTACTACTTTTTATTGAGCTCATTAATCACTCATGCTCATTTTGTTTTGTGTTATTTTTAGATTTTAAGAAGTTTTAAAGGTCTATTAGACCATTAGGACACTATAATTATTTATATTATAAAATCTAAACAAAAATATTTAACAATTGAAATATATTTTTTAGACAAAAATACATTTAGACATATATAACCATTTAATAATAAAATTATATATTTGTATGTGTTTTTAATGTAGAAAAATTACATAAAAAATTATTTAAATGAATGTGAAATTGGTTGTTAATAGTAACTTTTCTACATTTTTTTAAAAGATAATTTCACAATTAATTATTGTGGCAATCAAATTGTAGCTTCCACCTACAATTTTTATGTGGTAAGGACAATTGTAGAAAAAATGTTGAAATTTCCACAAATATAACATTAATGAGATATAAAAAAATTGTGGAATTTCTACAAAGATTGAATCTATAGAAAAACTACATTTTGGTGAAAATTGTGGAATACTAACAAAAATAAAAATTGTAGAAATGTTACAAACATCACAAAATGTGGACAATGTACAATTTAAAAAATGGAGGTTAGCTATAAATTTTATGAATTGTGGACCATCCACATTATAAAGAATTGTGGACCATCCACGATATAATGAATTGTGGAAAAACTACAATAATATATCAAAATGTGGATTAGCTACACTTCCAATGCCACAATTTTAATTTTTGAAATACTATATAACCACAAAAATATTGTTGAAAAATTGTGGTAAAATATCTAATATGTTGTAGTGTTTATTCAACTATGCAAAGTACCAATACTTATTATAGAAAAAGTGGGAAGTGGTAACTTTGTTTCAACTTTTATGGTTTAATACTTTCAAGATTTTTAGAGCCTTTCTCATGAGTAGATTTGTGGAAACACAAAGCCTTGAACCTATCAAAACGAAGTCCATCCCTAGTTGAAATTCAAATTTTTCTAACACAAGGAAGAATGACTTGCATAACTACATACATAGCAATATCCTTATGATTAAATAGTTGTTTAGTTCCATAGTGTGTACTAGAACAAGTATCCATGACTTCGTGAGAGGCTATTAGTTCTATAAACATGTTTTGAAAGCTTAGTGTCGAATGAGTGATTCAAATAAGGAAAAGTTGAATACCAAGGGACAATGGTATTCAAAGGACAACAACTCTTCATTTTGCACAAAATGAAAATCATAAGATCCTAAAATCAAATGGGAATATCAACCATCATATTTGACATAGCTCAAACTCGCATGACGTTGAAGAGTTATAGATTTGAAAATTTTTATATGGGATATTGAGAAGTTCAAGAGAGATTCTTCGATTCTGAACCAAAAGGAAGTTGACAACAAAGCTCGAAATGTTGTGAATATGTATGACTGGAAAAAAAGATGGGTTTTTCAAAGTTAGTGAATGTGTTCTTTTTAAAGACGAGGAGGTGAAGAGTCAAAACTTGAGAAAACTTGATTTCTTTAAAATGATGTATAAATGATAGTGATAAATTGAGTGAGGTAGAAGTCTGCATGATATACCGATCCAATTAGGAAGAAATAAGCTTCTATAGACAAAATTTTTCAACGAAAAATAGAGAAAAATGATTGAGTTTATGAAGACTTAGAATAATGGTTAAAAGATGATCAAAGTGAACTATAAGAAAGGATGCAAAATCGATAAACCTAAAAGAGATGTGTGTGGGTGAACATGAAATTGATTAAAATTGATATATATAGGTGAATAAGATTAGCTTAGTTGCAGGAAAATTCATTTGCGAGATCCATCAACTTTATGAACAAAATATTAGGAGAGACAAGTGAGTGTGGTGTATTGAACAAAAAAAGTGATGCCTTGAACAAAAGAAAAGTGTATAAATGAAGTAGATGGGAAAAGTGGCAAAATATTCTTGCTAATGAAATTGAAGGATACATTGTAAATGAATCAAAGAATAGTTGCCAAATAGGAAGGATTGTGAGAATACATTGAATCCCAAGAGAGTAAAGAATATCCAGATTGAACATATAGCAAATCTAGATCCTTTTAAATGCGAGAAAAGATGTTGAAATGAGTATGGGAAGTTATCTAATCATCAATAGATCATTTTTCGAGAATGAAATTGCAATTGTAGATTTGTAGAGTCTATGACATTTAGGTGGTGTTTTACCTTGAAAGACCTAAATGCATCAACATACTCTAGTATCAAATAAATGCTTAAATTTTTGAAATGAACTCGTATGATAAAGGTTGAAAAATTAGGAGATAAGCAAAAAGGAGAGAAAATAGAAGATTTGTGACAAAATCTAGTGTCACTTTATCAGGTTGTTTTAAGACAAAAATTTTGTGTGACACATTTATTATTGAAAAAGTATAGGTGTTAGCTTAGCATCGGTAGTTGAAGCTTCCCTGTGAGTTGAATCTCACTAAATATCAATAAAATATTATTGAATTACAGGGGGTTGAAGCCTCAGGACCTAGTAGTATTTTGGTCAAATTGAGGAGTAGCACTCCAAGTTGAGTTGAAGCTCAACCTTGAAACTATTGTAACAGAAGTAGGACAAATTGGTCCTAAGCATAGTTCATAGTTTCAGTGGGTTTTCTTCCCATTTTGGGTTTCCCACATTAAACCTTGTGTCATTGTGTACTCTCTTGCAATATTTTTGTGTGTGTTTATGGTTTTATCATATCATATTTAAGAAGGTAAATTTGTGAAGACACTGATTCACCCCCCTCTCAGTGTCATAGTTTCTAACATCTTCCCGTAGGATGTGTCTTTCTGGGGATGGAATTTCTAGGTGTATCACATCCCATTACCAGATCTACTACGATCTTCTCGATCATGTAACATCCCTACATGTGGGAGCGAGTTCAACATTGCACATGAACTCACTGTGTGACATTTCCGCACACCTTAAATTGAAGAATTTGAAGAAAAATTTAAGAAATATGTGCCATACGAGATGCAACAATAAAAATATGGTTTGACAACTTCCTCGACATGAGGACATCATAGCCATTTCCTAGGTTTCCTAGCAAGAAGAAAAGGTCACTCCATACCTCTTGAATTCTAATCATATTTTAATTATATTTTGTCATATCATATCACATGATTGTAAATACAAGTTTACTTCCTTCAAGGATTCCCTTTGGATTCCTCGGATCGAAAGTTTCTAAGAAATTCAATTAATCATTATCTAATGTTCATCTTATTTAGTTTTTAATGCATACAAGTCCTATCACTCAATAAAGGAGGTATCTTCTACATCTTTATAATACCCACTCACCTCGACATTTCATTTTTGGCACACGTATCGTTAAATCCTATAACTTTTAGAGTTTTTGTATTTCAAGTATAATATTAATAAACCAATATTCACCTTAACCATCCTTACCCATGTGGTGGAACCCATAATCCCTCATTGATTAGATTTTATATATTCTTTTCTTTTCTTGTCAATGATATATAACTATGTACCTTAAATTTCCTCATTTTTTCTATTCTAAGGACATGTAAAAATTAAAATTAATATAAAAAAGGAAAATATATCATAGGTATGCTCTTTCTTTCATTTTCTTTCGGTGTTGCATATTTTTCTAACTGATTTTAATCGAAATCAACATTTCTTTTGGGTCTTAATAATGAACCCTCTTTTTGATTTTTCACATAGTCTTATTATGATTTTATTAAATTGCATTCACAATAATACCTTCACACCCAAATAAATCACATATCGAATAAATATTTTCATCTAAACAATCCTTTCTAGGTGGACGTACTTAGATTTGACCACCAAGGGGAAAAGTTGACTCAATATTCTAACCGAGTATAAATAATTTGGTGGGCACTATATTGGCTAAGAACCCAAAACCCGTATCATTGTGAGACCATGAAGTGAGGGGGTAGAACCCAATATCACGCGTCATACTAATACCAAATATATATGGGCCTCACTTACATTTAGTATTATTTAGGACTACGACCTTAAAATAAAAAAGAACCAACCTTATTTGACATTTCATTATTCCCCTTTTAGCCAATTTCACATATCACACTTTTCTTAAATTAATCAAGATAATAAAAAAAAAAATTGTCTTGCCATTAGTTTTTTTAAACAACTATTTTTTTCTTTTTCTTTGTTGATTTTTTTATTATTTCATTGTGTTAAGCGAAAAAAAATCTTGTCTTGAAACAACCAATGATGTGACCAACCCTCTTCAGAATTTGTAGACTTTCTCCAATGTCATATTCAAAATATTCCAAAAATCATAGATGAATTTTGATAACTGGAGATATGTCAAGAATGCAAATACACTCCTAGTACATAATCCACAATATCGAAGCCACATGTATTGATCCTCTTCAATTTTATCATATTTGCGATCTTGTCTTCACTGAACTCCTGACATAAATCTAATCGCGGTTTCTAGTTACTTTTTTGCAAAGGGAATGTGTATTACATGTGCCCCTATCCGAATATGGTATAAATTTTGAATTCACCACTTGCAATTATTCTAAACTCGTAATACTTGATTATAGATCTATCATAGAAAAAAACTTCCCTTACCTCTCCATTAGTGACACGGGCATCATCAACACCGCTTCATAGCTCTTTTTGTTAGTTTTGATAGTAACACTATCTCATCACAAGATACATCCAACCAATAGCCATCTAATTCATTAAATCCTTCGTTGAGCACATTAGTCATAAAAAATCACACTATGACATTCCCATCCACTCTAGTCCCACAACCTCCAATGTTCCTCCCCCACCTCATGCAAGATCATTTCGTGTTCCTCCTATTATGACCCGTCTTATCGCATCTTCATTATCACCACCCAAAATCCTACATCCTCACCAAAAATAGTCTTATTTATCTCGCCCATCTATACCCCATGTCAATGAAAGCTCCATCACTAGTACTCAACCCTTTTCACATCAGGAATCCACTTCCCATGTCTCATAATATAACACCATCCCTTCTTAATAGATACCATAGCCATCCTAACCTCTTTTCAACATTTCCATTCCTACATCCCTTATTAATACATTCAAGCCTCAAAACCCTTAAGCTCTTAGCATACCTACAATATCCTAAAGAGTGCCCCTCTTCATCAAAATATCCCTATACCATATCGTTTTTACTAATAATAAAACCCCCATCCTTGTAACCAAGTATTTCTTTGTTCTTCACATACACAATAACCTCATAATGATTTCGTGCATGCATTACTAAGTAAAATAACAATCCTTGAATCTGCCACCATGGGACCCAATAAAAATCCTTGCATACAAGAAAATTTGTAACAAACCTATCCATCCATCAAGGTACCTTTTATGGCCTATCCTTCGCACTACGAAATATGGAAATTAATTAAATTCTATAGTATGGAAGACCAACAACATTACATTAAAGAATTTTATCATGCGTGTTATCTCATTTCCCAAAGCGCATGAAGTTCGATGTTTAGGAAAATTTCCATGTCCTTGGTATGGATTTCCCTTGATTGGTACAAAACATCCCAAAATATTTGCTATCATATTTTGCACAACTCATGCAATTGTTCTATAGAATTTATCCATAAACATTTCTCATAAGATCTCTATCAATGATATCTATGCCAATAAATATTTGAAGATGATTTTGTTTTAGATTTACTTTCCAAATGGTGGGGAGTATCAATCAATTATCGAGTATCTCTTCATTATACTTGAGTTAATCGAGTTATTTACTCAATCTGTGCTAAACATGTATCATCAACCCTATAGATGCAATCCTTTAAGACATTCAACGAAGCCTTTACCATGGCCCAAAATTTGGGGCTTCACACTCTTTAGGATGGTAAGGTTAAACTCAGGTCTAAGAAACCAAAACCTGAGTCTTCATTTAAAACGAACTTCCATTTACGAAAAATATAAATTATCGGCTTACATATTCATGTTGAATATGCATCTAAAAATGGATCGAACTTCGAACAAACTCGACCTCAATGTAACTACATACCTATAAAGGATTCTTATAGTTTTCTCTTTGAAAAAAATCTAACTACTTGCATGATTGAGCTCCCTCCCATCTTCCCTATAGACATATCGACATATAAAACCTCATGGTATAGAGACTATGATTATTATAAGTACCATAAATTCTAAGGCCATGACATCAAAAGATGTTGTTCATTCAAAAACGTCCTTAAGGATCTCATTGATTGGGGTGGCTTAAAACTCGACAATCTGAATGTGCCTCCAAATCCAAACATGGATGTGTTTAAATAACCTTTCTCAAATCATCCCCAACTACCAGTCAACCATAAGACAAAACCATCAAATCCCTTTATACTATCAATACTATCAAATATCTCCCACTTACACCAGCAGCACACAGTGTTTTTATGACAGAGACATCATGCATGAATAGTCGCACTCTTCAAGTATATTCAATTCAAAGACCACAAGTCCACTGACATCACAACAAATCAAATATATCACAAGATTCCTTGCCATGCGTCTAAGAGCCCCAGAAAAGAAACCAATTATTGAATTGTTAAAGAGATATTTCGTAGACCATGCCACCCAACATCAGATCAGAAAACTTAATAATCCTAGTAAAGAGTAAAAATTCACTCATCTATAAAATAAAAATTGTACATTGGATATTCATATAACCTTATCACAATATACGTAGCCCTCTGCGAGCATCTTACGGCCTCATCCCTCATCTAATTTCATAGCTGCGATTACAAAATCTAGATTCATTCCTAGATTAACATCTAAACTTGCCACACAAAACTTGACCATGTTATCTCAAACCTCTAAATAATAAAATGATATATAAATCCCTTCACCCATTTTCGTCTCAGATAGCTACGACATGATGCTATAATAGAATCGTCGAAAATATTATCCGATCCTCTCTCATAGTTACCCCCTAATAATTCATCTTACTCCTGATGGTGGAAGCACTCTCAGTAAAATTATGAAGCATTTTGTAAAAACCATCAGATACTAAGACACTTTAATGAGGATTGTAAATCCCTCCAACCTATGATTCAAATTCTTTTTAGGAAAGGAATTCTTCCTGTAGATCAAAAACATCAAGATGTTATAAATCATAGCCATAAAATCCTTAAATCCACTAATTCCCAACAACCACCCAACACCACTTCCAAATATAACTAGAGTGAGGATTCTCTAGAAAATTCCACTCCACAACATAGATGTCATTCGTATAAACTCAAAAGAACGTGGACAAGACTCAAAGGCCCCAAATCAAAATTGGCCCAATGATTCTATCTTCCTTACTCACCCCAGTAATCTAACCTATTATCTTCCAAGGACAAGATGTCTATGCTTTCCTCCCCACACAACAATTCTACAAAATCGATACAAAATACCATCATCAACAAGAAACACCAAGCTCCCATTTAGATGTCTCTCTATGAGGTTGTTCAAAATTATTTGAAACAATGACAAAAATGAATTACGCTCTTCAATCCATCTCAATACCATCATATTACCCTCAACCATTCACAAACATTATCAGCTATATCAAAATGTTTGCATCTATCTACTTTGATGACTTTGATATCCCATCCATACATCATGAAGACCATGACCTTCCCCTCTTTATTCTTGCCCAAATGAATAATACTCTTGTCAACACAGGTTATGATCGATATCGGAGGTAGGATCAATATCATATCATTTCATGCCTTCAAAAATTTTCAATTACTTGACACCATCATTTCCAAGTCACTTCCATGTTAAGAACCTATAATGATGTCGTCAGCCCTTACATTAGGCAAGGTCATTTTACCCATCAACAGATGTTAAGAGTCTTCATGAGATCTTCTATTTCGTAGAAGAAGAGTTATAGTATAACATGCTATTAGGACGCCCTTGGATGCACACTATGCATTATATCCCATCAACATTACATCATTGTTTAAAGTATGAACATGAAGGTAAAACCTTTACTATTCCCTCTTATCCAAATCCTTTCAAAACCCACCCTGTGACTTACAGGCCCAATGATGTGTTGTTTCCACTAAATAAATTAACATCCTCGACGACCAAGCTTCAACGAGCTCTTCCATCCCCACATATAAACTACTGGACAATAAAACCTTCCAAGACGTTATGTAATGTGGCCTCTCCCTAGGAGTACTACCTTCTAGCCCTCAACTCATTCCCTATGCCTTAAAACTATGGGAAACTTGACAAATAATGCTCTATAAGCCTAAAGTTAGAGATATCATTCCCTTCAAAGCCCCATTCTTACAAACATCTTTAGTATATGACGAAATTGACCTTACTTCATCTCATCATCACTCTCATCCACACACTAATCCCTTCTCCTAGGAATTCTCTTTCCTATATAGGCCTCGGTTTGTACGGACTTACCTTTACCGATGTGATTTGGAAAGGATTTTATTTGGATCATAATGAAAAAGGTCCACACACCTCCCCTTTGAAAATATTAGAAAGCCTCACAAGAAATATGATCTCGGTTTAAATATCAATTCTTTAGAGCCATCTTAATCTACACCAAAACCATTGAAACCTTCATCATAATATTCGGATCCCTCTCCGATGATGAAGACACCACATCCATTCCTTCAAAAAAAATTAAACAATATTATTTGACTTGGACAACTAACTTATCAAGCCTAAGATAAAATTAAAATTATTCTGTCTCATTACCATATATGATAGAGGACTCCCCAGTTATTGACATTTGACATTGTCACAATCTTTGAAACTATAGAGGAGGACTTCCCAGTTAGAGGAGGACTCCCAGTTAGATGGGGGGAGTCGATGATCACCACATTAGAAAAACCCCTACCCCTTGACACATCCACGCTCTTTAATTAATCCACCACTAATGTTAATGTTAAATTGTTAATATTAGAAAAGCCTTAACACACCGATTGAACTCCAAGAATTCACCTCCCTCATATCCAAACACATTTTAGCCTTCGAGTGGTCCTATATTAACATGTTAGAATAAACATCATCATCCACAACATCATTATGGCCTTGAATACTAAAACGTTTAAACAAAAACTTCAAAAAATACATCCTTGTGTTGCACTACTAGTCAAAGAAGAACTCTAACATCTTCTTTTAGCCAATTTAATTCTACCAGTTGATTATCCACAATGTACTTATAACATCATACATGTCACCAAATCCATGGCAAAAATTTCATTTGCATGGATTTGCTGGGATCTTAATCACGCTTTCCTATGACAATTTTCCTCTACCAAACATCAACCAACTCGTTTATTTAACGGCGGGAAATGGGATACTATCCCTTATGGATGGTTTTTCTGGTTAGAATCAAATTCTTATTACACTATAAAATCAAGACTTCTTTCATCACCACATGGAGAAATTTATTCTATAGAAGTAATACCTTTTGATTGAAAATTGCAGAGCCACATATCAATACGCCATGGCCTACCTCTTCCATTGTCTTATCCATATTATCATAGAGGAATATTTCGATGATATATTACATAGATATAAACACAAACAAGACCATCTTTTACTCGTATTTCATCTTTTCACGTCTACTAAAATTTGTTCTTTGACTTAATCCTATAAAGTGTTTCTTTGGAATTCTTGATAGGAAAACTCAGATTTATCATATCTATTAGGGGTATTGAAGTAGATCCCGAGAATTCAAAGTTATCATTGAAATTCCCCTGTCATCCAATATTAAGAATATTTGTATTCTATAAGGGAAGATCCAATCCCTTCATCAGTTTATTTTTCAATTTTCAGATTGTTATCAATCTTTCCATCATCTTCTTTGAAATGATATCCACTTTAAGTGGGACAATAATTATAAAAAGGATTTCAATGATCTCAAATAATACCTCGTATCATCACTAGTGCTCATGCCTCCACACGAGAAAGATCGATTCTATCTTTAATTATTTGTGACAGACCACACCTTGGGATCCATTTTTATACATAGGTAAAGAATAGGTTGTATATTCTATTATCTCGCACCCTCTACGAGTATGAATCACATTATTTTTAATGCCGAAAAGTTGTGTTCCTCGAAGATAATTTACAACTTCAAAACGTCGTTAGTATCTATTGAATCACAAAACTTACGTCAAGACAAAATTTAGTCGATTGAAAACCATGAAATCTAATCCATGTCATAATGATCACTTTACTAGATGGGTCATGCTTATGACTAAATTTGACCTGGAATTTATTCCTTAAAAATAAATTAAGGGGCAAGTCATTTCTTACTAGCTTGATGAATCTTCCCTTCCTACCAATCAATTACCTTGTGAAAACTTCCCTCATGAATCAATTAACACTCTAGATCAAGATAACGCCCCTCCAAATTGACATTTCTTATGGGTCATAAAGTAGACAATGGGAGGCACTATGATAGTCATAGAAACCCCTTGGAACAAACCTATACCACTATCCTTTAAACTTAATTTTCAATGTACTAGAAACATGATAGAATAAAAACTCTTTTCATGGGATCTCAAACCGATGCCTTCTTAGATGTGGAAATTATTGACATATACGGTGATTTACAACTTGTCATTAATCAATTCAAAGGAATCTATTAGTGTGAAAATGAGATCCTTTATAAATATAAAACCATCATTGAAGACTTATGACACCAAATCCATTCTTCCTCTTGAAGTAAAAATCTAGGTAAGCATTCACGTGTATCCACGAGATTTCATCTCTTAAGATTATTATTGGGAAGATCGTATATCACAACCAAAACTATTACATGAATTTTGTCTAACCGCACTTGAACATATCGAATTATATCAAGAATGCATCAAGTATGCCTATAACAAAAATATTAAACATCTTGAGTTTAATGTTGGAAATATTTTTCTCAAAGAAAACCAACACGTCAATGATATGGAAAAGATAAAACATGAAACATTTTCTCTAAACTAGCTTGGAACATATATCAATACTTGTTATCCTAAATTCACCCCTAGAGGTAATTCAGATAACTGCATATTTCCTTGAAACTTAAGCATCGAAAAATGGTGAAATCCAAAAAATCATGCTTTTAGGTCCCTCTGGTTTCCCTCTAACTTTTCCATCCAAGGAAAAATTTTGAGGAGTTATAAAAACTGTAAAGAATCTGAAAAATGGGTCCATGATAGTATTTTGTGGAAAAAGCGGAAGAAACTGTCCCAGGCCGCACATGGGACAGTTGGGCCAAAAAGCCGAAATTGTCGAATGTCGGTGTTTTGCGAGAAAAGTCGGAAGAATTTGTTCCAGTTGCACACAGACAATTGGGCTCAAAAAAAGCGAAAAGCTGCAAACAAAGAGAAATCAGCTAATTCGGAAAAAAGTGGCACAGGCCGCACATGGGACAGATTGGGCGGAAAAAAGTGAAATTGCCGAAAGTCAGTGTTTTGCAGAAAAAGTCGAAGAATTTGTTCCAGGTCGTACATGGGACAGTTGGGCTCAAAAAATCCAAAAAAGCCGCAAGCAAAGAGAAATCAACTAAGTCAAAAAAATTTGTTCCAGGCCGCACATGGGACAGTTGGACATGAGTTCACCGCAGGGCCGAAATTACCGCAATGCAAAGGAAATCGGTCAAATCGGATGAATTTTTCCTAGGCCACACAAGGGACATGAGGAACACCAAAGCCCGATATTGCTGAAAATACCGCAAATGGCAATAACTTTTACCCGGTCCGTCGATTAAATGCACATCCCATTCGATTGACAAAAATGCTTGCAAACCCAAAATATCTTCCTGCACTCAAAAGACCATAACTTTTGCAATTCTCATCTAAAATGCACAAAATTGGTACCATTGGAATCGTGTTTCGAACCCGGAGTAAAGAAGTCAATAAATTCAGAATTTGATGAAGGATGAATGGAGATTTTTCAGAAAACGTGGTTGGGTTTAGAATAATGATTTCAGCGGTAGTTGGAATGCATTAATGAAGCATGGGCTGACATATCTCACTGCTGCAAGTCATGGGACGGTATGGGGAGCCTTATGTAATTAATATACCATATTTTCAGCCTATTTACTACCCCTTGTAAGTGGTTGAAGGACAAATTTCAGGATTTCCACTTTTCCCTCTCTCTCTCTCCTCCCAGAAATCTATAAAATGGAGTGTTGGGCTCATTGTAAAGCAGGAAGTTTTGAGTAGAAAAAATATGCCAAAATTGTTTTGTTAAGTCAATTTCTTGCTGCAGGACCTTGTAGTGGACTCCTTTCATGGCGATTCGACCCTATCTTGTAACAAATTAAACTTCGCATATCATGAAGCAATAAAATACAAGTTTGTGGATGCATCTTCCCTGTTGTGTTTGTTTGCATTCTTCTTGCCCTTCCAGGTCTTCATTACAATTATATTGTGTCTATTTTTGATCTTGCAGGGATTCATCATCATTGTGCATGTTTGGAATATTGTTGTGAGTGTATTTGCTAGATTGTGGAGAACTATCATCACCCCTTCTAGCATGCATTTTTCTCCTATCTCTCACACCTTGGAAAGCTATCCTCATTCACTCCTTTTCTAGTGTATCACCGCTTTAGTGTAGTTTTTATTTTATGCAATCTCTCTCGCCTTGTTCCTTGGATAGTTAGAATAGGATAGATAGTCTGCCTGCGCATTAGAGTAGATTGTGGCGGCTAGTTTATGAGCAAGAACCGGTTTTCTGGAGGTCTATCTCAAGTAGCAAGTCCCACAACTTGGAGATAGTACCCATGTTATCCATCACACCATGAGCTCAAGCATATACACTTGTGCAAGCCTTAGGGTACTCGATTCGGTGATAACAATACTCATATATAAGGATCCAAGGATTTTTTTAGCTTCCTTTTAAGGTATACCTGAAAATCATCCTCTCAATACATTGTACTTGTGATTATTTTACTCTTAAACTATAAAATTATGAGACCTTAAGAAGACTATGATCTCCACTTATTATCTCACACACCCTCTCACTCTCGTAATGATATGGAGTCACGTGGTCTTCCATCAACATACCTGTCAAAACCTTAAATATTTGCACCACGACTCTTCTCATAGCATATTTCTCATGGACAAGTTATTTTCTAATGGCTAAGATCCCCACTATCATTACTCCACCATCCCCATATCTCATCTTGATTAACGTGATAAACATATATGTGTAGCTGATGTGTTTATCGTATCCCCTTCTAAAGGTTACCTAGGGGTCAAAAGCATACAAGTGTGTCCCACTTTGTGGCCATAAATATTTTAAAATCGACTAGTAAATAAATAATTAAAAATACTATAAAATTTTAAAAAATCGGTAAATTCTGGATGCCCCGCACCTTGGTATTTATAGCCTCTTAAAAATTCATGTTTGGTCATTTTATATGTGTTTGGTCATGTTTTGGTTATACAAAAAGTGGGACACCCCTCAACTTAAAAGTCACAAATATATATGATATATATTTAATAAAAAATAGACCAATCCATCGAAGGATGACTACAAAAATAAATATTATAAAATAAATTTGTAGACCACTCACTTTAAGGATGGATATAATAAAATTAAATTCAAAACAAATTGTAGATCACTCCTCTTGAAGGATGGGTAGCCAATCAAATTATATGTCCAAAGAATGACTTCCCACATCGATGAGTCATCTTCTTAAAACATGCATTCCCGCATCAATCAACCATCTTGTGAAAATCAAATAAAAATAACATCATCCCATAAAATCTTACTGCATCGATCATCTTTCTTGTCAAATGCAAGCTTCATGTAATGATTGGCTTGTTTCAAATACAAAGAGCTAGGGAAAATCCTAGGGAGCTATCATGAAGAATTTATTTTCCCAATCTCACTACATGCTTTATCTATGTCAAAGAAAGTATGAATACGATGACCCCATATCTATACGTCATCCTAGTATGACTAACCTTTATAAGTCATATGTTAACATCTAAGTTAGGGTTGCATATTTAGTATCATACATTTTGAAATCAATTTACCATTAGACCATATGTATATCTAGGATAGTAAAATGCAAATATTTCGCATTCCCCTCTTTCCCATCTACATTGCATAAATATTACAACAAGATAATCACTTGTCACGAAAACATTAAAATTGTATTATAATATAGACATTGCCAATCTAAATCATATATTCTAAATATTTCCATAATACATCATATCTTAACAGAATCACTAGTTAAACCATCATCAAACATGTCTATATTTATCACATTGTAAAAGTCACAGTACTATAACTCAATATATATAATGTCTAAACTTCATCACAAGTATAAAAAACCTTGTCTATAAAAAATATATATCATCCAAAAATCTCTTCAAAAGAGCCTCATACATCAAAAATATATCTACAACTACTAAGTAAACTAGACATCCATTAAGTGAATTATCCTACTACTCCCTACAACACCACCTAGGCATTTACCTATTCATCTTCTAGGGCCTCCATCTGGACCTTGAGGTGGATGTCCAATACTTGTAGCATTAACCGATGGTGTTGTTTTCCTCCAAGATAGATAAACAACATATTGATACTCATCTGGTAGCCTTTGTCCTACTATCTACTAAAATTATATCCATACTACCACGTGACCCCATCCGACAACTAGTATAAGCTCTCTCCACCTTCAACGGAGCCCTTGAGATATAAGTACCTATCAATCTGAAGTTAATTCATAAGGCCTCTTTATGTTTTCGTTATCTATCCATGTCACTATATCATGTGTCATCTCTGCTGTACATTGGTGAGCTAATCGACTCAACCAATTTATCTCAAACTACCAATGTAACCTTGTTCGCCTCTAAAAAAATCCAAGTTATCCTCCAACACTACCTCTCTATCCTCCTCATATCCAACCTCAAAGCATCCCTACCACCCTCTAAAGGTGCCTCCTCTCTAGAGGTTCTCACCCACATCTCAACCCCATCAAACTTCCCCATCTACCACGACATTTAAAGGCCTTGGTCAAACCAACATCATCAACCACTCTCGAGTAATCCCTACACATCCACCCTCACAATAAACCCCACTTCATCTGCCATATCTATTTCCTCTGTAACAACCGTAAGTTCAACATCTAACTCTACCTCATTTGTTTGGTATGGCACTATTGCCTCTAGAACATCCCTGTATAAATAAAATACCATATGACACCGCCAAATTTTATCAACTCCCACTCACCATCCATCTTACCCCGCACCCACCTATATTTGTATTGTTCCATACTTGGAAATGTGTATAGGTCCTCTAAACAACATCTTCTCCTTGCGCAAACCGCTACGAGCTTCTGTAGTGATCCCCATCAAATGGGCCATGTATATGCAATATATGACCTCTACCTCATGAAACCTACTAGATACATCAATTCCACACAAACCATCTTTGGTACCCCTATGGCGAGAAAATACTATATGCTCATGTGCCCAGCACTACAATAGAAAATATACATCTACTCCAAACCTTTGCCTCCTAATCCAAGACCATTGCTCCTTATACACGTGCTAAAAATGTAGTGGCTCGAGAAAACACTATCATGTGATCCATCATATACATCATAACCCATATCAAGAATGGCATAACATTTTATCTCCATCATCATCATCATCACTAAGGCCCTCCCCTCCTCTTCATCATTGAATAGGTCCCATATCGAAAGACCCTAAAGTTTATACCACATCTCCACCATTATCACCATATAAATCCTACATAGTTGCACCCCTACTAGCCTCATCAATCACATAGACCTAATTACCCTATATTATTTAGCAAAATATATGGTGCAAATTCATAGAAGTGACTATCATTTCTCTTGTAGGTAGCCAAAATGTGCATTTCACATTATACTAGTGCTCGAATAACACCAAAAATAAGAACATATCCCTATGGATATGCCTCTAATGGCACATCCCACCCATTAAAACCACCTCTAAATGATCCAAATCATCAAGTGCCAATAACACTCAGACCTCATTCAAAATCTTCAGAATCTATCTTATGTTATCAATTTCTCCCGAGATTGCATCCAATAAAAAACAATAAAAAAATTAATCCAAAATCAATTAAATTTTATTGAAAATCAATCAACATTATCTAAAATCACAACATTGGATGAATCATGAGTGAAGTTTATCAAATAACCGTGACCCTTTAAAAATCATTGGTGACTTCAAAATAACTAGCGATTTCTAAGCACCTCTAAAATCTAAGGAAAAACAAAAAATAAGAAAAAACAACCCAAATGTTTAAAACACCACCTACCTCAACACATGTGGGTCGATGGCACCTCTGTGCATCTCTGGAATCCCCATCGTAAATTAAATACAATATAAAATCACAAATAATGGCTCTATAGATGTCTTAATATCAAAATAATAAATAACTAAACTATTCTTTTGAACTCCCTTTATATAGTGTTTTTCTTTCTATACACCCAATCGTTGGTGACTCATGTAATCCCCAACAATTTTGTCTAAGTATCTAGTGGCTTTGTCAACTTACCTTTAAAATTAATTTTTTTCCTTCAACCTCATACAACCATCATCTTTCATCATTCATTTCCAAAAAGTCACATCTTTCTATTATGTTCTTCATTTTAGGGCCTCAAACCCCTTCATAAATAATAATTAATCAATCAAAATCAAGCCTACATCTTATTTCCTAGTCATTTGGGAAACTCTTCCTTGTTTTCATTCAATCATACGTCATGGGGAATGAACCCATTCGCTACCCTTATCATTTGACTTCATGGTCCTATAATCCCACCTTTTGGCAACATCATTTAGAAATTCTGCATATTCCAATACATCATGGATATCATACACAACTAAGATAATTTCCCATAGTTTTATCCTATGATTCATACATCTATAGCTTATTGACCCTTTAGTTCCCCTATCACTTAAATCTTCAATTGCAAAAACTCCACCTTTGTGCAAATTTATTTTCATACATAGTCTTGGGGTATCTTAACTCAAAAAACAAAATCAAAGAAACCTATCTCATATGATATCCTTTTCAAACTCATAATCATTTCCATTTGTTATAAAACCCCAAGTTTAAGGGGGTTCACCTATCTAAAGAAATCAATTATTTGACTCATTTTTGTCCAATGGCCCACTTATAACAAAAAGGAGAAAATTTAGGCACATATTTCCATGGCACACCCCTTACACTATCATTTAAAATTCCTAAAAACATACTCTCTCCCTTTTAAAATCATGTTTCTATCCCTTATAAAAACCTTTCTTATGTAATCACAAAATCATGCACTTTATACATGCTTTAGTCCCGATCTCATACTACTATTTAGAAGTTTTTTTGAGTGAAGAAAATAGTAATCAACCCCTATCTTTTTGCCATCTTACTTTATTTTATTCTGTCATTCCAACCCTCTTGCACCCATATGCCCAGTCATCTTTTTCATTTCACATTATTTTAGATTTGACTGGGTACCAATGGTTGCCACTGGTCCCACCAGCATACCCCGATTCTTTTTAACTTTCTTGCCACCTTTTGGGTAGTTTATAACCATTTTAGATTCTTATCATTTCGGGTTGACCATTTCGGGTTTATTATGAAATTTGATTAAGAGAACCTTATAAATATAAAGTTATGAGACCATAATGAGGGACAAAGAACTATTCATTATTATGATCCACCTAGGGTTACATTCATCTAAGGAATTTGGAGATCATTTGGATACATTTATCTTCATCACAAAGGACAAGGCTAGTTCTTCTACATCACACATGCATATGAGTGTATTCTATTCTATTCCATCCACCATTCTACTAAACTTTTATATCTAGTTATTTCTCACTACTTCACAAAGATTGATTAGCACTAAAGCACCTAGGGCATATGTTTCACACAGAGACCATAACAATATTTGGGTCTGAATTGTAGTGTAATGCTCGATTAGTAAGGTCACTATTATGGCGGAGATGAGGTCAGTCTTACCCATTCATTTGCATTCTTAATTTTTTAGGGTTTTGATACTTCTTGTGGTTTCTTGCAGGTTTTTCTATCATCTTGGAATATCGGTGACACTTGACGTAGTAAAGTGAATCTTATGCCACATAAAATGAGGGTTTCAAACCACTTATAGAACCTATGAGTCTAAGTTCTGGACCTTTTACATAGACTAGGGTACCTATACTACATTGGGGTGCCCACAAGTGCCCCAGTCCTTCTCTAAGTGCCCCTCAAAATAATCATTCCGATATGTCCTTTAGGACCTTTGCATTACTGTTCCTGGTTCCAAATTATTATTTTTATTATGCGATATGGTCCAATAAGATCCTTAAATCAGCTAAATCACTTCCATACTTGTCTTGCATATTATCATTTCTACATTCATTAGATTAGTTGTTTGGGTCATTCCATAGTCATTTGTTATATTTACATACTTGTTTTAGATTAGATTAATTACTATAATATCAACTTTTAATTTAATCATTTACGTGAACTCGACAACATTCATGCTTAGGATCCTTAGTTTTCATCTATCATGGCTCCCAAGGTTGCTCAAGTTTCTCTAACTGAGCTACTTAAGAGATATCCCAATTGTCAGGTTGTTTTACAAAAATCCCTACACACCAAGTATTATGATGATGATAAACCACCACACGAACTAAGTTTTATGATCACTTGTCTATTTATTGACCCTATTGATTATCCATCTAATCAACCCCTATTAGATTCAATTCAAGCTATACATGATTTATTTCAAGACAAATTTATGGCTATGGAATCCATGATCACATCTCTCAAATCTGAAATCCAACAACTTAGGGATGCTTCTCAGGCTCATGTTTTTCTCCCTCTACATCTCCTCTTTAATCTATGTTCAGTACATGTCATATAGATGTACATTAGGTCATGCTTATTACTTGGGCCTTGTTATCTCTCAGAAGTGCACCCTTGTTGAGAGATGACAATAGGGGTTCTAAGCTTTCTTTATCTCTCACTTCCGTAGATACAATGGAAACACCTCAGGTTTGTGGGTATACCTATTGTTGAGGTGAGTCTCCGTATCAAGGTTGGTTCCTTATTGATGTATCCTAAACTAATTTTTTGGGGTTTTGAGGGTAAAAATATTGTTGTAACTGAATTGAAATGGGGTGATACACCAAATTTATTGAGGGATTTGACTAAGTACATGCACAATAAAATTGAGAACAAATTGCAGATGCACAAACCAATGGTTTTCAAGCAGAATATTAAGGATAAACACTTATGTATTGAGGGATAAATCACAAAACATAATAAGTTAAGCATGCACGTAAGACTATGCAGAAAAATACCAGATTCATAAGGTAAGATAATTAATCAAGGAATTAACATTCACAAGAATTAATGGAAAGATACACACCACTATGCAAATAATTGGAAAGGCAATAATTTATTCTCATTCAAGGAAAAATTGGCAAAAATATGCTTTAGCACTCCTGTGTCCAAACAAGTCCTCCTTTTTTCCTTGCAATTACACACAATATATAGCAAAAATGCTTCACCCAACCCCTCCTAAAAATAAACTACAATATGTACTCGCCCATGCATGTTACCCCTTTATAATTAATAATTAAAGGAATAAAAATAGACATGATGATTACAATGAGACATTAATAGCCTTAGTTACAAAAATACACTCTAGTCAAAGTGCACTTGATTGTTCTATTTTTAAAGTAATTGAAATACTTAGGAGAACATTTTGAAAATATTAGTCTTTGCTTATTGTTCAATTCATCTCCAATGTAAAGTGCATGCTTTTTCTTCTTCATGTGTCCCTAGTGTGACATTTATGCACTTTACATGCACATGATAATACTCCTATGCAAGAAAAAGTAATGAATATATCTCCAACCCTTGGAAAAAATTACTCACCCCACTATAGGGACCACTTGTGGATGAAAAGGACCTAATTTTTCTTTTCTCGATCACATGCATACTGATCATTCTTATCTACTTGATTTATTTTCTTTAAAGGTATGAAATATTTGATAAGATTAAGGTCCTTTTGGGAAGACTAAGGTTAAGTGTTTGATTCACTTCATCATTATTCCTCCATTTGACCTTTACATACACCATGTTCTAAACTTTAGTAACTTTTGTAATAATTAACATATAACTTGGTCACCTTTTATTTATCATTGCATACTATAGTTTGGAAAACACCTTTATGTTTGACACAGTATCATTGGCATATTTTGATCATTGTTTATTTAACTCCCCTTTTGATCGACTATGGCATGCATGATTTTGTTTGAATAATCATGTGGGCACATCCATTAACATTAGCCCCTTTTATAATTAATTCACACCTTACTTATCGGGCTCCTTGGATTATATTTGTGGCATATAATTATGTTTTTGACCTCCAAACAAGGTCAATGCAATGATTTTATTTGAATGGGGTTGGTCCCCTTCGCCATGATGCTTGACCCTTGCATTATTTATTTTGTGGAATTACTAAACCTTAGTTTTCAAGGCTTGAATGATCATTGACATGTATGTACTCTCCTAATCATGGTCGATTTTTATAACTCATTGGGGTTTGCGTTGAAATATGTTCATTTGATCAAGGTGATTGATCCTAGTACTTACACATCTCTGTCAATCGATTGTTAGACCCTGTGGTTGATGGTGGTTAAATTGAGTTTGAAATGAGTTAGTCTTGTATGCCATTGGATCCTTTATTTTGCATTAACAACCGTTGATTTTATGTACCACGGTGATCCTGGATCACACTTCATTAATTTTGACCGTGGAAAGTTTTCATTGGCATTGCTAATAGATCCTTGATCATGGATCATTGTACCTCGATGTTCTAAAATGTGGATCCTTAACTCAATAATGAGTTAGGGTAATTTTATTGAGTTAAGTTGTTGTAAAAGAACTCAAACCTTATCATTTTGTTTCATTCACATTTTTTAAAATTTTAGGGCGAAGCCCTAGTAAAAAAATATTGTGCCATTTTGAATCTGTCCTCGAGCTCAGTTTCTCTCTGGAAATCAGTCTTTTGAGGCTCTTAGAATTTGAATATTTGTATTTTCTTCCATTTTTTCTCCTTTTGAGATTCTGAGAAAGAATAGTGGCTGTCATTTTTTGTTATTTTTTAGCTTCAAAATATGCAAAAATAATCTTGTGTAAATTTTTTGAGCACATATTTTTGGGCTGCTTTCAATGGGAGTTTCTTATCTTTCTGTAGAATACTGCCATTATTGATGATCTCGAGCTTGCTTTTAAATATTCAATTGAGTTCTGGGTATCTACCTTTTATCAAGAACTTGATGATTATCAATCGTTTTAAAAATTCGACCTTGATTGGTAAGTCTTTACTTCGTCTTTCGTACTCTGTTATATAGTGAACTGGGTCTATATATTTATTTGTTGTTTTTTCATCTAATTTGGGTGAGTAAAGAAAACATTCCCTGGGATGATTTCTAAATTTGATTCTTTTCCTCTTGGTGGTGTGCTTCGAACCTTCGATCTCGAGCTCCTTTTCGAGCTGCCTGCAATATTCGGTTCAAGGATTTTATTTTGACTATTCCTGATAAAGTAACCCTTTTAACCCTTTGTTTTTGAGCACTGTAACTTTCATTCTAAATTTTAAGCTTTGTAACCACATCTCTATGTATTTATTACATAATATGCATGGCCTACGCTATTGAGCTCGAAATCCATTCTAGGTACTTCGAACATAACTATTGTTGAGGGTTTTCAGTTGGGTTGTCGCCATTTTCGAAGGTAGGGAGCTTTATAATGATCTGAGCGTGTATTTGCATTTTACACCATTATTAAGGCTCTTTTTGAGTTAAGGAAAATCTGTTGAAATTTTATTGGCCACCATTGTATATGATTTAAAAATTGTTTTTTTAGTTTGAAAATCATTACCTCTGTTCGTCCTGATTCGAATATTGTTGATTTTTCTTCTAAGGGCTCAGTTTTTCTCTAAGTGACCTCATTACTCGTTGTTTGACACCGTTTTCTTGGTTGAACATAATGGTTTAATTTTAAAACCGTAAGCCATTTCCCTGCTGCTTCATGTTGATTAAGGTTTAGCTAGGTATCACTCTGCAACTTTCAAGTGAAATGGTCTGTCAATATTTTCTTCTAGACATTTGCTTTGTGTCTTGAGCTCCATTTTTTATCTTTGTGTAAAAATTAGTGAAAACTTTGAACGGTAGTTAGAAGATGAAGTTTCTTACTATGAAACTTGAAATTTTGCATGTCTTTTTCACAGAGCTCTGTAGAATTATTGAGTTTTCCATAGTTGTGCAATTTTGTATCATATCCAAACTAGGTTTTGCATTTTATTTTTTTGCGTACACAATGTTGCTCTGATACAGTTTTTCCTTGAATTTTATATGAACTCTGAAAGATTTTACAACAATTAAATGAATATCTTTCTAAGAGCTCAGTTTTTCTATGGGGTGTTTGACTAAAACTTTTCTTGATACTAATTCATTCCTGAAGCTTAATTACTTTTAATTATCTCATTACCATAAGCTCTGAAAAAGAAACAAATACAAGAGTAAAGTGAAATATTGAGATGTTTGGTACTTTCCTTTTGCTAAATAATGTTACACCCTTTCACTATATTGTTATATTTTGACTTTTCTGCTACATTTTACAATAGTTACTTTGTGAATCATGTGTTATGTTTCTTTCAATTTTGGATTCCTTTATTATTGAAGTTAAGTATACTTGATGGTGTCCTTTCAGTAACTGTATATAATCAATTTTTAATTTGAAAATCATGTAGACACTGTTTGCGGCACTATAGTTCCATTACAATTAGATTTGTAGCTTATAATGCAATGTAATCTGAAAAAGAGAACTCACTACAACTTAATATTGTAGCTTGATTCCATTTATTCTTGATGCATACATAGCTTTGGTGTTCTTGAACATTTTATTTCTCCCTTTAAAACTGTATTGGTATACTAGAAATAAATTTGTACTTGATCATCTTATTGATTTGTTGTACTTGAGATGTATCCTATAACTCAAATAAGTTAATTTTCAAAAATGGTTGTGTTCTTTCAAAAGGATGATTATTATTTTGCAACTAGAACTGAATGAGCCTGAATTATTTGTAAAGTAGACCATTTATTTCCTTTGATCATTGAATGTTTCATTCATAAGATGCAACACACTTTAAGAGCCTCTGTTGGATATGTGATAAGTCATGTTGTTTACCTTGCACACTTCTTGATGAATGTAGCCTTTGTAACAACTCTTATTTTGTACCTTGTAGCTCTTTTGGGAGGTCTACAACATGATAGTAAGATGAACATTGTTCATGACATTTTTTGGTTATAATCTGTTCTTAGATAATCATGGTGTTTCTTTCACATTACTTTAAACAAAAATTCTTTCTTCTTTCTATTGGTTGTTATTGTTTGAATTGTGTGCACTCATTGTAATATATATTTAATAATTAAAATTTAAATATTATTATTTTGTAACATGTACCTGTACACTTAATCAAACAGTTAGAAAAAATAGGCTTTTCGACATCTCTTGTATTCCATAGTGACATTTTCCTGTTTCTTTTTGTCTATCATGATTGTCGTGAATGCTTATGAGCTTCAAAAATAGTTATTTTTCATTTTTGTATCATCTTTGATTTACATTATGCCTCTTGTTCTTAGGAGATTCATTTTCCTGAAGGTAATAAAGACAAACATGCAATGTATCTCTTATTTCAGTAGTTATAAGTTACATCCCATGGCTTGTGTGGGAAACATTAAATTTCTTCATGAATAAATGACATTAATTTCTATAACTAAGTTGTATACTTCTTTTTGCATTCATCTTTTATGATATGTATTGATTGTATAATAAAATAAACAACTCAATCACATGATTAATAGTATTTAAACATAAAGAAATAATGAGATTTGATGTACCTGTAACTTAATAATGAACTCTTCTACATGTAAAATGCAACCTTGTTTGTTGTTTTGAGTTTAACATCTCACCTAAACTATGATTCCCACCTTCATCAAGGTAATGCATTGGTCCTTCAGGGATTTTGTGTTTCCTTGTTGAAGATGAACATGGAATGGCAACCTATGTGAGGTGTTACATTCTATAACAACACACATACTACAGATTGCATGTTGTTAATCAATTGTCAAACTAAAACACAAATAAAATTGTATGAATTTTCCCTAGTTAGGTTCATTCATCAATGCCTTCCATCGAAAAAAAGTTTCGAGTTTCCCATTTTTGCATGAGTGTAAAAATTTCAACATTTCTTGTGATCCTATGGGAAAGCTTCTTGCTAGCTTGTAAGACTAGTGCCTTGCTCTTGTCCATTGGGCATGGAGTCAAAGCATATAACCAAAATCTACCTTTTTCTAAAAAAAACCCTTTTTTTGAAAAAAAAAACTAAAGCTGGGAAAGGATCTGGTAAACCAGATCACATGCATGAATGCACTTATTGAATTGAAAAATATTGCAATGTGCATGAACTACACTTATTAAAAGGAAATCCTACTCTAACCAAACACTTATAGGATTTTCAATAACAATGTTTAAGAAACATACCATTCACAGGAATGGGAAGTTCTTCTCCATTCAACCTTGAAAGATGAAATGCATTGTGCTCTTTGCAAGATGAAATCATATAAGGACCACTCCAAATTATATCAAACTTCATGTGGTTTCCTAGCTTTGCATGATCAACATCCCATTTCAACACAATGTCTCCTTCATTGAAGACTCTAAACTTAGCCTTTTTATCAAATGTTCTCTTGATCTGTCTCTGATTTTTTCCATGTTTAGATGAGCTTGATCTCTTAGCTCTTGCAGCTCCATTAATTCTTGCATAATGAACCTGCATTGGTTCATTCTCAAGTAATTCCATCTGATGTAGTAAATCCAATGTGGGAAACTCAACTGAGATGGGCATTCTTTCCTCACATCCATAAACAAGCTTGTATGGTGAATTGCCAACTAATCTTTTAGGAGTCACTCTGTCAGCCCAAAGTGTTGAATTTAACATCAGATACCAAGCTCTTTGGTTGTCCTTGAGTGTTCTTCTAATGATCTTCAAAATATTTTTGTTAGTACTTTCAGCTAATCCATTACCTTGTGGGTAATAATTAGATGAAGTACTCAAATAAATTCCATGTGATAGCCCAATTTGTTACCTTTGCACTAAGAAATGCTAAGGCATTATCTAAAATGATAGTTGTTGGAACACCAAATCTGCAAATTATACCTTCGTAAAATGATAAGATTGAAGTCTCATTAGCTTCTTTCAAAGCTACTTGCTTCATCCAACGTGTGAAATAATCCATAGCAGTCAAGATCCACTTGTTTCCTTGTGATGAAGGTGGATTTATCATGCCAATGAAGTCAAGACCCCACTTACATGAATGGTTGATCCACTGAAATAGGTTGCAGGGGCAATGAAGCTAAACATTCTTTTCCAATAAAGAATGCACACTTCTTACACTTTCTAATCCATTCAAAATAGTCCTTGAATATGTTGGGCCAATAGTAACCAACTTTCATAATTTTTAAGGTTGTAGTATGTGTTGAAAAGTGGCCTCCTACAGGTCCTTCATGAAACTCGGATAATAGTTGTTGCACTCTATCATAATCAATACATCACAACAAAAAAATCATTTATATCCCTTTTGAACAACACACCATCAATGAAAACATAAGGTACAACTTGTAATCTGAAATATCTTCATTTATTCTTGTCCATACCTTTCGGATAAGTATCATGTGTTACTGTAAGTAATTAATCAAATTAGTCATCCATCTTGATTCTTGAACTTCGGATTGAGTTCTGTTGTTGATTTTTAGGCTGTAATAAGATTTCTGATTGCTGATATGTGATTTTAGCATGTTGTAATGAATTTTTTGATTCTGCATAACCTATTGTTTTTTCCATATCAGCAATCAGATGTTCACACAATCCTTTACCTTCAAACTATTTTTGCAACATGGATGTCAACATCATACTCCATAACCTTTGTAATCCATCCTCTCTTCTCTCATTCAATTCTTTTTCAACAAAAAACACTTTAACACTTGGATGAGAGACTAAAACATGTATCTTATTATTGGAAAGCATGTACTTGAAATTCTTTAATCCTCTAACTACAACAAGTACTTGTTTTTCAAGAAAAGTGTACCTTGTCTCATAGTCATGTAAGCTCTTCCCAAAGAAAGCAATTGGTTGCTCAATATTTTCATCATTAACTTGAGTTAATATGGCTGAAATGGTTTCAGCTCTCTGAAGTGCATACATCATGAAATCCTTATCAAAATTTGGATTTTCGCGGAGTAGGAGCTTGTGAAATAGTTGTCTTGATAGCTTTGAATCATTTTCTTCCTTCACTGGTCCAAGAGAAATTTTTATCTTTCTTTAACATGGTTATTAATGGCTTGAATAATGCTTGCAAAATCTGGAACAAATCTTCTAACAAAGTTGATTTTTCCAAGAAAACTTTGTAATGCTTTCTTATGATGAGGCAAGGATAGCTTGTGAAATTGCTTCAATTCTAAAAGGATCAATAGCTAAACCTTTCTAGAAACAATATGTCCAAGTAATTTACCTTGATGGACTAAAAATATAGAATTTTTGGGATTCAATGATATTCCAAACTACCTACAAAGCTGAAAAGTCTACCTTAGATGCATAAGATGATCATCAAAATTCTTCAAAAATATAGTAACATCATCTAAATAAACCAATATGCATTTATTTAATAGGCTATGAAAATCCATGTCCATTGCACGTTGAAATGTTGCACTAGCATTAGAAAGTCCAAAAGGCATTCTTTTGTAAGCATAAGTACCCCACTTTGTGGTGAAAGTTGTTTTGTATCTATCTTCTTCACACACAAGAATCTGATTGTATCCACTATAACCATCCAAAAGGGACAACCTGTCTAACTTGAAACTATTCTTAAAATTTGATCCATGTTGGGTAACGAATAATGATCTTTTAATGAAGCCTTATTAAGATCTCTAAAATCCACACATAGCCAAATTTCTCCATTCTTTTTCCGAATAGGCACAAGATTAGCTACCCAACTTGAATGTTTAACTAGAAAGATAATACCTGATTCAATCAGCTTGGATAACTCTTTTCTCATCAAGGGTTCAATCTTAGGATTTACAGGCCTTTTTTTTCTTCCTAACTTGGTTTGGAATTTGGCTGTAAATCTCTATGGTATGTTGAGCTAAACTGGGATCAAAACCTCTCAAATCTTGGTATTTCCAAGAAAAAACATCTTTGAATTCTTTACATAAATTAATAAAAGACTATTTTTTTAGCTAAGGAACATACCTTTTCGATAAATAACTTCTTTTCATCATCAACTAAGATCTCTTCGTAGTTATCTGCATGTGAGTCGAGATCTTTCCTTTATCCTTTCTTAATTGATCATCGAACTAAAAATATCTTCTAATGTGACCAGTCCTTGGGGAAACTTTTTCTTCAATTGAACAATCTGGTCACCATATAAATGTTGCAGTTTTTTTCTTGATTAACTGCAAAAAATTCATCTTCTTGCTACAAAAATCTACATATTTTCTCATCATCTTCAAAAACTTGCCAGTTTTCTTCATTATCAAGTACTGAAGGTCTGATAATCAGTTTTATATGTGGCTGCACTTTTTTGTTTTCAATTTGTTCTAGCACCTCAAAGCTAGCACCAACTACAAGTTTTTCTGCATGTTTGTTTTCAGCTCTTGGAACAGATTGCATATTAATAGCATCAAAATCCTCCATTAAGTCTAAAACTCTATGCTTGTAAGATTTCAACAATGAATTCTTACACACATTAAAGTTTTTACTTGATTAATTACTAACTCTGAATCACCAAAAACTTGTAACATGTTGATACCTCTTTTTCTGGCCCATTGTAAGCCATGAATTAATGCTTCATATTCAGCTACATTACAAGTACATGAGAATTGTAGACTTAGAGAAAAAAATACCTTTCATTTGTAGGGGAAGTAAGCATCAAACCTACACCTTGTCCTTTTTTTTCTTTGCTCCATCAAAATGAAGCTTCCATAAGCCTTATTGTTTTTTTTTTCTATTTTGGACAACAAGGGGATTGGTGCATTTTCTTCATGCAAACAATAAACACCAAATAAATCTTCTTCTTCGCTTCTTTAAGGATCATAAACATGTTCTTCTTGAGTTTTTTCATCCATAAACAAATTAGAAACACCATCTAATGTAGAAACATGTGTTGTGACGTCAAAATCAAACTGATCTATGGCTGCATAATTTGCTACAACATTTGAAGCATGAGGCTCAATATGAAATCTAGCCAAAGGCTCTGAATTGACTATAACTTTAGTTCCATACCTTGTAGTAAAGAATAAAAATGACCAATATGAAGAAAGATAACCTCCTATCTTTGTTGTAAAATCTCTTGATAAACATAAAGCAAAATAGGGAGGTAAATCTACAATTGTAACATCTTGCAAAATAGAAACATTTGGACAAGCATGTAACGTTACCTCAAATTTCTAATGATGCCAACTATATTGTTTAGTTGTTGTTTCCATCTAGCTACAACACACTTTTCTCTGTAGGTTCATACTGTAGGCCTAATTTTTCTACAATTTCTTTAGGCATTACTTGTGTTTACACACCACTATCAACCATGCAGTTATGAACTAAATAATCTCCAATAATCAAAGATAGATAAAAGGGTGGTGGATTTTTAATATCATGAGCATTTAAAACTTTTTACCATCCACTTAACCTCTTTCATGTGATCTTTCTTGATTGTACCAAGAACCATATCTACTTTTTGAGCTTCCTTTTCTGCTTGGTTTTGAAGAAATATGCAACTTAGCAAGCTCATGAGCAAGTAACTCTTGTTGTCCTGAATACTCAAAGCATCCCATAATGAAATATTAATATTATGATTTTTCATTACCTCAACAATATTAAAAGAAGAAAAATCTTTGAAAAAAATTCTACAGTTTTAGCATAAGCTTTAGCAAAAAACTGACTTTGCTTCAACAACTTTTGAAATATGAGGTATGAATAATCTTCTAGGATCAGGCTATAATTATTTTTTTTCTCTTTAGGAGATGAACTTGCTTGTTGTTTTTGAAGGAACAACAGAGTTTTTTTATTTTTTTGACTTATACTTGCTGATTTTATTAGTGATTGTAGGCAAAACAGTCTATTTTTTTGTTTTTCTTTATCTTGAGCCCTTTCTTGAGACCTAGTTATAACTATAAATAAAATCTTCTTCTCAAAACGACTAAAGTTTTTTTCGGTGATTTCTAACTCTGAGCATCTTGTTTCCCACCCTCCATTTGAGGCATAAATAATGCTTCAGATTGAGGTTGTGCAACAAGGCTTATATTCAGGAATGCATTTGGACAATTAGCAATGAATGAGGTTGATTACAAGGTAAAAACCACTCTTCTAAAGCCATGTTGATTGGAATAAGAGCACTAGATGAACTAGGAAGCTTTAGGATCAAATTGTCTTGGCTGATAAGGTTGTCTATAGTTCTGATTTTGCTGAAATGGCTACCTATTCTACTTGATTTTGCTGATATGGAGTTTGGTAAGGCTTGCTAGACTAGGTAACTTTATTTTCAATTGATGTTAATTTAGTTTGTTCCCCATTATCTGCAAGGATTTAAATATGCATCTGTATGGTGTAGAACAACAATAGGTTCTATTATGGTAATGGGCTGTGGAATAGGTGTCAAATCTGCTATAAGAGGCATAAAAGGCCTTGGGGCTAATTTTCCAGCTTGAATAAGGTTGTTTTCAGCCCTAATAGAAATATCATAAGCTTGTTGGGAGAGTGTAGTTCCTCCCATAGACTAATCATGGCTGAAATGTCACTATTTAAAGCTCTAAGATAGTATAGAAATGCATGATCATCTTGAGGCTTAACACTTGGCTAGAATTCTTTCCCAAGTTCTAGAAAATCTGATGTTAAAACTAGCCATAAATTCATGAGGAGCTCTCTCTTGATTGTAGACAACTGTTCTATGAGAGATAAATGATCAAAATTGTCTTGAAATTTCTTAAGTAGTTTCTCCCCTAATTCATCCCAAGTTGTTATGCTCCCTATCGGTAAAGTTTTGTACCATTGCAAAGCTTTTCCTTTAAATGATGTAGCTAAGAGTCTCAAGGCTACATCTTCATGAGTTATGTTATGGACTGCACAAAGGGCTGCAATATCTTTAATGTGCTCAGTAGGGGTAATCTGATTTTCACCAGTAAATGAAGGTAAACCTTTCAAGGCAAAATAATAGTATATCATGATAGACTTGAATTACTAAAGGGTTGCCATTAGTAAAGGTCACAAAATTTCTAGGTGGTGGTGGTGGTTGATGCATGATTAACAGGGATTTGAACAACAAGATTAACACGTGGTGAAGGAAGGGGAGGGGGTTTCAAAACTAGGCCTATTATAAGGTAAGGTATTGCCAACTCTTCTTCTTCTTGTAGAATTTAAAGGTAATGAAATAAAATCAGTAGGAAGTCCTCTTACGATGATCTTGTAGTCACTTTAGGCATGGAACATGCTACAAAACTGGTCTGAAATCAGCCTTATGGAGTCACCAAATAATTTATTTTGATTTTCAATGGATTTGTTGCAGCTTTGTTCCTCCAAAAGTGATTTTCTTTCACTGTAAATCTGTTGTAAATTGTTGTAATCTATTGCAGATCTAATCTGTGGTCCCACCGGGCATGCCAAAAATATTATCTCTCAGAAGTGCACCCTTGTTGAGAGATGACAACATGGTTCTAAGCTTTCTTTATCTCTCACTTCATAGATACAATGGAAACACCTCAGTCTTTGGGTATACCTATTGTTGAGGTGAGTCTCGATATCAAGGCCGGTTCTTTATTGATGTATCCTAAACTATTTTTTTTTGGTTTTGAGGTAAAAATATTATTGTAAATAAATTGAAATGGGTGATACACCAAAATTATTGAGGGATTTGATTGAGTACATGCACAATAAAATTGAGAACAAATTACAGATGCACGAACCAATGGTTTTTAGTAGAATATTAAGGAAAACACTTATGTATTGAGGGATAAATCACAACAACATAGCAAGTTAAACATGCACACTAAGACTATGCAAAAATACTAGATTTGCAGCAAGGTAAGATAATTAATCAGGGAATTAACATTCACAAAATTAATGGAAAGATACACACCACTGCAAATAATTGGAAAGGAAATAATTGGTTCTCATTCAAGGCAAAAACTGGAAAAAATATGCTTCAACACTCCTATGTGTCCAAAAAATTTCTCCTTTGCTTGCTAGTGCACACAATATATAGCAAAAATACTTCACCCAACCCTCCTAAAAATAGACTACAATATGTACTCACCCATGCATGCTAATTTTACCCTTTATCATGAATAAATAAAGGAATAAAAATAGACATGTTGATTACAATGAGGCATTAATAGCCTTAGTTACAAAAATACACTCTAGTCAAAGTGCAGTTAATTGATCTATTTTTAAAGTAATTGAATATACTTGGGTGAATATTTTGACTAATATTAGCCATTCTTTATTGTGACAAGTCATCTCCAATGTAAAGTACATTATTTTTTCTTCTTGTGTCCTTAATGTTACATATGTGCACTTTACATGCACATCATAATACTCGTATGCAAGCAAAGTAATGTATTTATCTCCAACCCTTAGCAAAAATTACTCATCCCACTATGGGGACCACTTGTGCATGAAAAGGACCTTATTTTTATTTTTTGGATCACGTGTCTCATGTCATTCTCTTATCCACTTGATTTATTTCCTTTGAAAGGTAAAAAATATTTGATAAGATTAACATCCTTTTGGGAAGGCTAAGGTTAAGTGTTTGATTCACTTCATCATGGTTCCTCCATTTGACCTTCACATACACCATGTTCTAAACTTTAGTCACTTTTGCAATAATTAACATATAACTCGATCACTTTTGATTTATCGTTGCATATTATAATTTGGAAAGCACCTTTATCTTAGCACACGTATCATTGGCATATTTTGATCATTGTTTATTTGACTCCCCTTTTGATCGACTATGGCATGTATGATTTTTGTTTGAATAATCACGTGGGACATCCATTAGCATTAGCCCCCTTATATAATTCATATACACCTTACTTATCGGGATCCTTGGATTATATTTGTGATATATAATTATGTTTTTAACCTCTAAACAAGGTCAATGTAATAATTATGCACGATCATTGACACATATGTACTCTTATGTTCATGGTCGAGTTTTCTAACTTTCGTTGGGGTTTGTGTTGAAATGTGTTCATTTGATTTGGTCCATTGATCCTAGTACTTGCACATCTTTGCCATCGATTGCTTGACCTTTGGTTGATTGTGGTTAAATTGAGTTTTAAATGAGTTAGTCATGTACACCGTTGGATCTTGTACTATGCATTTGTAACCTTTGATTTGATGTACCATGGTGATCTTGATCGCACTTCATTAATTTTGACCATGGCAAGTTTTCATAGGCATTGGTTATAGCTCCGTGACTATGGATCAATGTACCTCAATGTTCTAAACCATTGATCCTTAACTCAATAATGAGTTAGGTTACTTTGATTGAGTTGAGATGTAGTAAAACTAATCAAACCCTATCATTTTGCTTCATTCACATTTTTTTTAATTTTAGGGTGAATCCCTAGCAAAATCTTTCTATGTTGCCATGAATATGTCCTTGATCTTGGTTTCTCTCAACAAATCGAGTCTTAGAGGCTCTGAGACTTTCAATATTTATATTTTTCGCCATTTTTACTCTTTTTTAGCTTCTAAGAAAGATTAGTGGATGTTATTTTTGTGATTTTGAGCTTCAAAATATGCAAAAATGATCTTGTGTAAAGTTTATGAGCACATATTTCAGAGCTCCTTTGTCTTCATGTCTTCTTACGCAAAAAATGAACTCTTTGAGTTCGGGATGCTTTCAATGGGAGTTTATGATATTTCTATGGAATATTTCCATTATTGATGATCTCAATCTTTCTTTGAAAGCTTGATTGAAGTTTTCTTATCTTCCTTTTACTAAGAACTTGATGATTCTCAAGGGTTTCAAAAATTCAACCTTTATTGGTAAGTCTTTACTTTGTCTTTCGTACTTTGTTGTATAGTTAAAATGGGTCTATATATTTGTTCTTTGTTTTGCCCTTGAATTTGGGTGAATAAAGAGAACATTCCCTAGGATGATTTCTGAATTTTATTCTTTTCCTCTTAGCGAAGTATGCTTCAAACCTTATATCTGGATCTCCTTTTCAAGCTAGATCAAAGATTCGGTTTAAGGCTTTTAGTTTGACTATTCCGAGAAGGTAACCCTTAGTTTTTAGCATTGTAAAATTTCATTCTGAATTTTAAGCTTTGTAATCCCATCTCTCGTGTTTTTTTTTATAATATGTGTAGCCTACGCTCTTGAGCTTGAAAGCCATTTTGGGTAATCTTAACTCGACTATTGTTGAGGGTTTTTAGTTGGGTTGTCACCATTGTCAAAGGTAAGGAGCTCTGTAATGCTCGAGCATGTATTTACATTTTATGCCATTATTAAGGTTTTATTTGGTTAAGGAAATTATAATGAAATTTTATCGCCCACCATCGTTGATGATTTGAAGCTCATTTTTTTATTTTTAAAAAGTGTTACCTTTGTTCCTCCTGATTTGAATATTGTTGATTTTTCTTCTAAGAGCTCAATTTTTCTCTCGAGTGTCCTCATTACTCATTTTTTAGAGACTTTTTTCTTGGTTGAACATAATGGTTGATTTGAAAACCGTAAGTCATTTCCCTTTTTGCTTCGTATTGATGAAGGTTTGAGCTAGGTATCACTCTAGAACTTTCAAGTTAAATGGTCTCACAAGATTTGCTTCTGGACATTTTCTCTATGTCTTGAGCTCCTTTTTTATCGTTTTGCAAAAATAGTGAAAACTTTGAATGGTCGTAAGAAGATGAAGTTTCTTACTCTGAAACTGGAAATTTTGCATTTATTTTTCACAAAGCTCACGTAGAATTTTTATTTTTCCATATTTTTGCAATTTTGCATCATACCCAAACTCGTTTTTGCATTTTATTTTTATAGGTACTTGATGTTGCTCTCCGATAAAGTTGTTCCTTGAATTTTATGTTATCTCTAAAATAATTGATTTTACATCCATTAAATGAAGCTCTTTCTAAGAGTTCGGTTTTCTCTGGAGTGTTTGAATGAAACTTTACTTGATACTTAAATTTGTTCACGAAGTTTAATTGATTTTGAATTGTCTCGTTATCTCAAGCTCTGAAAAAGAAACAAATACACGGGTATAGTGAAAGCTTGAGATGTTTGGTACTTTCCTTTTCTTGAATAATGTTACACCCTTTCACTATACTGTTATATTTTGGATTTTCAACTACAATTTACAATAGTTACTTTGTGAATCCTGTGCTTTGTTTCTTTCTATTATGGATGCCTTTATTATTGAATTCAATTATACTTGATGGTGTCCTTCAGTAACTATATATAATAAATTTCTCATTTGAAAATCCTGTAGACACTGCTTGTACCACTATAGTTCCATTGCAATTAGATATGTAGCTTATAATACAATGAACTCGAAAAATATAACTCAATGCAACTTCATATTGTAGCTTGATTCCATTTCTTCTTGATTCATACTGAGTTTTGATGCTCTTGAAGATCTACTTTCTCCCTTTAAAATTGTATAGGTATACTATAAAAAAAAATTACTTGATGATCTTGATGATTTGTTGTACTTGAGATGTATCATGTAACTCAAATAAGTTGCTTCTCCAACATGGTTGTGTTCTTGCAAAAGGATGATTAAGATTTTGCAACTAGAACTGATGTTACAAGCTTTGAATGATTTGTAAATTAGACCATTTATGTCCTTTGATCATTGAATGTTTCACTCATGAGGTGCAACTCACTTTAAGATCCTCTGTTGAGTATGTGATAAGTCATGTTGTTTACATGACACTCTTCTTGATGACCATAGCCTTTGTAACATGACAAAAAGATGACAATAAGATGAACAATTTTTATTATCTATAGTGGTTGTAATATGTTCTTAAATAACAATCATGATGTTTCTTTCACATTACTTTAAACAAAACTTCTTACTTCTTTCTATTATGCATTCATTATTGTTTGAATTTTGTGCAATTGATTGTAATCTATATTGAATAATCAGAATTTAAATGTTCTTCTTTTCTTAACGTTTACTGCACACTTTATCAAATAACTAGAAAACAATTTGATTTTTGGCCTCTCTTGTATTCCATATTGACCTTTTCCTCTTTCTTTATGTTTGTCATGGTTGTTGTGAATGCCATGAGCTTCTACAAAATAGTACTTTTTGTTTTTTTGTACCATATTTGTTTTACCTTATGCCTCTTGATCTTAGGAGATTCATTTTCCTAAAGGTAATAGCATAGGCATGCAAATTTAACCCTGAGCTCAAAAATGACAATTTTCTTGTTATTCTTTCAGGTACACTATTGTAGTGGAATGATGCAGAGAAGATGAAGATAAAGGAACTGAAGTTGGAACAATAAAGACCAAGAGGAAACCTCAAGGAAATGATGGGTTCCTTCTACATTCCTTTGCTTTTAGCTTTATGCAAATGTATCTCTTATTTCAGTAGTTATAAGTTACATCCCACGGCTTGTGTGGGAAACATTAAATTTCTTCATGAATAAATGACATTAATTTCTGTAACTGAGTTGTATACTTCTTTTTGCATTTAAATTTTGCGATATGTATTGATTGTATAAAAAAATAAACTCAATCACATGATTAATAGTATTTAAACATGAAGAAATAATGAGATTTGATGTACCTGTAACTTAATAATGAACTCTTCTACATGCAAACTGCAACCTTATTTGTTGTTATTGAGTTTAAATTCTCACCTAAAATGTGATTCCTGCATTCATCAAGGTAATGCACCGATCCTTCTGGGGCTTTTATGTTTCCTTATCGTAGACGAACATGGAATGATAGTCTATATGAGGTGTTACATTCTAACATCGCACATAAGTGCAGATGCCATGTTGTTAATTAATGAATGCTACTTAAAACACAATAAAATTGTATGAATTTTCCCCTAGATAGGTTCATTCATCAATTCCTTCCATCATAAAAAAAAAGTTTTGAGTTGCCCATTTTTGCATGAGTACAAAAATTGTCATCGGCATCTCATATTTGACAGTAATACTAAGAAACATGACATTCTTACTATGCTCCTTAGTCGTCAATCGATCACTTTACTATCTACTCATTACTATCCTCCTTATCTCCTAGCAAAGTATCAAGGTTGTTCATATTGGAATTATCATCGAATCGGTGGACATAATGATAATGAATGTTATGTTGTACAATGTAGAGTCAAACATCTTGAGTGTCAATTGTTTATCTCATTCATTTCCCAATGTCAAGTTACATCTCAATGACCTCCTAAGTCTTCTCCTCATACCTATAATGAGTATCATAATATCGCTTCTTATGCGCATTCATCGGCTAGTCAATATTTTCCTAAGCAACCACCTACGACATCACCAAGTCAAAATAAGCGAAATATCTCAAAGTTAGTTCACCACCTCCTCCTAATCCATCCTCTACAAAGATTACCAAATCAAAACAAGTTATCAATTCTTTAGTATTTCTCTAAATCATGTTCTCTTACTATGTCGTCTATTGTATTACACAGTCAAAATAAGAAACCTTATCTTAAGGATGATCTCATTCCTCTTTCATCATAGGTAAATACAACATCATCAGGCCATGCTTAGAACTACCTCCTAAAGTTAATCTTGTTATTCCAATATCCACTATAAAACCTACATATGTTGATGATTGGGACTCGAATGAAGCTTAATATGACGATGAACCAAATGATGATAACACTCCTCTATCAGCCCCATGTCCCATCACTTTTGTTAAGGAAAATAATCCTTACATCGATCCACTTAGTGTCCTTTGACCAACCTTCCAAAGCACTCACACACTTAGAGGGAATAGTATTCCCCCACCTTATACCTTACATAGTACTACATAATACTCTTAACATCTGAATCCACATAGCATTGCATTATCATCACACTTATAATAGTATTGTCATTACCCAATGACACACTCTTGTGTTTTTGTTCACACTTGATTGTTGAGGTCTTACTCCACATGAACCCCAAACACTACGCAATAGTTCCTACTCACCACATCTATTCACAAAATATGCGTCATACACCATACATTCTACATTTATTCTACAACATTTGGACATTTTTGCATTTATACATCATACTAGTCTTCATCATACTCATCTAGCATTGCATCCTACATACCATATGCTCTTAGGCACACTACACATATTGCATTCAATACTATACACTACATATACATCACATGGTCATCTACTATCCACATGTATACTACATCATCATCTATGTACTACACTCACTACCATATGATGCACTTTAGTTCCTTGGTCTATAGTAGACTACCAAGGGTTTAAAAATTAAATGGACCTTACATTCATCACATGTTTATCATTCGTCTTTTCATCATGTGACATTTATAGGATAAGGAAAAAAATCATAGGATAAATCATCACCTAATCTACCATATTTTAGTGATATACACTTTACGCTACATCACCATAACCAAATGTTCATCTTGTAGTGACACACCCTACATGATACATCGTCACTTCCACTACACGGTATAGGTTATAGTGTATCATCTTGTAGTGATGCAGAATTCAGGGGATAAATCATCACTCATAAATTCATTTTTTCGTGACATATGCTTAGGATATAAGGTTCATGCACATCTCTTCTATATATTTCATATCCTCAACAAGACGCATCCATACTCTTCACAGTACTGAACTAGACACAACACATACTATTTGGCCATTTCCCAATGACACACTTTTGTTTATTATTCATTCTTAACTTCTTAGGGGAAAACCAAATGAACCTTACTCCATAAATTTTAATTCACTCAAGAAGCATGTGGCTTCTACCATTCATCTTGCATTACATTCCATTCATCCACATCATATTGCATATTATGATTGCTTTTACTCTTGCTTACATTTGTTTGTTCATAGATGCTTTCTTACACATGCTAGATAGATATATTGTGTGTCATTTATCTTTACCATCCACACATGTGTGTTCACGTATTTTTTCTAGTTATGATCACAGATAAAGGTGTCTTCTACACAACATGGATGATCACCTTCTACCCTTATTACACTTTGGTCGTTGGGGCTTCCATAGTTGTTTGTTATAGGTGTTATCAATTCATTTTATACTAATAACTTTACATTACTTTCTTATACACTCTTTTAACATAATAGTTATCTTTCTAACATGCTAATGGGTGCTTCATGTGCAAAATTTGTTATGTAGTGATATTTGCTTCAATAATTTTTTTGTTACGTTGTCCGTATTGCTTGTTTTTATATACGAGTCTTTCCCTTTGTTAAATGTACATACTTGATTATTGTTAGTGGCCATGATGGCCATGTGTGTCTTATGTCATCGTGAGTGTTGTCCAGGTGTTTTTAACCCACTTTGTGTGGCTTACTTGTCCTCTTGCTTGTTTACATTACAACTTTTCTTGGTAGTTTTTACATTGTTTCATGATTACATATTTCTTTATAAATGCATGCTTATTTGTATTAATACTTGTTTAAGCTAGCATTTTGTTTATCCAGCCTTATTTTAAACCAAGCACATTCCTTTCCCCTATAGGGAAGAGTTGTAGATTAAATTCATGCAGCTTAGTCCTCTTTTGGGTTTGTATTCTCCTATCATTGAAGCTGCATGCAAACCCAAAGAGAGGGGGCATAATTTGGGGTTTTTACATTCTAAACAACGCTTTTACACCGGTTAAGTTCAAGTGCACTTTCTACCCTTAAAATTGAGGGTTACATATAATGATTTGGTTCGGACCATTCTACGAACCTCGTACACGGTGGTGTTTATAGGACATGGTAGTCATTAGCATTCTGGGAAGCAGTTAAAGGTTTGAGGATACAAAGGAATTCCTCCCTATACTTCTTCATTCATTGGTGTCGGATCACCCAAAAACCAGACGTACAAAGATCTCTTCACACATGTTCATGGAAGTAGTTATAAGTTGGAGGATATAGTGGATTTCCTCCCTATACTTCTTCTTCTAATGACGTCATATCACCCAAAAACCCCGATAGTATATGATATCATTCTACACTCTCTTTCTCGACATGGATCAAGTGCACATGTTCCATTTACATTTTCCACCCACATGCTTTTTACATTTATATACATTCATCTTTTACATTGTGTTTTTACACATACATACATATATATTTGAATACTTGATCATTTCTCCTTATAGGTTCGATTTGTATGAGAACGAAGAAGTCAAATAGGGAAATAATAACAACAATGTCAATGACAACATTTTGTGGCAGCACATACCATACTAACCATGCAAGTGCATCACACACATCAACAATTAGATATGCATTTCTTCCCTAGGTTAACTCTCATCACCGTTTTTGCACATTTTCATCTTTGGTTTCCATGATTCGTCATATTTTTGTCATTCGTCTCTTTTTCTATACCTTTGGAGTATTTTCTACTACAATCTTCATGGACATCGTACACATCTCTATCTAGTTTATGTTACTGATATTTTTTCTCACCAACATAAAGTTGGAGAGAACATAGTCACAAAATCATGCACTTTAGACATTATTTAGTCCTAGTCTCATAGTACTATTTAGAAGGTTTTTGAGTGAGGAAAGTACTAATTAACCTTATCTTTTGACCATGTTACTTTATTTTCTTTCTTCGTTTCCAACCTCTTGCACCCATATGCCTAGTCGGGTTTTCTTATTTCGAGTTATTTTATATTTGATAGGGTGCTTGGGCTAATCTTGGGGCACCTATGATAATCTGGGGCACCCATGGGTGCCTTGGTTCCACGAGGATGCCCCAATCCTTGTAAAACATTTCTACCACCCTTTTGGAACTTTCTAGCCATTTTAGCTTCTTATAAGTTTGGTGGTCGGCAATTTCAAGGTTAATTATGAAATTAGATCAAGAGAACCACATAAATATAAAGTTATGAGACCATAATGAGGGACCAAGAACTAGTCACTACTATCATCCACCTAGGGTTGCATTCATCTAAGGCATTTGGATATCATTTACATATATTTAGCTCGATCACAAAGAACGTGGTTGGTTCATTTGCATCACACAAGCATAGGTTGGGATTCTATTATATTCCATCCACCATTCTAGTACATTTTTACATGTCTAGTTATTTCTCACTACTTAACAAAGTATGACTAGAAAAAGATCATGTAGGGCACATGATGCACGCACGTGCATGCACACACACACCAGCGCCTGCAGCGCGCAGCGCACACACGCACACGCACACGCACACACACACACACACGCACACGCACATGCACACCCACACACACACGCACACGCATACACGCACGCGCGCGCAAGTGCACACGCACACGCACACGCACACGCACACGCACATGCACATGCACACGCACACGCACACACACACGCACACACACGCACACGTACACGCACACGCACACGTACATGCACATGCGCGCGCGCACACACACACACACACACACGAACTACCGTTGGGTTTGAAATGTATTACAACGCTCGCAATCCCAGGTGTTGTTGTACCTCAGTCTATCGACCCATTAATTTGTGTTCTTCATTTTTTAGTGTTTTGATACTTATTGTCATTTTTACAGGTCTTTCTATTATCTTGGATTATTAGTGACACCAAGCATAGTAAAATGAATATGATGCCACAAACAACGAGGGTTTCAAATGACTTACAAAACTTATGAAACTCGGTTCTACACCTTTTTTCACAGACTAGGGTGGCCATAATAAAGACCAGGGTGGCAATAGGCACCCCAATCCTTCTCTAAGCACCCCAGCAAAGAATCAGTCCATTTATGTCCTTTTAAGGACCTCTCGCACAATCGTTATTGCTTCTAGATTATTCTTTTTATTCTCAGTGACACAAGGTCGACAAGCTTGTGAAATCAAGTCACTTCCATACTTCTATTGCACATTAAGGTTTTTACTTTCATTAGATTAGTTTCTTGGGTCATTTTCCATTGTCATTTTTACCGAATTTATTTATTGTATTTACATGTCATTCTAGATTAGAATAACTACCATAATTTCACATTTTTAGTAAATCAACTTACCTATCTTTACCACCCTAAAACCTCCTTAACTACCCCAAACCAATATAAACCCCTTTTTACCTTCATTACCCAACCTCTTAACATCTTTAACAACATAACCTCGCAACCCTAGTGATGCTAACCAATCGCCAACGATTATAAATATAAGAAGCATTTGCATTGAACATTTGTTTCATTAAATAAATAAATGAAATTGTCAAAAACATAAAGACAACCTTGGCATCCATGTCAATACATCATATGTTCAACAATCTCTTGTAAGCATTTCCAGCTCTATCCAGTCCATTTTCACATCAAAGGTAATCAAATCCTTATCTTTGTTTATCTTCACTTTATTAGCATATCATATATAAACCAAATATATAATTTAAAGTTTTTTTCTTTCAAAGTATCTCTTTTTATCAATATATCAACTTTTACATAGTAATCACTAGCGATTCTGTCTAAATCGCCAATGATTCTTCTTGAATCTCCCATGATTTATGTCATTTTATCATTGTACCACATTTACATACTGTTCAATTATTCAATCAAATCTATTTTCACCTAATATTTCATCCATCAAGATGTGTCCCGTGTAGATGACATCTCCAAGTGCATCACATCCCATTACCAATATCCATGATCTTTCGATCGTGTAGTAACTCTTCATGTGGGAAACGTTCATCATTGCACACACTAACTAATCATGTGTGCCATTTATTTCACACCTAAACTTGAAGATATCAAAGATAAAATTCAAGTGATACGTGAAATATATATTGACGGAACATAATAGTTCTAGTTCGACTACTTCCTAGACTTTGAGCTTTCCATAGCCCTTTCTTGGGCCACCTATTAAGAAGATGAATATCTCTCTATCCATTTCCAATTCCAGTCATATTGTCATTATCTTATTTAACATCATATCACTTGGTTGTAAAAATAAGTTGATATCCCTCAAGCTAGCACTTTGGATTCATTGCATATAGGTCCTCTCACTCGGTGAATGAGGAATCTTATGCATTGTTATTATATGCACTCACCTCTACATTGCATTTTTTTGGCAAAAGTATCCTTAAACCATACTACTTTTAGAGTTTTTGTATTTGAGTATAATATAAATGAACTGAAATTCACCTCAAACGTCCAAAATATCAATTATTTCACTTTTTTATCCAAAGACCCATTTATCACAAACTACATGAAAAAAAAAATGGCAAAATGTGGAAACTTATTTCCAAGTCAAACACCTCATACTATCATTCGAAATCCCTAAAAAACCTACCCTCAACCTTGTAGAATCATTTCTCTACCCTCGTAAACCTTACTTACGTAGCTTTAGCTCCCTAAAACCTTCTTAACTACCCCTAACCCTCTAAAACAAATTTTACCCCCATTACCCAACCTCTTAACATAATTTATCGAAAACATCGTATTACCACCGCTGCGTAATCCCAATGTGGAAGTGGTTAAAACCATTTATAAGATGCTTTCCCCATGTCTTTAGGATCATTAACGATCCTAACTGAATACCATTGAACATACATAGAACCACAAACCTCTTACTCCATGATCTAGAAGCATTTTTCATGAATATCTATCATGTTAGATAACCAAAGGACATTTTCATGAACAACTAGATGTCCCCTAAATCCACAAAAATATCAAACACTAAACAATCTCTTGTAATAATTTTAAGCTCTATCCAATCTAATTTCACATCAAAGGTCATAAAATACTTATCTCTTTATGTCTTCAATTTTCTAACATATCATATTCAAGAATGATCAATCCTCTTAAGTCTCTGTTTATGTCAAAATCCTCTTTTGTCAAAATACCAACCTTTTCACAAGAATCACTAGAGATTCAAATCTAAATCATCAATGATTCTTCTTGAATAACCCATGATTCCTTTCATCCTATCATTAAAAAAATCTATAATTTTCATAGCATTTCATCAAATCTATTTTATCGCAATATTTCTACACGCAAGAGATGACCTTTGTAGATGACATTTCAAGGTACATCATATCCCATTACCACTATCTACGATCTTCTAATTGTGCAATAACCCTTCATGTTGGAGAAATTCAACATCGCACACAAACTCAACCTATGTGCCATTTCCTCGGACCTTAAATTGAAAACATCAAAGAACAACTTATAGTGATACTTGAAATACATATAGATGCAACCAAATAGTTTTGGTTCAACTTATTCCTTGACTTCAAGCTTGCCACAACACTTGCTTCAGCCTCTATCAAGCTAAATAGGATCTCTCCATCCCTCTAAAATTATAATCATATTTTCATTATCTTATTGAATATCATATAACTTGATTGTAAACACAAGTTGACATCCTTCAAGGAAGCCCTTTGATTTCTAGTCATCGGCCTTTTCCGTGCAACTTGTTTAATTGTTATCTAATATTTGTCTTGTTTAGTTGTCATTACATGGATGTTCACTCACTTAGTGAAGGAGGAATATTCCTGATTGTTATTATACACACTCACCTCGACATTACGTTTATCGATGCAAGTATAGTTAAAATCTAGTACTTTTATATGTTTTTATATTTCAATATAATAGTAATGAACCCAAATTCACTTCAAACATTATCCATATCACAAGTTGATAGTCTTTAGGGTAACATATGTGAGAATACTTCCTTTCATATAATGCATTATAACCAATGTTGTTCTTTGATGAGACAACCATATACTTTGTAACAATGAGTAAGTAAAAACTTGAATAACAAAACTACATTTTAAAGAGATAGAGATAAAAGAAATATAAAAAGTACCAAACATACAAGAGAGGAAGACTAAATTTATGTGGTAATACCCTTCTTTGAGAGATTGGGAAAAAATCCATGGTGCAAGATACCAAACTCTTGTTAAATCAAGTTGAACATATTATATGTGAAACTATTACGAGATTCTTTGGATTTCCACAAAAACTAATACACATAATTGGTGAAGGACTGTTAGGATTCCTCCTCCTATAAAATAGTGTGAAAAAAACCATTTGGATTTTTCTTCCTAAAAATAGAGTTTTGTGGAATTTATATATTTAAAATAAGGAATTTTCCTCCTGGATCCCCTCTACAACAAGAGTGGGTGGCAAACCTCCCTATAACCCGCTTCAAAAAATGAGCTACAAAATATACCCTAAATGGATCAAAATTTTAACTTTATTATCACATATATAATAGTATATAAAATAAATAAGAAAAATAAATTTTATTGGGATGAAGAGATAGGTTTATTTATATGTTAAATGGTGATTTATCAAATATTGAAATTTTGTAAAATCCTAATTTCGTGAGTCACGTGCAATAGATAAGACATAAAACTACATATTTCACCCAAGAAATAAGATAAATGAAATTGAAAACCTAAGTGCAAGAGAATAGATAGAAGACTTATCTAGATTCACAATTTATCCTGAAGTATGCTCAATCAAAGACTCGATAAACAAGAGGAGAAAATTATCGTAGCCATTCCTAATAAATTTTGTGGTTGTTAGATATGCCTCGATTGGGGCACTTAGGAGCTGGAGACTTTTTTTGGGTTCCCATGATTACAAAAATGGTTGGAAATTGATTCTTCTTATGTCATACCAATGTCGATATCCTTTTTGGTTTTTCACTTATATATCATTAATTGATCGCCAAGACCTTTCGTAACTTGCAAAATAAATGATCTCCGTAAAAAATCAAAACACATTAAATCTAAATTGGAAAAAGATGTAAATGGGGAGTCAAACTAACCCCATAGGTCACCCTACAAAATGACATTATGAATGAGATTTGTACTACATTTCAAGCTCCATATAGTTCTCATGTGTTCATGTACAATAATTATGCCCTAGGTGGCTCTTGTGTAAGATGCACTTGAATAGAGAGCAATAGCTCGATGTAGCAATGTAAGTAGATGTGTGGATGGAAAAATGAATTTCCCCTCCTATGCATGTATGCAAAAAATGTAGTCCCTTGTCCCTTGAATGAAGTTAGATGGATTCTTTGATGATCTTGAAATTCCTTTGGATTGAACCTTAGGTGGTGATAGTAAATGCTTAGATATTGTTCCTTTATTATGGTCACATACCTTTATATTTATATGACTCCCTTGATTGAATTTCACAATTAATGTACTGGAAGGTCAACCCATAAGAAAATAAGATTACCAAAAGACAAAAATATGTCTACAAGGAATGAGTAAAGTAAAGATATGTTAGGGGCACCTAGAGGGGATAAGGGCACTGGCGCTGGTGTCTAGATTAAAATAAGACAAACTAGTAAAGTATTGAATGGGATGTAGGGTGTAAGATGCCGAAATAAGATGTGAAACATAGACAAAATGTCAAAAATAATTTCCAGCTTTCTTGTTTTCTCACTTGGGAATCATATGAATAGTAGTATGTGACTAAGACCTAGAAATGTACCTCAAGCGCATGATTTAGTGTCTAAATTTACCCCCACTTTATATTTTTGGGTGAATACTTTGGATAACATAAAGTAGATAAGAGATGTGTACCGATAACCATGTAGATCGGTGGTGAAAGCATGCCGAGGAAATAAGAAAAACTAAGGAAGTGATCCTAGGGGTTAAAAGGCATAATATGTGTACCATTTTGTACCTTATTTTGTTTTCATGCTTCATGAAGGGATATTTCTTGTTGCATTATAAGGATATACTTTAAAAATAAGAGTGAAAGAGTAGTCAAAGTCCTGTATATGTGAAAAATTCAATCAAAATATGTAAAAGTATGTAAACATGTAGAAAGGAACATGTGTACCTAATTGGTGGCAAGTGAAAAGGATAGAAAGTATGCTTGAAACATTCTAGAAGTGCAAGTTTTTGGAGGATCTCATGCCAAAAAGAGTTTTTTTAATGTGCATGGTAGAAGCAAAGGCACATATAAACAAATTCGGTAAAAACATGAGTTACTTTGCAATCAAGAAAAATCCGCATATAGATGTCAATATGTAATATAGAAAAAAAAGACCAAAATCTAAACCGTGAAAAGTTGGTTTCAAAAATTTTACACAGGTTACAATGTCGCAAGACAATCGGGGCCAAAGCAGAAAAAAAATACAAGAAATGAAAAAGAAAGACATAGGGTAAATATCGCAATCAATGACATACCAAAGCACACATGGAAAATAAAGAGTAAGAAAACCATGGCGAAAATAGTTCCCGAAAATCAAATATTACATATGAAGCACCCGTTAACATGTTAGAAAGATTAAAAATATGTCAAGATGTGCATATATCGATAGAGTAATGTGCTAGAAAGAATTTTCAGTATAAAATGAAACAATAGCACATGTAGTCTCGTACAAAAATAGAAGCCTCCGAGAGTCACTTTGTGGGACCGGTAAGAGGTACGATTCTAAGCATACATGTTACGTGTAAATATCTATAAAAAGTCTACATTCACGACTAGAAGGCAAGTGAGCATGTATGTGTATATAGAAAATATAGTGACATACTTAATATATGACTAGCATAAGGGGTAAAGTGTACATGTGAGTATAAGTAAGCAAGAACAATGTGTAACAAATATATGCAACATGTTATGAGTGAGTGATATGGTATGATATGTAATGTGAATGTGATAGAGCAACGTTCCCCCAAGATAATGTACATGAATGAGTTTGAGATGAGGTTCATTTATACAAGACCCCGACATTCGAGAATGAACCATAGAAAAGGAGTGCATCAACGGAAATGTTTTGAATTGTGTGGTAGAAAGATAGATTGATGAATCTTAGAGCGTAAAAAGTGAATGATTTTGGTGAGATTCATTTTAAATTGATACCCTCAGAATCAAGTATAAACCGTGTAACTAGATTGTGTTATAGTGTAGTGATGATGTATGTGAATGTGATGTTAGAAAAGATGTGTCGTATATGCGTTGAGTGTGAAATTTTTTGTTTACCTAATGTGAGGTTCATGAATGTAGTATTACCTCAATAGTAAAGTGTGAACCTTTGCATGATACATGTTGGGTGTATAAATGTATGTATGATGAATGAGGAAGACTAAATGCACGACACAAAGCATGATAGTGCAAACGCGAGACACCTAAATACTAAAAGGGGTAAGTAAACATGATACCCCAAATGTATGATGATGAGAATGATCAAGTTATATTTTCGATAGATTTTCATTGTCATGGTCAAATTAAAATTGAGATTCATCGATACCTAGTAAACAATAGTATGCAATTGATCATATAGGGAACTATTACGACATAAATTGGATATGCCCATTACATATTTTTGATAGTGAAAGGTTGTAGTGGACATCCATCTCGCATACCAACGAGTAAGATTTTTTAAATAGCCTAGAAATGAATCATTGCAAAAAAACACACCGAAGGGCATGGTGAATGAAATGTCGATATAATCGGGATCTAAATTTCTACCAAGATAGTTAAGCCAAGACTCGCCAAGAGTAAGAAGAGATGTCCAAGAAGTGTGTACGAAAAAGACTGATAAATAGAAAACAAAAACACCATAATAAGTGGTGAGAAAAACATATTCATGATAGAAATGTGGAAAATGACGTGAGTGGAGAAGATCATCGAGTGTGAATCTTACGGAGCCAAACCATCATATGTGAAAATAATGTTAGAGTAAGTGGGATCAAATGCAATATGTAGCCAATAAGAATTATTCATGAAAAGTGTACATGTGAAAGGAGGAAGTGTAGAGGAAAGTTCCAAATGAGAAGAACAGGAAGGTGATGTGACATATAGTATATGGTTGGACCCTCAACAAAGTACCATAACATTATTAGAAAGAGGGGGTGGGGCTGAATCAGATGGAACGAAATCTAACGCACAAATAATTCCTTTGAGTTGAGGTAAGTTTTTATAATAGTCTGTGGGTGTTGGTCATCAACGGGAATCTTGATAGTAGCATAATTTTGATTAGTTAGCACAATGGTTAGATCTAGGTGAAAATATTTGAATGGGTCATGATCAATGGTTATGGTATATTCAAAGCATTCATGTAAGAATTTAATGCACTTTCTGAATGGTAGAAAACACTTCATGCACAACGTGAAGTCATGGCCTACTCAATAGTAGTTGTATTGAACTAGGAAATCGATGAAAAAATTAAACCAAGAATACTTTTGGGCCCAAGTGTGAGAAGCAATGTGACAATTCCTATGCACGAATGTGTGGAAGAATCATACACACGGAGAGAAATGGATGTTATCTTAACCAAATAAGAGGGAATACCAACGTCATGGAGGATTGATAGAGTATAAAATTTCAACTCGGTTTATTATCGATGATAGTATACTTCATACCCCGATTACGAATTTGAGCTAGTATATATAATGGAGGATCATTATCATAAACAGAAAGATTAGAAACTATATGCGATGGAAAATTAAGTTGTTGAGAAAATGCATCTACGAAATACCAATATAATGCATCTATATGGATATCATAAGGAACACGAGTATTATCCAGGATAGAAATAATTTTTCTCTACATCCTAGATTGGTTAGAAAGAAATCATGAATGGAGATATCCATGATGAGATGAAGACCCAATAATTTTCAAGGAGATGGTTTCACCAAATGATTATAAAATATTGCATTTTTTCAAACCTTAATTTTAGAGTCACATGTAATAGATAAGACACTAAAGTACATGTGTCACCCAAGTAATAAGATAAATGAAATTAAAACCCTAAGTGCATGAGAAGAGATAGAATACTTATCTAGTTTCACAATTGACCATAAAATATGCTAGATTCAAAGACTAATGAATAAAAGGAGGAAATTTTCACATATGTTCTCGATAAAGTCTGTGATTTCTGGATCTTCTGGACTAGGGATTCTAGAGTGGGTCAAGGGCACCTAGGCATTGGAGACATCTTTTGGGCACGCATAAATGTAAAAATGGTCAAAAAAATATTCTTTTGTGTCACATCAATGTAGCTAACCCTTTTGTTTGTTGCATGTATGTCATTAGTTGATTGTTACGCTACGCCTATAACTTGAGAAATAAATGATCTCCTAAAAACCACAAAATACATCAAATCCAAAATAAGATAAAGATGTAAATGGGGAGTTGGACTGACACCGATGAAATATCCAACAAAGTGAACTTATGACCAAGCATTATACTACATTTCAAATTCCATGTAGTTATCATGTGTGTGTTAAGAATCATGCCCTAGATGGCTCATATTAAAGGTACAGTTGAATAACTAGCAATAGCTATATATATATGCAATGTAATTAGATGCATTTATTGAAAAATGAACTTCTCCTCCTATGCATGTACTTAAAAATGCAAACCCTTGTCACTTGAATGAAGTTAGATGGATGATTTGATGATCTTGAAATTCCTTTGGATGTAACCTTGAGTGGTGATAGTAGATACTAATATCTTAGTCCCTTATTATGGTCAAATCACATTATATTAATATGATTCCCTTGATTGAATTTTTTAATTAAGAACTCTGCAAGGCCAACCCATAAGAAAATAAGATGCCCAAAAGGAGTGAGTAAAGTAAAGAGAAGTTGGGGATGCCCAGAGGGGATGAGGGCACCTAGGAACTAGTTTTCAAAGTAATAAAAGATAAAGCAATAAAGTATCGATGGGGATGTGGGGTGTAAGAGGCCAAAAATACAACATGAGACATGGACAAAAAGCAAAATATAGTTTTCAATTTCTAGTTTTCTCACTTAGTAATCATCCAAATACTAGTATGTTACTAAGACCCATAAATTGACCCAAAGTGCATGATTTAGTGTCTAAAAATGGATATCATGTGACAACCCTTAGATTGTCTAATGTTAAAATTGTATTTTTTGGATCCGCTTATGGAAGAACTACTTATAAGGATTCCTCTTCCCACCCTTCTCATTTCTTTGGTAATTAAAAAAAACTAGATGTTGGAAAACAAATATGAAAATATTTGAAATCCATTAAATCATAAAATGTGTGGAGGATCTAAATATTAGGGATGGAGTGTCTATTAGTAGGAATTATCAATGTTTTTTTCTTATATTTTCATGACGTGCATCTAGTTGAAGTTCTTTGGGAAAATAAGGACATGAAAAGACTCGTTTATTATTTATAAAATAAAATCATGGTGATCACTTTCTCTTGAGTTGGGGACTATATATGTGATCCTAACTAGAGGACTTGACTCATCCAGTGCATTCAATTTTTTCCCAATTAAGATTTCTCAAAATTGGTCTTCAAGACCATTTTGAGTTAGGGAGAAATCAGAATTAGATTGTATCGCTTCACTTGTATCTTAGTATTAAACCAAATGAATTTGTCAATATTTTCCACCTAAGGTTGCACTTATTTATATGCTCAACATGTGTTTGATTCTTGATAGTTATACATTTATATACAAAAGAATGTTTTTCATTGTCTAGGTACAATGACCTAGCCAAATAATTTTCTGAGTGCATTACTATCCAATGGCTTCTTATTGGTCACGTGTTGGTTGATATATTATTCTTACACACATATGCCATGTATGTGGTAAAACTAATTCCGTCACCTCAATAATCTACTTCTGTGTGCTAGTATTCCACTTCTTGATCTTAGCCATTCAATTGGAACATTGTATTTTTGAAGAATTTTATTTCTATCTCATTGTGCTCCACTTACCACAAACAATTATAGAATTTCGCATTCCAATTTAGAAAGGTTTAAATTATGTTTTTTAATTTAAAAAAGCTACAACATTATTTAGGTATTAATAAAGAGATTTGTGTATTCAATAATGAAATGTTGTAGATTCAGTTTCAAGATAAGGTGGTTGATTTAGAGGGTGAGCACCCTAATTATTTGATTGTCTACAGCTTGATAAATCCTTACAGCTTATTCTTGCGGAAATGGTTAAATATGATGAGAAGTTGGAATGCCATTGATTGTGATTTTCATTAGTATCTTGAAACCATAAAACTTGGTCCCTCATTCCATTCACACACCCACATTCTATGCCAAAATTATATATGAGCATCACTTCAATGTTTACACACATATTAATTACACCGAATGCATTTCTTACATTGGGCAATGCATCCACCCTCTAACAACCGATAGGATGTTGGAGGTGATGATAGAATTTGTATGTAATCAACATATTATAATTTAATTTCAACCAATGGTTACTTTCCTCTTAGGATATATTGGGATTGATTGTATTGATAATAAAAAAATATTCAGCCTAGGCTACCTAACCACTAGGTCTGTTGCTTTATATTTCCAAGTCAAATTTGGTACTTCCTTAATTATTAAATATGTCAAAACCTAAAAATTTTACATGCATGAGAAGGAGGTGATTGAGAGAAAATGTATGTCCTATTATGTCATTAGTTTCACTTCCACATCTAAATTTTTTTCTCTTAAGTAATTCAGTTGCTGCAATTTATTAGATATGTGCCTTGTGGAGCTATCTTTTGTCAATTCATCTTTTGGTAACATTTTTTTATGAAAAGGATCTTATATTATATTAAATTCAAGGCGATACAACATCGATTTCAAATTAAAAGTGGGAAATATGAGAGCATGCCCCAAAACCACAAACAAATCTAGGTAGAGCCTAGGAAAGTACAAAACAAAAATAGGCATCGCCTAAGAGAAAAAAGAAAAAATAATGAAGCAGCAGTAGCAAACATGCCCAAGTGGGAAGATCTTGATCATCCAACCACCTCAAACCCGGGATGTCTTTTCTAGCATCTAGAATTTCCCAACCAAGATGTCGCTTTCATCCTCTGGGTATGCTTCCCCATGAGTAGGAATGACAAGGATGAGGCGAGGGAATTTTTAAAATGGTGGTGGGGTGGCATTGGTTTCAAGCCCTCGAGGCATAACAAAGACAAGAGGAGAGCCCCAACCCTATTGACAAGATGGCGAACCCTAGGTCTGCATTGATGAGAAGACAAATGTGGCAAAGAACCTTGGCCCCGCGGCGATGTAGTGAGTAATTGTGCTAATGGAAAGGCCCCAGGAGTGGAGAGTGTGACCGAAAGCATGACGCCGAGACTCGGTTGCACCAACCACCGTGTGCGGAAGGTGAGGAGCACCAGGTGAGATACGGAGGCACTCGGACAACATTACATCAAGCTTCTCCCGGTGGCGCAGGCAGGTCTTAATGTGATCCACCTCCGGTGCCACCTTGTTGGCCTAAACTTGTATCTATAGAAGCACATTGGAGATCACCATAGATTTACTATAAACTAAGAAAGATTGATTAACTACATAATTAGCAAAGAAAAATTGATTTCTTTCTTTCCATATCAAAAACACAATCACCCCTCCAAAACTTTCCAAATCTGGGTGAACATTGGTAAAATTTTGGGATTATATCCCAAAATGATATGCTACCAAGTGAAGCAATGAGGTCGTGAAGGAAAGAAAAATGAATGAATCTAGTTCCAGGCATTTTGAGCTTTGGGACATAACCAAAAAACATGCAAGATCATTTCCATATGTCCACAAAAGGGCATTTGGGAATTGAGATCCCAATTTGAGCAAGACAAGCCTGATAGGAAGGCCTTGGTGTAGGATACAACAAAGGAAATGAGAAATCTTAGGCTCTACAAATAGATTCCAAACAGTTTCAAATCGCCTCCCTCTAGGTGGATAGAGTGGAATGAACTCCCCAATGTGTATTGAGTATATCCACCATGGGAAAATGCAGCAAGAGCCAATGATAACCTTTGCTAGATTTGTAATTATAGAATGGGGTATCAACATGCCACTTCCAATCCATCCACCATGGGCAAGAGGAATGAACAACAATCTTATGCAACATGTGATCGGGAACCAAATTGATCACCGTAGTAAAGTATCCTGATCTTTGTTGGAAAGCTGAAACAAAGCTTTAAATTTCAGCCAAGAGAACCATATTTGAGTGCTTTTACAAAAAAAGTCCTCTATGTTGCGAATTCTACACTTGAATAATTTAAGCATGGAGATTCCCGGGCCTTCTACTAAGCATTTATCTTGAGATTTAAAAATCGTAACCACCAAAGAGATTGTTGGTTGATAAAAATCCCATTACAAAATCCATCCCAATTCCATAGAAACCAGGGTTTAACACATTCCCACACTTTCTAGATAATCTTAAGCACAAAGGTTCCAACATTTTTGACGGGAAAAAGGGTGATAAGAAAATTTACAAACCCTCGGCCTTTCCACGTAGGAGACCGAGAAGTTTCCAAGCTTCGGGCCAGGAATGTTTCTCATGATCCATTTAATGTAAAGAGATTTCCCTTGGCGTTGAATGTGAATAAAACCGAGGCCACCAATTGCGAGGTAAACAACATATGTCCTAGGCTACCCGATGAAAATCTTTTTGGTAGAAGCATTAGCCCACAAGAAAGCTTTGAGAAATTTTTCGAGCTTTTGAATGGAGGGAGGGTTTGGATAGAACCCAACATGAAGAGTAGTAAATATGTGTGGCAATAAGAAATTTGGAGCATATTTGGAACTTTCTAGCAAGGGATAAAGGCTTGGTGATCTAATATTCCATATTTTTAGCCACCCGTTGAATGACATATTGCCAAAGCTTAGCCAGGGAGGCTAGAAAAATCAAAGGAATACCCAAGAATTTAAAAATCTCACCATGTGCCAAGATTTTCCAATAAAAAGTGGCAAGTCAGTCTAGTACGGAAGGAAATATTGTCGATAACACTGGGTTTTTCACCATTGAATGGATGAGCCAGAAGCTAGGTAGAAAATATCCAAATATTGTATAGCATTGTGATTTTTGGTTTCATCTTCAATGAGTGTAAGAAAGGAATCATCTGTAAAATGCCCATTAAGATGTTGAGCGTTTGGCTCAAAGAAGCGGGATTCCTCGAAAAGACCGTGTGCTTTGGCATGAGCTAAGAGATAACCAAAACCTTTGGCCGTAAGCACATAAAGTGCAGGGGAAAGAGGACAACCTTGCCAAATAGAGCGAAAAATCCCAAAAGGCTCCGAGTTGAGGCCATTAATAGAGATTTGAGTAGAGGCATCTACAAAAGCATATTGACAGATTGAATGAAAGTGGGACCAAAGCCAAGGGCTTGAAGCATGGCTAGAATGAATGGCCATTCAATCCGATCATAAGCCTTCTCAAAATCAATTTTGATAAACATGGCGGCCTAATTAGACCTACGAGCCCATTCCATGCCTTCCCACACTGTGATGATGTTATCCAGGATGAAACGTCCCTGTATGAAGCTTATTTGCTCTGGTTGAATGATAACAGGAAGAAGAGTGTGTAATCGTAGAGCTAATGCTTTGGCAATGATTTTATAGGATACATTCAACAACGTAATCAGTCAATCAACCGGTGATTTTCTCAGGGTATCCTTACTTAGGGATAAATTTGATGTTTCCCTTATTGATGTGCGATAGCCCTAGGGATTGTTTCAAAACCTTCAAGATAAACTCGAAAATATGTCTTGTCCGAGATGTAATCCTAAAGGGCTTTATAGAATTCACAAAGGAACCCTTCCCAACCCAACTTTTTATCATTATCCATTTACATAGTGGCTTCATGGAGGTATTTAATGGTGAGCATTATCTTGCAAATCACCTTCCGATCCTCTTATAGTTTATACGGCACAACACCCATATAGTGATCAAGAGTAGCTTGGCGAGTTGCGAGAGGGTGGTTGAGCTTGAAAAATGAGTTTGTAATGGCGTACAAAGGCTTACAACATAAGTTACGGGTTTGAAATTTGAGCTCTTGTTGTCCATGATAGCCCAGATCTATTGGGAAGGATTTCTAGTTCTGAGTGAAAGAAAGAATTCTTTCGAGACTCGATCTTCAATTTTGAGCTAATGCATTCGAGCCCATTTACGCACCCATGGAATTCTAGTTATCTGCAATTTGGATTTTTTGCTGAAGCATTGCAACTTGAAGTTGTAGGGTTTCAGAGAAAGGATCGCCTTGAACCGCCACCTCCACCCCGATGAGGGCCGAGGTGTTAGCAGAGTACAAGCGGTGTAAAATTTTGGCCATTGTCGACCATAGTTTCTAAGAAATCTAGTCGTCCGAGTCGGCGCTTTCTTCCCACCACTGGATCCAGGTCGACTTGCATAAGTGAATGGAACCGCCGATAATGATCGGGTCATGGAATTGAATTCCAAACCCATTTGATATGATTGATAGTGGGGCTATGTTCCATCAAGGCAAAGATGATCATAAAGAATTGGCCTTTATGAAAAAGGGGCATGCATCATGCCAAAAGATATGAAATCATATTGGAGAATGGTCCGAAAGGAAAAATTGAGGCATGACCTCCACTGACATGGAATATATGTTATCAAACTCAAAAAAATATTGAGCTAACAACATGGCTCTTTTAAGAATGTGATTCATCCCACCACGTATATTGGTCAACGTATACCAAGCTACGATGGGAAAGCGAGAAGTGTTATGATAAAAAAATCCAAGTTTATTATGCATGAAGTACCAAGCTTCCCTTTCACTAGGTGTCCATGTCATGGGCAGGTGGACACATTTATCATTAGGTGACTCAACCATATTAAAGTCACCACTTATGATCCAATAAGCTTTGTGAATGGAGTTGGCTATCCACTATCATAGATTGGCCCTTTCGGCCACATCATTTGAGGCATAAATATTTATAAGCCCAAAAGGGTGGTCATCAATATTAAATAGGACCCTTATGAAACGGTTGGTGGGGTCGATACCATGTTAATTAATAAAGGCCTCCATTTGGGAGAAAAAAGTGAAAATAATCCCCATGCCCTGCTTCATGATTGCTCTAGAAAACCAAGTTGTCAAGCCGGATAGATTTGCATATCATCTCAGCAATCGAAAACTTGTAATTTTTACTTCCTGTAAAAACAAAACATCCAAAGTTACACATTGTTATTGAGTTTCATGCACAACATACTTACGATAGGAGTTTGTAAGACCCCAAACATTCCAAGATAAACAATTCATGAGAAACATTGGTCAAGAGCCATATCCCCATCCTCCAAACCATCAAGGGCATCATATTAATTCTGCAAGAAACAAGCAACATTGTCAGGTTGCAAAAATCCTACTGAGATCAAAATTTTCCACTCAACGTACTCAATGTTGTATTCCGCTTTGGTGGAATCCACGTTGCATGTTGGGCTATGGTCCCGAGAGATGCAGGAAGGACTTCAGGGTCATTTGGATGGCCCTTGTGAGTTATTTAGCAATAAAGCGAGTGGTACGGAGTGCATGATAGGAATGTGAGACACATAATTTTTCTATTCCATTAGAACTGACGCCATAAGGGGTGTGCTGGAATACTTTGGCAATGGAGTAACCGAGATGGCAGCAGTAGTTGGTTCTTTAGCAGCAGTTGTAGGCTCCTTAGTGGGGATACTAAGAGATTGTTCCTTAATAGTTGGTTCTTGATGGCCATGGGAGCCAGAGGCTTTGGATTGCTAGGATTTGTTCTTGTTTCTTCGGCCCTCAAAACTTGCCAACCTTCCTCTTGTTAGGGTTTGATGGCTCGAGAGTAGCTTTGGCCAAAGGGTGGTTACAAAGTACATAAAGCGAACAATCCCTGATCTTGTGATTAGACTTCTAGAAACGAAAGCACGTGTTAGGTAAATTGATATGCATGACCTTCTCGAAATAGCGCTTATCACCCATTTGGATATCCAAAAATTATTTGAGATCCCACGAGAGACCAATCTCAACATGTACTCACTTATGCGGACGAGCATGGTAAAACTTATGGGCTTCAAAGAAAACTAGTCATTTGAGCGAGGCGGTAAATTTACAATAAAAAAGGCACGCATGGCAGAGGAAGACCAGGAAATTCAACCCAAATAGGCACTTTAAGGGTTGTATATTCGATATAACAAAGTCTTTGTGTCAAGGCGTTAACACAAGCAAAGATGTTGCGATATACCAAGGGGGCTTGCTTAGGCGTAATATCATTGCGTATTAGCGGGTAAGAAAAATGATAAAGAAAAAAACCCTTGGTCATGTTTTGAATGCTCTCCATACGAACTACAAGAGGTTTTCTTGACTATGTTAACCCGTGATTTGAGCATGTATTCAAAGGGGATTTGACCCACAAAAGACCAAATGAGGCAAAACTGCTCTAACCATTGACAAGAAACATTTAATTCAGGAATGGGTAAAACCACATCAGGAGGAGAAATATTTCTTCTAGAAAGAATTTTGGGATGAATTTCCTAGGTTGCTTCGCCGCCGGTTCCATCCCTCGCTCCACTATCTCCTAGCACAGATGAAACAACCAGGTTTGAAGATAACAAGGAGATTATATAGGGTACACCCAGAGGGTGAGAAATCCTGGGGGAAACTATAGAAATAACTTCCCACCGAGCCCGAGAAGGATGTGGTATGGCAGTTACAAATGATAAACCCTAGAAAATCGACTCAGCCATTTTGCGCGAATCGAGAGAGTTTTTTCATTTTTTAAAATAAATAAAAAATATTTGGTGATGTAATTAGCTAGAGTTTCTAAGAATTTTCAGTTTGATAAAGGAGATTGTGTGTATGATTGAATGAGGGTGGAAAAAGTGATGCACATTTTTAGTCTAAAATACATTGCAAGGAAGGGTCTCGGACTTAGTTTTCGAGGTTTTTTTAAATTTTATTTATTGAATTTACCTTTTATGAATCGATTTTAGAAGGGTTTATATGTGATCGGATCTATATATATGTAAACTATGATTTAAAATCATATTTTATGGTTTTAATTGTGGTTGCATTGCACCGATGTATTATTATTACGCCGCTCTTGCCAGTTACATTTGAGAACCGTTTAGATGTTTTTTCATGATTATAGACTTAAAATACTTGAAAATATTTGAAATAGCCTTCACACGCGAATTGCATTATTTAATTTATTAAGGGTAAATTTTTTTGGTTGGGATCCTACCCGTATAAAGATGCCGAAAATCCCGGATAAAGCATTGAAACAACCAAAAGTAAAAAGAGAAAGCATCCCAATAGCGAAGATAAAACTAGGAAGAAGCAAAAAAATTCTTAAGAGTATATTTTCCTTGTTGTGTACTATTTTCCACCCCTCTGCAACTTGCTTAATAGGAAGAAAGACTTTAATAGCTTCTCTCGACATATAGGTACTTAATTCCCTAGGACTATGAGAAGGTATGCTTTCCTTAGCCGCATAACAAGTCATTGGATCAACATCATTACTTTTCTCGATTCTGACATTAGCATTTTCCTCGTTTACAACCACTTTGAAACTTTAGAAAGAGGGGTTTCAAGGACCTCTTCGGCCACCCCATATGTGCCAATTTTTAAATCCATGTCTTTGTTAGCCTTAAATACCAAATGCTCGGAAGGTCATTTTTCTACTAAATTTTCTTCTCATTATTGCACTTTTCCATCCCGCATACAAAGAATAGTGTGGATTAAGGTTAAAAACCTTATGCATTTGACGGGTAAACCTTCATAGTCTACGCTTTGAGTCGAAGATCTATTTTGCACTTTAAGCTCAATGTTTGCAAGAAGGTTTTTTGATATATCAAGTTCCACAAGAATTCGAGCAAACGTTGTGTTGATGAAATCGGTGGTTTGAGAATCAATATAAATAATGTTTCCCAAAACATGGCCAATGGAAATAAAGTAGTTAAGGTCCCAAAATTACAAAGGCAAGCGAGATAGCCTAATCCAAATAGGTTTGGAAGAGAAGGTTTCTTTGATTGGGTTAAAGGAAGGAAACCACGGTTTTGTGACAAGGTAGTGAGATTGGCACACCCAAAGGTTATCCGCTATGATGTCTTTATGAGTAACACAAGAAAAAGAAGCAATATAAATTCCTTTTACAAAAGGATATAGATCTAAGATTCTTGAAAGTAGCAGGATGCAGAACTTAGAGATCCATCGATGTAGGACTTGTAAGCTTGTCCAGATACTGCCAAACCTGCAGATCAGGTTGCGCTTCTGGTAATATTGTTTAGATTCCAAAACCTCATTCCTAAATTTTATGTAGGAGGTAACGTCAGTAGGGGCCACGCATTGAGGGGACCGTTTACCCTGCATTGCATTTCTAAATGAGCATTCAGTATGCTCCCGAGCGGAAGAACCAACATGATTCACAACACCAGTAGTCACAGACCCCAAAATAGGGTAATGGAATGCCAAACGTTGGTTAGGGAGATTCCCACAAGCTGATTCTATGAGAAATGGAGAGGCGATGGTATGAGACCCATCACAGTCAAGCTATTCGCAGTTAAGAACCCATCTGCGCGCAAAGAGGAGAACTCCATGTTGGCTCCTTCAGAGTCAATGTCCACCTTGTCCACCACACACACCCAAGAACATTCCTGTCCCACTAAGGGAATGCCGTGTGAGACACAAAAACTGAGAACGGTCAAGATAAATCTAGTGCCACCAATGTAAACAGGATTAGCAGATGAAATGCCCCCCACTGGGAGATAGATTATTTGCTTTATGGTTCAGGGGCAGACCATCTACTTTAGGGTTCAGAGCCATCAGATCGACTTGCATAATTTAAGTATGACAGTCATTTTTATATAAATTAAATGTTGACTACATAAATATAGTTTTAAAATAGTAAAATATATATAGAATAAGTATGACAAGTCCTACTATGCCCTTCAGATACAGAATGAGATTTTGTTTCACCCTGTATTCCCCTATAGCAGTGGAAGAATCCATGTTTTTTCTTGTTTGTAAAAGGATACATTTTCTACAATTTTTATTTATATAGGTACCATTTATGCTTTTTTTTTGTGTTTGGTGTGGAATTTATTTTAAAATTTTATTTGGTGTGGGAGGCCAAATATTTGTTGGGCTATGTACAAATTAATTACGCCAAAAGGCATGTACTAAGTTAGAAACCCGGACCCCCTCTGACAACCGAAAAGACATCAACGTCTGTGATCTTTTGGTCGACGATGTACGGAGTGTCATCTACCTTACACGTGTTCTGCAACGCAACTTGCGTAGCAAGCTCAGATCTGAGAGTTTCGATGGATGGATTCTGAAGCACCGTTAGCCAAGCCACTATCCCATCGCCGAAATGATCCCGCACCTCTTTGCTGTTGTATACTCTCTTCAGAAGCAGGGTCTTACCCGACACACCCATGCCTACAACGCCATATCTATGTCCTTCACCATTCACTAACAGCTTCCGGAGAGTTAAAAAGGCTTTCTCCTGCCCGACAACCAGAGGCTCCTGAATCATCTCGATTCTTTGGTTTCGGCAACCCGATCCATACTCCCTCGAAGCACTGCCAATCTCGTTATTTCTTAAAAAAGCGAATTCAATTTTTTAAGCCAGTCATTGACGGAGGACGGCACTAGATTTTCATGAATGCCCAGTACACCAATGGGAATAGTACTGTTCAATGCCAACCGATACTGCTGCATTGCCCTGTTAACGGGCTCAATTTCCATCACCAAATCTTTGAGATTACCCAATTCTTTCGTGCAGCGAACGGAAATATTGATACGGGAAATTATATCGGTGACTGCAATATTGATGCCCATACCAATCAATCCAGATATCACTCTGGATCTCCCATCTCACTAATTTGAACCAGAAATATGGCCATCTTTAAACCTTATCAGTATATATTGAAAACGAGAATATAGTTATGTGGAAACAAACGCTCACGAGGAAGACCAAGTCATACAATTTGATCGCTAAGATAGTCGTCACTCCAGGCTGTCAAAATACAGCTAAGATAATGGTAATTACATTTTATAGAGTTCATCCATTTTTATGCCGAAAGGCGTGTACTAAGTTAGAAAGCCCGACCCCCTCTGACAACCGAAAAGACATCAACGTCTGTGATCTTTTGGTCGATGATGTACGGAGTGTCATCTGCCTTACACGTGTGAGTTTGAAATTGCTAACGGTTCTCTCTGGCCATGTCGACTTGCCATCCCTTCCATGTCAGCTTTTTCCACCTCGAATCCCTTGCCACGCCATCATCACTCGTCCCCCTACCTGCACAAGCATCGTGCTGGACCAGTTTCATTTTTGGCGTGGAAAGTAATAGATATCGGATCCATTTCATTCTTTTTATTCATTCTTGTTAATTTTTCTGCATCAAAAATCAAGCGAAATAGCTGGAATGTGATAATATCTGAAATCTTTTCATTGCTGCTAGAAGCCTGGGCGGTTTCCTGTGTGAAGCTCAAGCAGAATACCTACATGTTAATGACACTTGTGCTTTAACGCAGAGGACATGTAATTTTAAGCGAGGAGATTAACTTGTCTACGTGTTCGATTGAAGACAATGTCATTTCAGGCTCCTTCTAAGGGAACTTTCACTGATTAACTGAAGAAGGATGTAAGCTCTGTTCTCAACTTCCTGGAGAATAACGACTCTCTTTTCTTGGCCAATGTCTTACCATTTTTCATCTACAACAACAACAGGGAGTCGTATAGCTTAGATTATGTCTTGTTGAAACCTACGGCACCCATTGTGAAGGACGGACATTAGATTTACAGGAGCCTGTTTGACGCCATGATTGATGCTACGTATTCTACCATGGAATCCCTGGGGCATTCCAACACACCCATAGTTGTTACTTCTAATTTACTCGTTTTCGAACATGGAATCCGAATTTTAAATAACACGCAAGAGTCGATCCACGCTTTGTCGTCCATGGCGAGGAAAGTTCGTTGGACGGGACTTGCACCCTGGTCGTCTAGGGCCATAAGAGCCGCCGGTTCCTTGTCGGTGTATTGGACGAGGCTCGATTCCCGGTCTTGTTGGGTCAGTAAAGTGGAATCAAGGCCATGGTATTTACTAACTAGCAATTGCACACGAACGGTGTAATGGAGACGCCGAACGGGATGCATATAAGATGTTAAAGTTGAGGAGTTAAGTGGTAAAGGAGGAAGAGGGCCGGTGAATAGGGCAATGGGGAGGAGGATTGCAAGGGCATGAAAAGTGATGGGCGGTGTATTTTTTTCTTGTCGGGAAACCAAAATTTTTACCAATTTTGAATAGATACTAAAGTTTCTACTGTTGTAACATACATCAAATGTGAAGACAGAGGAAGTCAACATAGTGTAATATGGTATAAAAAGACACGTCATTTCCAAGTAGATGGACACGTGAACAACACAGTTACAATCGTAGGTGGGTTGCTTTGTTGTGTATACTCAAGTTTGTGGGATCCATGTGGATGAAATTGACACACATTACATCGCCAAACAAATCAATCTACATCGCTTTGGAGATAACAAGTTGGAAGTGGATGAATCTTCTCGCATTGCCATGAGCAAGGATATTTTTTTTTCGTAACCAACAAAAGCTCATGAGATAAGTGTGTAGTATGAAGGAATTCAGGCCAAGTAACTATTTGTGGTGGGGAAAGATTGTTGATCTAATATGAGTTGAGAAAGGCAAAACATTGGTGGCACTACATTGCAAACAAAGTGAGTTGCATTGGAGAGAAATTCAGCTCGTGAATGATAGAGGTGATGAACTGAGTTGCCTTAGATGGATGAGACAATGGGAAGTGAATGAATGAAATGAGATCGAGTCCAAACAATATTGGAGGGGCTCAAAGTGAGCTATGTAATGAAAAGCATGGTTGAGGACAAGATGTTGCAACTGATGCAGGAAACACATTTTGATCATGATGATGATACCTAGCGAAGAAGTTCCGCTATCCATGTTAGTGTCCTTGGCGTGGTTGGTGGACCATGATAAAGGTTTGATAGGCGTGACTATGGAAGTAAAAGACATGGCAACAATGATTAAGTTAGAACATGTTATTTGTTTACATCACTTATTTCAAATGTGTCATCTTTTTTGCATGATGTTAAATTTAGGAGGTCAATATGAAAAGGGATTTGAGGTGACCTAGGGTTGTGAAGGAGCTACCTGAGCAAAGGCAATAAGCTTGGAGAGATTACACTCGACACCAATTAAAAGCATTATGAAGTTAAATCCATTACATAAGAAGAAAAGAACACTCGACCTACATGATGGCACTTGAAAAAGCATCAAGATCGTTGAGTGAGTTAAGGTGATAGTGATATGTAGATAAGATGGGGCCAAACATATTAGTGGGGGGCTAGGGGAAGTGGTTATTTGATGTATTAGAGACAAACCTAATCTCAATCACCATATACTGGTGAGAATCACATGTGAGTAGTGCAATGGAGACATGAAATGGGATGCATAAAAGATGTTAAAGTTGAGAAGTGAGATGGTGTAGGAGGAAGAGGGCCGGTGAGGAAGGGGATAAGGAGGAGGTCGTGCAGGGGTAGAAAAAGTGATGGGCATTAATTTTTTTTTCTTGTGGGGAAATAGAATACTTTACCAATTGACAATAGAGCTTAAAGTCTCTACAGTTCCAATGTAACTAGGATGTGAAGACAAAGGAAGTCAATATAACATGATGTGGCATAAAAGGACACGTCAAGGTTGATTTCTCTCTATGTTTGTTGTGGGGATGCAAAGGTTGATGTGCAAGAGAACCTTTTCTTGGAAAAGTCCGAGAGTATGAGTTGTGTACCAACATTCAAAATTTAAAAAGATGGTTCAAAGATCAAATAAATTATTGGCCTAATCCAACAAGTGTTGGATAACTCATTAAAACATTATAGTCTTTAGGGAACATAGTGATTCATACATTTAGTTTCACATACTTTTCATGAACAAATAAACTAGATCATCACCACAACTTTATCACATTCTTTTAGGCCTGGACTTTATTTTAGACATGCTCTCCTATTCCATTGTATTGCGTCTATGACCTTGTGACAACATGCCTTGTTTGCAATCTTTCCCTTTTTGTTTAGTCATCTACAAGATGTAAATCAAAGACGCATTCCACATGATTGTTTTATCCCAAAATCAAGTTTCACGATAATTTTGGTACAACCTACCAAATTTTTGTCTTTGGGAGTTTTTGGAGTTTGTCATCTTCCCAAAAAACCGAGTTTTTGCCCAAGTTGTAGATTGTCTTTTATTTTTTAAAATTTCAGTCTTTTCAAGCACGCAAACAACCAAATGTAATGTCTCCCGAATCCTGAAACCCGATACACTACAATTTTTTCAGACTTTTAGACTTTCCGAACATCAAGACATATTAGCAAAAAAACATGTAAAATGTCGGATGTCCCCCTGAACCCCGAACCTCGACACACTACAGTTTCTCGGGATTTAGGGATTGTGGAACATCAGAACATGTGAGCACGAAAGCATGTTGTGTGCAAATAAAGTCCCGAACTCCGAAATGAACATGGACCTGGTGTGTCAGGTTTTCAGAGTCCGAGTGCACGAAGTCAAGTCATGTCTGACACGGTCAAACCCCTGATCCCCGGTCAACGCAATAAATGAAAACTAAGATTTGACCCTGACATGTGTAAAAAAACCTGTAAAAAATTCCAAGCTCATTATAAAATCAGGATTTTTCACGTCATTTTCACCTTGTACGATTCAAATTTTTACCGCGACTTGCATTCGACCCTCAAAACTCTGATTGCGTAGTTCTTCCTCTTCCTCTTCCAATTGTCTTTTTGATCAAATCTCTCATACCCATTTGTAAATCTGCGAGTTATCATTCTTCGTGGGTCTTTTCTATGATTTAGCTACATTACATGTTTTTTTTTGGCCTTGTTTTCTTCGACTGTGGTAAAACCTTTATTTTCCTTCCTCTTCCAAGTTTTTTTGTTTCTCAAAGATTTACTTGTTGTTTCTCCATGCTTTTGATTGTTACTTTTCATAACAAAAAGGGGCCTTAGTGAAAATTCCTACTCCAACACTAGTCAGGATTTCTAACTTGATAAACAAGTTGAAACCCCGACAAAGTTCATGTCGAGATTTTTGATCTTCTTTTCAAGGTAAAAACCCCACCTTAGTGTTTCATAATTTCTATGTTGTAAAACATGTGAAGAACCCGACATGAGTCTTTTGGGATTTTAGAGGTGTTAAACATTCCCTAAACCCTGTTTGGTCTTTGTCAGGATTTGCATGTTGACAAACAAGGAGAAACCCTTAAAGTGTTCGAGACAGGTTTTCGAGGGTATTCGACAAGTCTGGATTTCCGAATAGTGTGTCGGGATTTGGAAGTTGCTAAACAAGTATAAATTTCTGACAAGTGTGTGTTAGGGTTTTCAAAGTGCTAAACAAGAACAAAATCCTACCAAGAGGTCTTTCGGGCTTTTTAGGTTGTCGAGCAAGAGTACATTTTCAATTTGAATTCAGAGGTGTTCAGGAGAATTTCTTTGCAAGTTTTCATTGTTTTTTCTTATTTCAATGTCAGAATCAACTAAAGGAAAAGAGAAGTCAGAATTATCTAAGGATAAAGATAAAACCATGAAGTATAGTTATCAAGGGGTGGTGCCCCCTTCCAATATTGATTCCAATATTAGATCAGATAAGCGACACAAAGTTGGGGCATATCAACCTTGTTGATTTTTGGAGTAGGATAAATAACCCATCAAATTCACCTTGGATTCAAGGCATTTATGATAGTGGATTGACACTTAAAGCAAATTTTCCAACCTCGACACAATGTCTAGAATTCATGCTCACAACTATAAGTCATTATGATGGTGACACAAGGTCAGTGAAGAATCATGAAGGGGAAGTGGCACGACTAGATTAGATGTAAATTATTTTTATGATTTACTCAAACTCCCCGACTTCAATGAGTATGTAGACATTAATCAAGAGAAAGCTCAATAGACTTGGGATGATAATTATTCAGCTTGCACAAAACACTTGAACAAGAATTATCTTAAAAATCCAAAGCCTTCCATCAACCGTTTTTCTAAAACCTTACCTCGGAGTGACTTCATTCCTGAAGTTAATGACATCATTACCATACTAATAATATTTGTAGGTCTTCCTGTAGCAAAGGATTTTCAAGAATGTATGTACTAATTCATCTACATCATAAGGAAGAACCAACAATATATTAGATGGGGAGAGCTAATTAGTGATTCCCTGCATAAAAAAATCAAGGAGGTTCATGTGACGGGAAGATTCTACATGAAATCTTACCTTGTCTATGCTGCATCGCGAATGGGAATATGATAAGGAAAATTATAGCTACCTAAATGGATGGTGTTTGTGGACTTCATGTCGCCACAAGAGTTACCGTCCTCATCGCCACAGTTAGTTGAGGAACGGTTAGACGTAGAGCCCATGGTTTCCTCCACTTATGCTTCAAAACCCCAACCGATGAATTTAGCAAAACTATTTTCTAGCAGGTACATGTGAAAAATTGAATTATTTCTTATTTCATGAATTCGACACCCTTCACAATTGGCATGCACATCGTGTTCCTATTGCTCTACAGTCTCTTGGCACCACTTTCATCGAAGATAATAAGGCAGAATATTTCAGCTTCCTTCGTGGACAGATTTGACCCTCCAACTTCAGGTTTATCTCCAGAACAACAACAAACTTTCAACATAATTATTCAACACTTCACGCATAGATCCAACCTTCCTCCACTGAGACTTATTATACAAGGGACTGCAGGTACTGGAAAATCATTCCTCATTAACATTATAAAGTCTTCATTTGCCTCTTCATCCAACCAGAGCCTTTCACCTCTCCTTTTGCTCGCCCCAACAGAGTTGCTACTTTCAACATTTCAGCTTCGACAATACACGCAAGCCTCCGATTCCCATTAAAGAACTCAAACCCTTAGAGGGCCAAGCTTTATCATCTCTTCAAGACTCCATCAAGCACATCGAATACATTTTAATTGATGAAATGAGTTTCATCGGACCAAAGTTGCTTTCCAGAATCGACTACCGTCTTAGGGAGGCTTTCCCGCACTTCAAAAATTCAACATTTGGAGGTAGATCTATGATCCTCGTTGGAGACCTCGGTCAACTTCCTCTAGTTATGGACATCCCGCTTTATGCCAGCAAGTCTTACGGAGCTACCCTTTGGCGAGAATTCAACATATCTGTTTCCCTACATTCAATCTTCTAACAACAAGGCTCTGATCCAGCATAGGCATCATTCCAGAACTTGTTGCTTAACATTCGTAATGTCGTCCCTCTAGATCCAGGATTGGGAAGCTCTTATGTCAAGATCTGATTCCTCCCTTACCGAACAAGAAAGCATTGATTTTAAAAATGGCCCTCATCTTTTCGCTCAGAATGACCTTGTGCACTCGCACAACCTTATTATGTTGAAGTCCCTTAACTCTCCTATAGCCAGATCAATTGCCGAAAAAACCAGATGTTCTACATCTGGCGATACCGAAGACGACCAATTGAAGCCCAAGGTTCTTCTCTGCATCAACCAGAAAGTAATGCTTTCCACAAACTTGTGGGTTGAGAAAGGTCTTGTCAACGACGCTACTGGTTCTATCATCGACATAGTCTATGGGGTATCCTCCGACCCATGCAGTGTTGCTGCCAAACCTTCTTTATAACAATCATGCATGTAGATTTCACGTGTATTTTGTATCGATAACCGCTTTTCGCTTGGTTCTATATTATCTGCAACTAAATTAAACTCCATATTAGATCTATGTTTGTTTACAAAGACGTCCAAAGTTTCTTGTTGCGCTCTACTTCTAGCCAGTCTAATATAACTAATGGATTTGTTATACCCCTTTTTCATTTCTTTTAACCTTTCCGTCAAATGCGTTCTTCTTCTCCACTTCCTTCAACTTATTCCCCAACCTCTCTTTCGGCGTTATCATCGCACACCTCACGTGTGATTGCTAGTCGTATGCGTAGGGCATACACTAAGAAAGTTGAGCATGATTTACTTGTGACTTATGTTGTTTTGATCCATTTTATGGGTCAAAATTTTTATCAATGCATGCACGACAACCATAAAACCACCATCTTATTTTAGATGAATTTAAGCTCCTCGTGCCCTTTATTTGTTATAAGATCGGGATAAATTTGCATGACACGGATGGATGTTAAACATTATTTCAGTAATCGGTAATTTTTAAAACTTCCTTTCTCAAATATAAAAAAATGTTATTTAGTGTATTTATTATATATTTATTTAATTATTTTAAATACATATTTGTATATATTTTTATAATTTATCAATATATATATATATATATGACGTTCAAATTTTAAATATGCAAGTACCATGTTAAGCTTATTCCAAATATTTGAAAGTAATTTACACTAAAAATCACAAATAATGTATTGTCAAGTATTATTTTTGTAAACAACTATTTGCGTAATTTATTTTGGATAAATTTAGTTTTTGGTTCGTGATAGTCTATTTCTTCGGTACAGACTAAAGAAATTCACATTTTTATTACATTTTCTAGGGATTACATATATGCTACTACTGATTTGTTAAGACCTATGTGAAATTTTGTGAAAAGTAAAGGTTTATCGAGGTGGAACTTGTCAGCAATGTTTGAAGGGACCTTAATTTTTCTAGGATCTTGTGTGGTGTTTAGAGAGTCAAAAAACTATTAGCATTGATTTAGAATTGGGGAATCAACGCAGATAGAATGTGAGGGGAATCTAAGTTTTCATGATAGTGTTTTACTTAAATTGTTTGTTTTCCATTCTTTGGATCTAGAGAGAAACAAAAACTCAATTCGGAGTAAGGAGGAAAGTTTCAAGGAGGTGAAATCAGTTTCCTCGAATGGATGTTAGATGTCTACAAAACCATCATGTATTCTACGAGATATATTAGAAATACAAATGCATCATATTTTATGTACAAAGTATTTGTAAGATATGGAACTCAAATGTTGTTGTAGAAGAAAGCAACATTTCTTTCACTTTTCTAGTACATAAAAATGTTTCCGTTTAGCTATTCCTCTTAGAAAAAGGTGTTTGTGTCTTAAACGATGCAATAGAAGAAACATACCTTCTTGAATGTCTTCTTTCTACAACTACATAGTGAACTTCCCAAATTTAAGGTGCAAATACATCTCGTAGCCCATACTTTAATGTTCTTCAATGTCCTTCTTAGCTCCACCTTCGATCCTCAATTTGCATACATTTTTTTGCAACTTGGAATGATGTAGTGAAGCCTTCTATAAAATTATCATGCTTCTTTTTGGGTCACATCCTACAGAGAAGTAGTATACCATACTCTACATAATCGTTCATTGAGTCTATATGTAACACTTTCAGTTTTAGGTGCCCCCACACTCATCTCTCTTTACATATAAACACATATGAGGAATTGTTTAACAAGATTAGATGATGCATTGTTTACCAATACTGCATTTTCATTGAAGTGGAGAACTCTTGACAACACGGACTATCTTGTTTGAGTTACTACTTCAGTCTTAGTTATGAAATAATTTATCCTTTTCATTAAGAAGAATGTTTACCTTCCTTGGCAACTTCTACCGATTATCAAGTATCTTTGAGGGCTCACCCACACTATTTTAGATGCAACATGCATATTCAAATAAAATTAAACTTTGTTACACTGCTTTATATCATTTTTTTGTATTCTGACATCAATCTTAATAGTGCAAATAACCCTGATAAATTTGTGAAGATTAATTTTTCTAGGTGCTTTTTTATGTTATTGAAATTATTGTTTTGTTGTTAACCTGCTACATTACAATAAATTTATGGATGTCGAGTTGTAATGTTTTTTAACAATGGATTATGATTATCATAATCCAATCATGCAAGATGAAAGATGAAATATGAAATATATCATGGAAGGTGAAATTTCATTGATGTGAATAATACTAATGAGATTGGAGCAAAAAAATGGAACTCGTAGAATGTATTATTTAGGTGAGAAAAAAACTAACTCAAGGAATAGGTGTGCGGCATATTCATATTTAATTTCACTATTTCTACTAAGTCAAGGAATATGGGTTATACATGCAATTATTTAACTCCCGCATTTTATTTATAAATATCTCTTTTGAATGGTTGTTGAAACCCACCTTTTGCTCTTTTTTGACAAGCTACTCGTGTGGCTCGGTTATCAATTTTTATGCTTCACATGTTCCCATGTAAGAACTAAACTTGAAACTTAAAACAAAAAATTATTTTGTTTTTTTTTTTTAAATTTATGGTCCCTTCAAAAACGAAATTCAATTATGTGTTTCTTGTAAGAGAGATTAAGAATAAAACAGAGCCATAAAGCACATCTTATTTGGGTGGGAACAATCTACCTCCTCGAATAAGCATGCACATGTATTTATTTATTTCTCACATTTTATTCCTATCCTTATAGTCATGTCTTTATCTTCCTTGAACATTCCTTTTATGCATACATTCCTTAAGCATACATTCTCACTTTTGTATTTCTGACCTTTGATTCATCTATTTGTCTTTCTTGAGCATTCCTTTGATGCATTGAACTACCTGATCCCTTGGGAGTAATTTCAGTTGTAAGGTTTTCATCTCTACATATCTCCATCCTAAACATCTTAATCACCTAAATCAAATTATGTCATCTTTATAACTTCCAAGGTTTTACCTACATCGTCTACACTTGGAAACACTACATGCCTCTTGACTAGTGACAATTCGTTTTCTTTTCCATGATAGATAAAGCAAAACCATATTCATAATTGTTCATGGAAACCCCATCTCATTTATGTATAAAATTCTAATCATAATAATGTATGAAGTGCAGAACTTATCGATATTATTTGGATACGAATAATATAGGTTAAGCAATAGGTGTCGAGACATGCAAGTGTTTAATTCCCTTGTTTTGGGTTAGTCATGGAGTAGGTGTGGGACATGCAAGTATTTAAATCCAAGGTATGCTTATCATACATTGTCCACACATGTAAACACTATTTTCCTCATGGTTATATACAAACCCAATTATTTTAACTTATAGCTATATAGAAACCCTCATCCCTATTTCATATGAAACCGCTAATCATAATTATATATGAAACCCTTTTCTCATTTTTGTATAAGGTAGAACACATATCATATATTATTTGGGTAGGAATAATCTAACCCAATAAATTGTTGTGAGGCATCATATTATTTAATTCCAAATTTTTACTAAGTCATGAAATACATGTGGGACATACAAGTATTTAATACATGATATGTTTTAGTCCAACACGCATAACAGATAATGTTTGATGCAAAAATATGATATGTGAAAATTGTGTCATGTATGCAATCAAAAGAATTAATATACCTTAGACTCCTATGGTCAATCATTAGAACATTTTAATTTTTAGAAATTTTTGTGCTTCTACTTCCTATAATGAATTGACCTCATGAATGAAAATGGTTACTACTAAGTTATGCAATACTTGGCCATTCTTTTCCTCTTTCTGTCATATCTCCTTTGACTCTTTCATATATGCCTTCTAGAACATCATCCTCCCCCTTATTACAAATGAAAACCATGTCCTTTAGATCTTAGAAAACATATTTTGATGTTACCTCTTTAAGTCTTGTTCACTTTCCCATTCAATTCTCCATCCTCAAACTACATTTCCTATAACCCTCTTCCCCTCCCATTGTTTCTCTTCATCCAGTTTCACTTCTTCTCTAGATCCCTTTCGACGTTCACATCATACATTTCGTGCATCGACTATTTCTTGTAATCACCTCAAGTGGCTCTCAAAAGGTATAGTTCCGAATTTTTGGAACTCATTCCACTTTCCCTTCCCTTACAATTCTCCACCCTCAAAGACCTTACTCTATGCCCCTCTTCCTCTCCCATTATTTTGGTCCATATGATTTGGTTTTTTCTAAATATCCCCTTCAAATTTCCTTCATACATTTCACGTGACATTGTAGTCTCCCAATAACGAGGAATCATGCCTACATACTCTAAACCTTTTCCCACTCATAAACCCCTCTGCATTTCCCTTCCACGCCCTTCTATACTACCATTCCTCTCTTCTTTTCTAGCTTCTCAGTCTACCCTCCTCTTCAACTGTCTACGGGTGTCAATTGTATTCTCCATTACTTGTACATGTCTTACTTAATATTTAACTAAAAAGATCATTTCTTTATTCCCTTTCTTCTTTTTTCACCATACTTTTTTCTCATTTCTAGATCATTCATATGTTGCATCCCCTTCATCATTCACGTCGCACTTCTAACATGAGATTGAAAGTTTCTTTCACCGCAAGAAATACAAAATAACCTTTAAAAATGGATAATCCCTTCACCATTTGATTTTCCCTCCTCCATTGCCTATTTTCCCCTTTGATATTCTCTATGCCTCTTTCCATACAAGAACAGTAATGCATACATGACACTTGTTGATATGGAAAGATACCATCAATTATTTTTATATTTGATCGTCTCTGGGTGACATTTCAAATAAAATAGTAAATGTCTGAAGAAACATTAAATTTTAGGAAAATTCAATGACTGGAGACTATACTCCCCACAAAATTCACTATCATTATAACACACATAAAAGGACTCCTTGTGTATGGTAGTGCATTTTTTGGGGAAAATAGCCTCCGCCAATTTAGTGTCCCTAGTTGCATGGGCCACTTTCTGCAATCCTCCCGCATGATGTTACATTTACATGTCATACGTGACAATTTTTTTTATAATTTTACAAGTATGTGATAACTTAAAATATGAAAAACATGTAAATAACTTTCAAATTTTACCCCTACCAAGAGATAAACATTCACTGGTTCTTATTCGCCATTAATTACTATGACTTTGTACCTTGTACAACGTAAATTAATGGTGAGAGGTACATCCATGCAAGGGTATATAAATCTACATAAAAATTATGGCTATATTTCAAACATGCCTCTCATACATGATGGTTTTTTCAAAAAAATCCAAGTATATGACAACTTCAATAACGAAACAAGTGTAAATGGCTATCATATTTAACACTTTGCATGAGATAACCTTTAATTTATTGTCATTCGATTGACATACAACTTTGATTAATAATTCCAATACATTTTTCACCAACTTCTCATTGGCGAGAGAAAAATGACATCCATCTAACTATAACATTACGATGGTCTCAAAGTAATGTTTTCCCATAAAAGAATATCAAAATTTACCATGTGGCCAAAAACATTAACAATTTTTTGATTGACTTATCTAAGTGAAAAAAACAAACCTTTAAGTGACGATCAAATGGATGTTAAATTTAAAAGTATATTTTCTTTAGACTATCAACTGGATGTTTGATTTAAAATTGAATATAAAACAATATGACTCACTTTGTTACACCCATACACACGCCATTATACAATGCCTCTTGGCATAAGAAACAAATTGTGTGGAATACAAGATATCTATATTGGAAAATAAAAAATAAGATAAATGATTATTCCATTAATATTTATATATTATTAATAAAATTTAGTATAAGTATTGTTAAAGTTTGTGTCATTTTTAAAGTTCTCTATTATCTTCCGTTGTAAGACCGATAGATATATTTGGAATTGTTAAAATTATATGGATGATATGACCAATATTTTGCATGGTATTAGTGTATTTTAATTTGTCTACATATTTTGTGTAAATTAAAATTTTGTTAAGACAAGTTTCTTGTGTTTATTTTAATTTTTACATGTTTATTGTGTTGTACTTGTTTTTGTTGGAACATAATAATTAAATGGTATGGCCAACCCTTAATGTATATGGGTCCATCATTAATATATAGGTTAATATTTAATAATATGAAATATTTATATTTCCATTATTAAATATGTTAATCTAGGTATATGCTTTAGGTTAAATATTTAATATCATGAAATGATTATATTTCTAATATTAAATATTATAAACCTAAGTGTATGTGTCAACCATTTAGGTTGAAAAGGTGGGTCGGGAGACATACTCGATCACCTTATATCAAAAGGACTTTAGGTCCTCATTTGATCTATTTAGGAAATATATCAAAGGTGTGAAAATCAAGTGATTTGGTTTTACCCTTTGTAAATAGGGTTTTAAAGGGGGTGATCTTCTTTGGATGTAAAATATGTTCTCTAAAGTAAAAGGTTGTTTTCAAAGTGGTTTTTACCCTATTGGGGTTTTCCATTATAAATATTGTGTCACCTATGTTATTTATTTCCTATAATAATTTCTTTATTTACTTATGTTATGATGTAATGTTTATTTAAATATTTATTGTAACATTATATAATATGTAAGTTGATTGAATCCGTATTTATTAGAATCCTCAAATTCTAATAGTTTTAAACAATTTCAACTCTATCTCTCTTCCCATTTCTTTATCTCTCTATTCAACTACGTTTTCTTTGCATTCCACTTATTTTGTCTTTTTCATTGTTTTTTATATTCCTTTTATATTTATGTTGATTTGATCACCTTTTGGTGGGTTCAATTAACCCTTTTTTAGGTCCAAAGGTTTCTTTTCTATTTTTCCTATTTTTCATCTTTTCCTACTTGATTTCGGCTAGGTTCCTCATCAATAGGATGATTATTTCAATTCAGAAAAATCTATAAAATATAAACATTGTAGTGCCTAGTCCTCTTCGACACTATTTCATTATGATGTTATTATTGTTGGGTTGACACATAGACATTTTGATTATTATATCTTGATCGGTAGATGATGGACTATGCCGATAATTAGACTATTGACAAGTTGTGATTTACATTTTGATTATGATGCACTATATGACATTGATGAGACTTATATAAGTTGATTTGTAGTATTATTATTTTATACTAACATGTCGTATTCGGATATATTACCTATGTTATAGTTGATGTCGAATCACAAGTACCCGATTTGTTTTGTAATTCGAGGATTGTTACATCGGTGTCATTGCATAACATGGAGCTTCTCTCAAAGTTTGGGAATTTGCAATCGAGAGAGCTCTCCTGATGAAGGCCGGTTCTATTCCTCTATTCAGGTGCACTCATATAATCTACAGGATCTTCCCTAAAACCTACTCTAACTTGCCAAGGAGACAAGGTTAAGATGATGCAAGAAATAAACCTAAACTAACTAAGGTGATGCACTAAAGGAATGTTGAACACCTACTTTGTAATTAAACACAAAACACAAAAAAAATGCAATTACCATGCACGAGTAACCAAAATTGTAATGAGAGGTCGGAGAGGTGTAATAAACACAGAGAGGGTTAAAAACAATTCATCCACAAACATGCATTATTGCTCCACAAAGATGATATAGTCCATTACAATTGCCAAAGAGGCACTAAACTTGCATTACGGTCTATATGGGAGGTTTGAAACTCCATGAGTTCAACCAGCAGAATAGAGAAGAAGGGAGGGTGCAAAGTCAAATTACCCAACCCTTAAAAAAATGCCCCTCCTTGCAATTATATAGGAGAATGAGATGAGAAAGAGGTAAAAATAAAAATCCATCCTCAACCACCCCCAAAATGCATTCAATTTCCCTGCAACAGTGATGGGAGCCACTCCAAGACCCATACCTCCATGTAACATGTCTTGCTGGGAAAGAAGCAATCCCATTCATCATTATGGTGGTAGGTGAGAAGCCCTGAGAAACCCTAAAAAGGGTGAATCAGTATTTTTGTAGTTTTGAATAACTTAGTCTCACCAAATTTAAGATATCCAAAAAGTCGTAGTTAGATATCAGACGTCGAGAGCTTTCCAAAAAGTCCCCTCTTTCTCAAATATGAGCTTCCAATCAAAAGATATGGCCATCTCAAGATCGAGGTGTAGACTGTGAAAATGGTGAACTATTGATCGAGAGTTCGAAAGTCTGAAACCCAAAGTTTGAAATTTTAGACTTTCGGACTTCAGAATTTCAAACTTTTTCGTTTCAGAAGAAAAACATTGTTCATCCGCCAAACTTGTTTGAGAGATCCGAAAGTCTGAAACCTGAAAGTCTAAAATTTCAAACTTTCGGACTTCAGAGTTTTAGACATTTTGGCTTCGGATATTTTTTCACTGTTCATCCGATTTTGCACTGATTTTCCCAATTTTCAAGTCCAAAACCCCAAAAGTCGAGGTCCAAGATTTTAGACTTTCGAGACTTTCGGGTTTTGGACTTTTTTCTTGCTTTTCTAGGCATGATTTCTAAAAATCTCAAAATCCCGAAAGCCCGAAAGTCCAAAATTTCATACTTTCGGACTTCTAAATTTCAAACTTTTTCATTTCAAAGATTTTCAACCTAATTTTTCCAAAACTATGAAACCTAAAAGTCCGAAAACTTCCGAATTTGGACTTCGAATTTTAGACTTTTTCACTCCATTTTACGAAATGCCGAAAATTTTGAAGTTCAAAATTTTGAATTTTTTGCCTCCATCTTTTCCTACTTGAGTTTTGATCTTCATTCATTCTCCTTTGTGTGGATATTTCAGTTTTGTACATCCCAGATGTCCCATACGTATCTGTGTTGTCCGTGCCTCCATCTTTTACATCGCCCGATTTGGGCCTTCTTGTTCCAAACATTACGTCATTGACTGGGCCGTGAGGGCCGTTGACCTCCGCATTCACCATCATCCTTTTTGTCTGCAGATTTTTCACCTTTGCGTGTCGTGTGTTTCCCGAAGTCCTAGACAAAAATATCCTACTTCTCCACTTAACCATTTTTAACTTACGGCGAATTCGGTGATGTGGGCTCCATCTGTCTTGGTTGAATTTGTGTTGTCTGGGACTTATTTTTTTGTTTTCGCCACATTTTCTTTGTATTTGGGATTTTTGGAAATGTGCGTCTCACCTTTCTCGATGTCGTACGGACCACCTATGTCACTTTCATTTGATTTTTCCACACTTCCTTTTGACTTCGTGATTGTAGCTTTGCACGTCCCAATGTCCCAAATGTCCCACGGACCACTTGGGACATGATCTTCCACTTTTGCCAATTTGAACCGATTGCGGTCATTTCGGGTTTTCGTGTCCCACATGTCTCTGTTGAACTTGTGAATTCTGAGACACGAAATCTGATTTAGCCGATTTGAATTGATTTCACTTTGATCTTGGTACGACAAACCTTAGTATGATCCACACTGGTACAATCCACGACCTCCAAACCCGATTTGCATAAAAATAGGCCCGCGACTTCACCTTTTGGATTTTTCTAATTTTCCAACTTCTTGGATTTTTCTTTGGATGGGGAAGTTAGATAGAAGCCAAAGGGACCTCCAAAGCATGATTTTTGAGCTCTTTGGGGTGATTTTGGATAACAATTACATGTTTTGATTAAGAATTATGATTTTATGGATGTTAAAATCAAATTAATTGACATGATGATAAATGATAAAATTGTTAATTTTGGATGATGATTATTTATTTCCATATGTATATTATTCTCGATTTTGTTGATGTGGCCATAAGGCCAGAGAGGTATTTTGTTTTTGTTGCATGACCTTTTATGACATACATCAAAAGAGGATAGGGGACCAACCACGGAATGATGTCGGGTGTTGTGCAACATGGCCAAAATTTGACAACTTGTGTATAATGTTATGTTGTGTTGTTTCCTATTTTTTTAGGAGGTTCCCATAGGGGGAAAACCTCATTCGGATGGCAATGGGTGTAATTTTCTTCCTTTCTTTTAATTTTTAATTGTTTGAATTTGTTGTACATGTGTTTAATTATTTGGGAAACATTGTTTCTTTATTAACACTTGCTAATGTATCTTACCTAACTAGTTTAGATTAAATTTAAATTAAGAAGGAAGATATTATATAAAGTTATTATATAAAGTGTGAGGTCTTCCTTTGCACACTGAGCTCCCTTTTATCCATGTCGGTAGCCCTATTTAGTTGCATTGGTGCACCATCCTATTACTCGTGATTGTTTTGGGCACTAAATCCTATACCACCGAGTCATCGCCATGTGTTGGACCCTCTCCATCCATGTGGCTCACTTTGAGCCCGGCGAGCTCCTCATCCTCATCACTGACCCAGAAATCATGCCAAATGGGACCCTCATCGTTGGCGAGTAATTCATACTCCTACATGTTGAGCTTCTCGTAACCATCGGGCTCCACGTGTTTTCCAACACCACCGACATCGCAAGGTTTCATCTCGACTCATGTTAACTCTGTTGAGCTGCCTACCTCATTTTCTAACTCACTTTTCAATGGTAAGCTCTTTCACATGGGTCGTCGAGATCCTTATTCCACGTGGAGGCCCCGCATAACTTTGGGGCCTCCACGCTTCTTTTTACATTTTTAGAAATGCGCCATGGGGCCACTTGGTGACCCCTCGTGGATCCACATTTTCCCGCAATATTCTATGTGGAAACTTGACTCATTGTTCGTGCTTTTCCGAGTTTGATAATTGTTCAACCCGTTCAATGACTCATGCGCCATAGAGCTTGCCCACATCTTGATACAACTTCCATCCCAACTCGACGGGCACTAAAGATGACTCAACCATACTTGGTCTTCGAGATGACCCAAATCTTTATAATCGAATTTCCTTCAAATAGGTGCCCAAGCACTTTCAAGCTCTCACACTGTGCCACACTTCTTCACTATTTTTTTCCAAGTCAGTCAGAGCTCGTCATTCATATTTCCTTTGACGCCCTACCCCGAAGTGGCTCACCATTGATGTCGGCTTGATAACACTAAGTTCACAATGTTTGCATCAACATTGATAGCTTGAAGGGGCTCGACCAATCCTGACTCGACCTTTGCTTGTTAGTTCACTTGGCCTACTAGAAGCAACTTGTCATTTTATAGAGCTTGTGTTAGCTCGGTAGCCTCATATCTATCTCAATGGCTTGAAAGGAAACCCATTCCTTCATGGATGTATAATTCGAAAGACTCTTGCCCCTTCATGCTTTGGGTCTCATACTACTTGGCTTCCCGAGACATGAACTATAACTAGCTCGATCTTTTGATTGATGAGCTTGGTGAGCTCTTAGTAGCTCGACATCCATACAAAGTGAGCTCGATTGGCATTCGATATAAATTGGTTAATCAAACCTAGTAGGTCCTTTCATATGTAATTGGCTATTCTTCCAACTTCAATGTAACTAGAGGAACTCAAGGCCGCTCAACGTATGTGACATTACAACACCCTCTCGGCTTGCTATTCCTTGAAGTAGCTCGGTCTACTTATAGAAACAACTCAGCCACATATAGCATTAAAGTACCTCTCTCATCTAATTAGCTTGGCTAAGGGTCCAAACAACTCGGTCTTTAACATAAAACAAATCAAATCTCACAACAACGCATGACTCAAATGCACGCAAAGAGCTTGGTAACCATAACTAGCTCAAGCGGTGTTTGTGCACTAGTCAGCCCTTCTCAAAGTAGCTTGACCCTTACTACATGAGCTTGGTTAGCTCTACAAGCACCCAAAATACAATTTTTCAAGAATTCTTCTAACTTTTCTTGATTCTTTTCAATCCTCTGGATTCCCCATGTACACTAGGAACTATGTAGAGTTATTGGAGGAGCCTCTTCCCACTTCGCTAAGTAGCCCCTTTGCCGGTGGTCACCGTAAAATTATCCGTTGTCCAATTTCACCAGGGTAGTGAAATTGGATAACAATTCCCTTAAAATCTGCATAAACTTATCCTTGTTAGGCTTATCAATGATCATGTAAGAAAAAGTTTCATTGTCAACATTCATTTGACTTGGGAATCAATCCTAGCCCCCAAATGCCTTATAATCCTTGGAAGTTTCTAATAGCCCAAACTATGAGGTTGGAATTAGCCCATCTCATAGGATCTTTATGTTCCTCAAGTGGTCATTCCACTTATATAATTTCCTATATCTAGTTTTATTTTCCATCCTATCACTATTAAAGATCATATTGTAAGGGGAATACTTGGAATTTACCTTGGATGATGGTATATGCCTTGCATTTATGTCGATCATTGGATAATCAATTGTTACTTTTGGGTCAAGTATAACATATTCAATGGCTATCCCGAGATTTGAAGAGGGCTTTAGGATTTATTTCTTTTTTAGCTTCAGAAAGGATTCGATCTTTAGGATACCATTGTCTAAGACTTCAATACTAAGGAGAATTGGTGTTTTGAGAGGGTTTATCTTGTAATATCCCAAATTAATTCATTTATTAAAATATTAAAATCGTTAATTTACCATCCTTGCTAATGAATGTTTAAATCCGGTTGCGTTATTCTTGCCTTATTTCCAAACAATCCTTTATTAGACAAGAATAACACAACTAGATTTAAACATTCATTAGCAAGGAGGATAAATTAATGATTTTAATATTTCAATAAAATCAAGAAACATGGGATTACATCCTATCGATTGTGAGATTGACATAGATTGTTATTAGTTGATTGATGGTTTTAGGCAAAAGATTTGATGACGGGAAAGAAAGAGGTAAATCCAAAAGTCTATGCTAAAATCTCTTCTCTCATAATAGTTTGTCTATATATCAATGGAATAATCACATTCCTCGATGTACCTGTAGACACCCCAAAATTACACTCTTGTTTCCACTTGTTCCCGGTGGCATCCTAAGACAATGTGTTATTCACCCATTTGTGATTAATTGATTAAATTGATTAATTCATGCACATTTGCACCCTTTGGATTAATTAAATTAATCCCATGTATCCTTTATACCCTTTTAGCTAAGTTAATTATTATTTATTAATTAAATAATTAATTAATTAAGTGTGTGCACATCCTAGTCAACTGCCACTTGATCAACATCCACCTAGACTCCACTTAGACTCCACTTAGACTCCCTATCCTTATCCTAGTTAACTACACTTCTAGAATCCTAGAAAGGTGGGGGAAATTGAATTGCACGTACAACCACCTTTCGGGTATAGCTTTTTGCAATTAATTCATTTATTTCCCCGACACTATTGTAACTTCCTACAATGCTATTTTTAACATATGCATTTACATGTATGTAACCAATTTCAACTACTTTTGCCTCTATAAATTGCAGGCTTACCTTGCTTACAAATCCTTTTGAATCTAAAGTACACAAACTCCACTTAGAATCCATATCCTTATCCTAATTAATCGCACTTATAGAATCCTAGAAAGGTGGGGACAATTGAATTGCACATACAACCACCTTTTCGGATGTGGCTTTTTGCAATTAATTCATTTATTTCCCCTAAAACTATCAGTAACTTCCTATAATGCTATTTTTAGCATATGCATTTACCCGTATGTAACCAATTTCAACTACTTTTTCCTCTATAAATTGTAGGCTTACCTTGCTTACAAATCCTCTTGAATCTGAAGTACAAAACTCTGCTAAAATTCACTGTGTTCAGTAGCAATTGCATCCAAAGTTTGGAGAGCATTCAAGAGCATCCACATTCACTTGCAAGGTTCCACAGACAAGGTCTCTACAACCTTATTGAGGTTTACATTGAAGGAAGTGCGGGAAGGTTTGCATTATTAGTTGTTTATCTTTCATTACTGTAGTTTTTTCATTGTTTACATTTTGGCACGCCTTACGTGGGACTCACATCCCTCCTTTTTCATCTTTGTTTCATTTTATTTGTCTAATCTTGTTCTTGAGTGCTTTTGTTGTTTTTGTGTTGCTTTACGGGTTAGAGAGGAAAATGTTTTTCGGTGCAACCGTAATTTTACGATATCAAAATCACACCAAAATATTATTATTCTACTTTTTTTTTTTTTATTATGAGTGTTAGCGGTTGTTTTATGTTTTGGTTTTTGCCTCCGCTAACCTGGTACATTTTTCTGCAGAAAAACAAACAAAAACACAACAACCATATAGTTAGATTTTTATTGTTAAAAAAACAAAAGTTTTTTGTTAGCTTTTCAATTTTTCTACCTTATATTTTAATGTAAAACAATAAAATTTCAAATTTTTTTGAAAAATTGAAAAAAAAAAAAACCTAGATCTACCCCATCTAACCCATCCCCCCCCTACCCACTCGACTAACTTGACCAAGCTACCCCATCCCATTCTCACCCCACTCGCCTAACTACCCCACTCACCCTCTTCCTTCCCTCTCGCTCGGATAGAGCCCTCCCAGCCGACTTCATTCCCTACCCAACTCCCCGCCCTATCCCCGAATCGGACCCAAGACCCAACTCCCACCTCCGCGCCCTATCCTAACTACCTCGAGCCCTCCTATCCTCCCAGCTACCACCCCCATCCATGTCCTAACTACCCACTCACCCACCCCTGGACTACTCCTCACTCTCCTCCTCCCGAGCTCACAGCCGCGCCCGCTCTGTTTCCTCCCAACCGAGCTCCCTCCCACGCAAGCCCTTGCACACGCAGCGACCCCGACGTTGACTCCTCTCCCTCACCATCTCCCTTGCTCGCATCCCTCTACCGCATCAACGTGCCTCCTCGAGCTCGGTCCCGAGCCCAACCCCGCTCACCAAAAACCGATTAGTTTCCAAACAACAACTTTAGGTTACTTTTAGGTTTTCCGATAGTTTTTAGGTTTTGTATATTTTATTTTACAAATTTTAGTTTTAAACCTAACATCTTCCTATTTTAATAGATTCTTTTCCATTTCTTAATTAGTTTCTTTACCTATTTAGTTACATTTCTTAGTTTGCTTCCTTACTTCGTTTATTTTATTAATTACTTTATTTAATTTGTTTGTCTAATTAATTTGTTTGTTTATTTTATTAATTAATTTGTTAGTTTATTTCACTTTGTTATTTTATTTAATTCATTAGTTTGTTTTATTTAATTAGGTCTTTTCCACTAAATTGCGATCCTTTCGTTAGTAGGACTAATTGTTCAATTTGTTTTTTGCAGGGATAATTGGCGCTCCAAATCAACTTATTTTTCACTTTGTCGATGTTTTCTCCACACAGACTTGACTTGATTTCAATCCTTTTTCGCTCACTTTCTCGTCACGTGCACCGATTTGGCCTAATTGTAAAAGTTGATAAACTAGGGTTCTTGGACGTTTCGGTCCACTTTTTTATTACTTGCTTATTCAATTTATACACATTTTATCATTTTATAACCCGAATAACACTTTGAACTTGTTTTTCATGAGTTCCTTTGTCGTTTTTATTTTTGGTAAGATTATATCACGAATCACTCATGCGTATGCTCTTCCCTCGCGCTTTTTAAAGTGATCTTGGGAATCAAAAACATGGTTGTTTCTTTATTTTTTGTTTTTTTGGGAATTAATGTTTCACTTAACCAAATCCAACCCACACGTATGCTCTTTCCTTGTGCTTTTTAAGTGATCTTGGAAATTAGAAACGTGGGCTCATTCATTGCTTTGTTTGTTTGTTCTTTTTTTACCTCATTCGAAAAACTTTCTAATCTTTGCTTGCAGACCCACTCTTAACAAAGGTGGACAAAACACTCAAAACTACTAACCGAAGGTTTCCAAAGGAGTCTAACCAAACCACATTAAAATCAAAAGATTAAAAAAATACCACATTCAAAACACTTGTATTTTAGGTTCGGTTAAGAGTTGTGGCTCGACCGCTTAACTAGAACATAACCCCCTTGGCATAAGCCTTAAGCTACAACAAATGGGGTGGTTCTAGGAACCCCAAAGTAGTCCACACCTTGAGGGAACTAGTGGAAAAAATGGGAACCTTTTTATCCTACCTGACTAGTAAAGCCTTATGAGTTAGAGTCACGGATATCCTTAGTGGTGACCCCAGTGTGATTCATTTTGAGTAAGATCTTTACACAAGGTTTCAAGGGTAAAATAAATCCGACAACTAGCAATAGAGTTGAGCTCACTTGGATATATTGTTGACACCTAGTTGAGAGAGCCACCTAGGAAGCCACGCCTTGTCCAAGCCAATCTAAGATAGAGGCCACAACTTTCACTTCACCACTTTTCATTTTTTCTCTCTCATCCATCTCGTCACTTTGTACACATATCTATATATTGTGTTGTGGACATCCATATTCAAATTTATGCACTTTCAATTTCATCTAAGTCTTGAAGTTGTGATACTCGCTTTATCACGATCAAGCACTCTCTTGATCACCTTGATCTTTCGTTATTGTAAGTCTTAAGTTAAATGTTATTTTTTTGAATTCTAAGCATTCCCCATTCTTACATCATCACATTTCACATTTACTTTCTCAACTTATTGACATTCTTCACTATCATTCTCTACTCACTCTTACATCGTCACATTTCACATCCACTTTGTTGAGTTGCGACATCTTCCATTTTTTTCTCCTATCATCTTACGTTGTTGTACTTCGTAATCATTTTGTTGCATTTTCAACATCCTCATTATTTATTCACTTCTCTCATTAAAGCATTCATTTTGTTTTAATTTGAGATCACTAATCCATCACTTCCCCTTGTCTCTTATCTCCATTTTTATGAGATTTAAACCTTTTTATCATCGTTTATTCACTTCTTATGATGACATTTACCTTTTTGTTCTTTTAGTGCTTTCATTTCCTTGTTGTGTCTTATATTTTAACACACTTTTTGTTAAAAGTTGACATTGATCATCATCTTCTTAAGTCTCCTTTTACCATTCATCTTGTTAAAATTTGAGAAAATCCATCATTTTATTTCCTAAGTATCTTCACTTAACATTTTCGTTAATAATTGAGCATCATCCAATGTGTTTTAAGTCTCCTCTTATCGCACTTATAATTGTCGCAAGTTGAGCATACTAACCTTTTGTCTCTCCCCTCTTTACGTTCACTTTTGTAAAGGATCGTAAAATCATTTCAAACCTCTTCATATTTCTTAACACTCACTTTGTTAAGAATCATCTAAACTAACATCTCAATATATCTTTCACCTTAACATCATTCTTTTTTGTTAGGTGTTGTGAAATTCCCTCTTTTCATCACTCTTATCGTTCATTTTGTTAAGATTTGATCGCCTTCATCTTGTTACATCTTGTATCCCTTGACATTCATTTTGTTAAGTGTCGAGCATGTTTCATTTTTCCCCCATCTTTTGTTTTTCTTAACACTTACCGTGTTAGGAGCTAACCTTTTTTTACATCTTTTCATCACTCTTATCATTCATTTTGATTACGAGTTGATTGAGTCCACCTTATCAAGTCACTCTTCCTTTAACACTCATTTTTGTTACTTTTAATAGAGCACATCTAACTTCTTGTCGTCCCTTTTTCTCTTTACTATCATTTCGTTAAGAGAGGAGCACTCGATTAACTTTTTTTTTTTGCTTCTTCCTCTTAGCATTCCTTTTTCTACGGGTTGAGATTTTTCCATCTTCTTCCCTCTTCCATCTCAAAGATTCACTTTATTGGGAGTTAAGGTTTTCAAACATTTTCATCGCTTCCATCTTAGCATTCAATTTCTTGGACAAGTTATTCATTGTACCTTTCTTCACTCTACCTCATTTCTCATTACACTGGTGGATTTATACAATTCATCCTTTGCCCAAGAATGACAAATGATGAAATACATCGTTGCGGGTATGCAAAAACAACGTAAAAAAAAAAATTTGATGAATTGTGTCCATACCCTTTTAATATGGACATCTTACGCATACCCTTCCCACAGTCTTTTGAGACGCCCAAATTCGAAAAATACAAGGGAAAAATTGATCCGAGACAACATATCAAAGAATTTTCCATAGCATGCCACGAAGTGGCATATAACGATAGCTTTCTCTTGTGCATTTTTCCTATAAGTCTAGGAGGAAAAGCTTTGGATTCATTCTTACACCTTCCAAAGGATCTATTACCACCTTCGCAGACCTCTCAGAGAAGTTCGTCAAACATTTTTCTTTCAACCTCACCCGTAATAATCACCGTACTAGAGCTTCTCATGATGAATCTTGGTACATCAACCGTAACCATAATGTCATCACTATTGGTGTCATAGATAATCATAATATTCCCAACATACATGACCAATCAATAAAAATCCAATCATACAACCTTTCCAAGAAACTACGCCACATAAAGTTAAACGTAAGTTTACACCCCTCGACGAAAGTCTCTCTAGTGTATTTCATCAACTTAAAGAGGTTGGGATGATAAAATATCCCCTTAAAAGACCTTGGATTAAAGGATAACCTAAGCCATATTGGTAAAAACCTCATGCATATTGTGATTTTCATCGCATTGATGGCCACTCAACCAATAAATGTACATGTTTTAAGAACTATGTCTAAGACTTAATTGATGACGAAGAGATATTTGTAGATCTTGATGATGAAGCTCTTCTGAATCGATGACATGTCAACTTCCACACCTTCAAATGAAGAGTTGACTATCATTCCCACTTCCTGCTCATACCGACATTCCACGAGATCATGATGAAGGTCAAGTATGGTTTGAAGGGTCAAATACCCTTTTCCTTCGCTCTCATACGATTCGGTGGATCTTTATAAAAATTGATAGTTCCTAACCCATGGAGTGTTGTCTAAGATATGTGTATCGGTGGAAAAGAATGCCTTACTTCAAAGAAGCCACGTAAAAGTGAACTCTTGCTTAGCCAAAAATGATAGCTCCTTTCACAAATTTATATTGCATGCTAGTACATAGGCTTTTTCCAAAATGGCTTGGTAATAACCTCCAAGTTACCGAACCTTTTGAAAGGAAAAAAAAACATCTAAACTATTTTTAATTCCAAAGATCACCTTGTGGCTCTTGGGAAGAGCATACATATTTTGAGACGAGGTTCAAACATACACAAAGGAAAGTATAAAAGCAAACGAATTGAATAAAAAATACAATAAGAAAAGTACATGATTAATTAAGTAAATCGAGTAATCCAATACATAAGAAAAATGAATTAAATAAACAATACGATAAGTAAAGTACGATAATCAAGGTATGATAAATGATAAAGTAATAACAAGGACATGATTTGATTCATAGTTTTAAATTTTTTATCTTCGAACATAACAAGGATATTATAAAAATATTAGTAATTTATAAAAGCAACAAACAAACCTTGTAAATCAATGTAAAGTGACAAAAATGATGCAAAGCTCTAAACACACCTATTGTAGGAGATATGCAACTACACATAGAAGATGCACTAATACAAAAGTAGAAACATTTATACAAAGAAAAAAATGTGCTAGTTTAACAAAAGGTAGTGAAAAGTAGAGGCACAATGAGTATAAAAGCAAGAGCCAAAATAGAGGCAAATATTTTACAAACACATGTGAAAATCATTAATATTGGTAGAAGGAAAGTGGAAAAATCTTGGCCGTAAATGGATGCATGATTTAGAAGTGAAACATTTCAATTATGTACAAAAGTGTAAATCTTGTAGAATATAATAGCCGAGAATAAAAATGCTCCTTCTATGGACAAATAAGCAAATCGAATTATAAACATCTCTATTGCTAGCAAAAAGGCAAATAAAAATCATAAATGACTATATACTAAATAGAAATGTCTCAACTATGTGTCAAAATGCAAATCAAAATCATATGCATCCTTACCATAAGTAGATGTAAATTTCAAGAATAAAGGACCATAAGAGAAAGAAACATCTCTAATATGTACACAGACGTACATTTGGAAAAAAAAAGATGTCTCAATTGTGCACAAAGGCGATAAATCCTACAAATCAAATAGTAAAAGTGAAAACATCCTAACTATCAACAGAGGCACAATTGAGATGAGAAGAAACACATTTATATGGAGTGGATGTGAAAATCTATAGAGATGTAGGGAATCTAAGGAAAAATATCAAAAACTTGTAATTTTCAAAGTAAAGATGGAATTTTAATAGAGTAATGACTCTTCTACACTAGCAATAAGATCTTGGCCCTACCAAAATTTACAAATACTTGATAAAAAAATGAAAATGCAAATGAGACAAATGGGTGTCCCACAAGGCATACCACATGCATGTAAGGGTTTGGTTAAGAAAATATCGATTTTATAAATGCTTAATTATAATGCAATGTAGCAGTTAATGAAGATGTAAATAAGTACAAAATGAGACACAAACAAATTAAGATAAAAAGTACGAAACCCTAGTTGCAAAAAGGAGATAAAAATGGCTTAGTTGTTTCACAATTAATCCTGCTATGCCGCGGTGATGAATTAATGAACAGAGAGGGAGAAGTTTTGCACATAGCCTCAGAAAAATGTGCGATCGGAAGATCTACATGGATGAGGCACTTGGAATGGGTCGGGCGCCGCGAGCACCACAAACTTGTTTGGGTTCTTGTGGATCGCTTTGAAACCCTTAGAAACCTCCTTCCCGTGGTCGCAAGATGTCTTTTGTCCTTCGCTTCTTATCGCCAGTATGTCACATAATGATCATTGATGTTGCTTTTAACCTACAATGAAAGAATGACCTACAAAACCCTCAAGAGTGCATCAAATCCCAAAAAGAAAAGAATGCAAATGAGGGGTTAAACTATCCCCAGCTGTAAAAACAAGTGAACTTACGACTGAGCGTTGCACTAAATTTAAAGCCCAACGTAGTTCTAGGTGTGTGTGTGTGGAATTGTGCCCTAGTGATTACTCTAAACTTAAGTTGTTTTATGAGTAAAATATTAGGGCATCACACTTGACATCAAAGTGTAGGTTTATGACGTTTGGATCTCTAGGATAGCTATTTTAGTTTTCGTAACTAAACAAAATTTAATTGTTTTTAGGATGTCAAGTGAGGAGAGTTTGAACAATGCAATAGTCTCGGCTCATCCTAATCTGACAGAGTTGAGCATGCAGATTCTCCAAGCATTACAGAAATTAGAGATGAACTAAGAAAATGTTCATTAGTGTCAATCAACTAGGCAAATCCTTAGTCCCACGCAACGCCACCAATTGAGAACTCATTAGAATAAATCACGCATATTGTGCAACCCCGTAGGTCACACAATACATCCTCAAGTTAGATATAAAGGATCCCAACAAAGCATGTGTCTTCCTCATGAGCCACACAAATAGTTAGAGAGTTTCATGAAGTTACCCAAGGAACCTCCTTTCTGTACGCAAAGATATTGTGATCTTTCCATGACAAGTGTACCACCAATGACGACAACAACGAGAAATCCAAAATCAACATCGTACGTGTAGAGCTAAGAAGGGTTAGTGGTGCAACATGAATAGTCCTAACAAGAGGAGGACACCCTATGGGAATTATTTATTATGCGGTCACATGATCATTACATTCGAGGTTGTCCACATCGGGATCCTAAACCACCATGAAAATTGGGACCATAGAACCCTCTTGGAAGGTGAATCTTTTTGCTTCATTTTAGTCCAAGTGTTTTGGTCGATAGATGACACTATTATATGTAACTTTTTTTGGAAGAACTATAATACTAAAGAGTATCATACAATTCGTGTATACGTTTATTTTACATAATATTATAAAATGTGGTTTTAACATTATTGGAAATTGAAATGAACCAGTCTTATTTGTGTCAATGTTATGTTCTAAGCCATGATTTGTGATATAGTTTTGTTACTTAAGAATGTACATGTGATTTCCTCTCCTTTCAATGTTGTAAATATGTTACGACACCCTGTAAGAGTTGTATTTGATCACAATTTGAGCCTTATTTTGTGTATGTTGAAATATAAGTGACTCACCTTGTCTTATACACCTAAAACAACCTCAAATAGTGAACAAAACTTGTAGAACCAGAAATTATAAACTAGCATAAATGAAATAATTTGGAAACATTGTGGGGATAATCAAGTAAAGGTGGAACCAAAATATTTTAAAACAACTTAGTTAAAGATGGATGTAACATGGAAAACAATAGGGTGGTCAAAGGTTATAAATGAATCAACAAGACTTTTCAACAAGTATAACGAGTAATGATTTGTGTCTTGTAAATGGTAAACATGTAAGGACTAAGAATTTATCTATGCTTTTGGCCCGAGTAGGAAGAAATATAATATTTTAGAACAAAAATGATGAGAATAATTAAATTATTGTAAACAAAATCAAAGATAAAGAAATCAAATGTTGAACCAACGTATGCTATAAATAGGAAAATAGGAAGCAAATTTTAGCAAACATGAGTGCACCCTAAGGTGAGAAACAAACGTTGTTGTAATTCAATAAGAGAACTATAACAACAATTATTCAAACTTAACCAAGTATCAAGATAAGATGCAAGAGAACATGAGAAATAAATCAAAACCTAGTAGTAATCCTTAACAAAGAGTTGTATGACTTTTTGTTTAAACAATATAGTTTTAAGTAAGAGGTTTGAAAATATGATGAACAAGAATGAGACTTAGAATATGAAATTCATAAGCTAAGAGGTAATTACTTAAATGGTCCTTAATAATTCAACGAAAAGAGAAATAATGATAAAGGGATTGATAATATAAACTTTTTAAAATGAAAACCGTGAATTGGTCTTTGAACAAGTGGAAAGAATTAAGAACTTAAAACTCGTATAAAATAAACATTGGGTGAGCAATAAACAAACCACTATCGGAACAATAAGATAAAATGGAAATGTAGTGTATGGTTTGAAACCCCAAATGGTAGTAGTCTAGTGTATAATGTAGAATTATGAGTCTTTAGTGGGAAAATTGATGGATCCTAACACTAATGAATAAATGGGATGTATTTAAGCAAGTTAAAACTCCTATAGTAAATGAGCTAGACATATGTATAAGAGGGATAAGTAGTACAAAAATTGAAACTTAGTAAATCAAATAACAAGTTAAATTCTTTATTAGTAATAATGAAGGAAACACCTTATGAATAAGGAAATCAAGGAATTTGATCAATAAATAGAGTTATTCAACAAATTAAGTGTACTTAAGCCCACTAGGAACCCCAACAAGCGAGAAAATGTAAAATCTAAGTGAAGAATGAACCGTTAATCTTCACAAAACTTAGTAAATTGATCCTTCTATACCTTCACATGTGGCGTGTCATGTTGTCCTTGTTAGGAAAAAATCTTGTGATAAGTAATTAGTGTATGACTTGATTCTCCCCTTCGAGACATCCTAGTGAGCAATCTCAAATTGCAAACCTTGGATTTAATGAGTTAGGGTCGTCATATTTGAGTTTTTATTTTGCTTATGAATTCGAACCATCCTAATGACTTCCAGGAGGAAGTCATGTTATAAGGAGGGGACGTGGTGCCCACTTCCCTCGTACATTGTTTAGCTAGGTTTTCCTCTCCCTCCATATTCTAGTTGCATCATATGACTCTTGGTATACATCAAATTGACATGGGGTTCCAATCTTATGACCCGACTAACATGGATACGACATGATATATTGATATAGTGTTGTTTTAATAGATACACGTGGTTGATGTTGTAGGTTTTTTTATTTTTGTCTATTTTAATATGGGTTACAAACATGAATTAACTTTGTAGTGATTGTATTATGGAAGTTTATTGGTAAAAGTTAATTGTTAGAGTCAATGTGTGTATATTTTATTGACTTGAATAATGAATAGCGAATAAAAGTAGCTGGATAATTTTGTTTTTATTGATAAAGCAGGTTGAAGGGTCCCGTTCCCTTTACAAAATATAGAGGCTAAACCTCAGATAGAACAACCCAAAGCAACTATGCCACCACGAACAACTGGGAATAACAAATAAAAGCCAGCTAGAAAGGATTTATTCTATACCTATATAATACTACTATATAGCTTGGAGGATTAAATCTCCGAGCCCGAAGAAACAAACAGACTAACTACTAGAGATCCCTGTCCAGCCACTGCCACCTCCGCAGGATTCTAAACATCAACATCATTCGCCCAACCGCGCGCAGAGGTGATTAAACACTTCACCAGCAGAGTTTCGAAGATCCATCGACCAAACTGGCACAGGCTCGATCAGCGTAGTGAAGTAGGCCAAATTGGGAATTTTAAATCGAGCTCGGTCAGCCCTTTTGTCATGAATGAACCTCACCAGCGGCTCAACAAATGCTAACAAATCCCCATGACGGTACTCTAGTTCTTTGAACACATTCTAGTCCACACCTCCGACATCCTCACTCCATCGCTCGCAGCCCAAAACGCCATATTACACTTGTCCACCCCGACTACAAATTACCCCAAAGGACGGACGAATCCAGTGAATCGCTAGATTGATCGCCATGGATTTTGAATTCTGGATTATCAATAGATTTTGAAAAGCGATGCCACACTGTGATTGACCTGAGACCAACCGTCTGCCTCCAAATATTTTTCCCCAACACCAATTTTATTGCTTCCAAATCACTTTCAATCTTGATAAAGAAGATCCTCCTCAGACGATTATCAGAGATAGACGACCTAAACACTATTTCCCTCATATTGCAAACCAGGACATAACTGGATTTCGAGGGGAATCCATTTTGTAAATAAAAACAGTGATAGAAAATGAGAAGGCACGCCCTACATCAAAAGGACTCCTCACACACTTGAGGAGGAATGACGTCATCAAAACTTTGGCCTTTCTTTCCTCAAAGTAAAATCGAGGCCCTCCCATTCAACAAAATGACTACCCACTTTTTCTACCCGGGGTTGATCTATTCCTATATTAGCAAGCAAATCTGCACACACGTTATCCTCACGAAACACATGTCTAATGCTCCATTGATTTAGATGTGCAATCTTGCACAGAGCACTTCTAATCCCAATATCGGTTTACCATGACGAGGCCTTTTTATTGCTAATTGCATTAACAATTATTAAAGAATCTCCTTCAATTTCCAGGTTTAAAATATTATTAGATATGGCTAAATTTAAACCTTTGTTAAGATCCTGCAGCTCGACGACGTTAAAAGTCCTAACTTTAAGCTTGTAGGAAGCAACCCAAATCAACTGGATTGAGTTCATCCCTTATGATGCAACCAACCCCTAAAGCTCCCAGTTACCACAATCCATCAAAATTAAGCTTGAAGAAGCTAGAAGGAGGAGGAGACCAACATACGGACTTTCTCAAAGAATGCCAAAGGAGTGGAAGATTTCAAAGCTCCATCTTTGGGTTTAAGGATAGAAGGTCATCTGCTTTTGTATTTCCTATCTTTGTTTGAGAAAGGGCTATTACGATTCCAGTAGGAAGATATTGACTCTGAAATAGCCCATTCTAGTCTAAGGACTACACCGCTCGGAGAGTGTTTTCTCCTCTCGAAGATCCTTTTATTTCTCTCCCACATAAGTGCCATAATAGAAGCACCCGGACTATTTAACTAAATTGAAAAGAGAGCATCAACCTCGAAACCTTTAAGCCAAGCTTCGTAACAACCTCTGGTAGGGTTTGAGGTTGAACCCATGAGAGATTTAATTTAGCACACAACCAGCCCAAAGAAACCACCTGCAAAAGGGCGGTGAATTAAAAGATGATCCTTGTCTTCCTCGGTGTTCTCGCATAAAACACATCCTGGAAGGACCACTAATTCAGCTCTAGTGGGTCGAAGAGGAAGACCAATAGGCTTTCAGACTACATCTTCTTCTCTCGAAATCGGACACAAGTTTTTGTATCCGCAACTGGAAGAATACAAACTAGAGGTTGTTGCAATCCAAAGAATTTCATCTTTTTTGTTAGAAATAACAACTTGTCTTTCATTGAGAGTTAGTTTGAAGTTATTCTTAACCGCCTCAGGGATATTAAGATGATCAATACTTTTCCATTCCAGAATATAGGGGGATTGTGCATTTCTAATTCCATAGTCAATTGCATGAGATTCCCATTCATTGATCAAAAGCCTCTTAATTTTCAAGAATTCTGGAAAATCCTCAAGGGCGGGAAATCCATTCTAAGAGTATTCCCAAAAATGGGCAAATTTCCCATTACCAATTTTCTAGAAAGCATTATTTAGAAACAAATACCTACACCCCACCATAAAGTTCCAAATGTGAGAACTAGGGGGGTTATCTATTTGAAGAATAGAGGCAGGAAGCTCAACACCCAAGTATTTATTTTCCACAACCTTGCTCATAAAACAATCTGGCTTAGAGAGGAGATTCCAAACTAGCTTGGCTCCAAGGGCTATATTTTGCAAACCCATATTAAGAATACCCACCCCACTGACTTCCTTAGGCTTAGCCATGCCTCCCACTAGATCAACCAAATTTTCTTATCATTAGAAACTCCTTACTAGAGAAATTTCCACATTAGGCTGGTGATTTTAACTTGAACCCCTTTGGGAATCTTTAACACTGACACCATATATATGGGAGTGGCACTCAAAACAACTTTGATTAATAACAGTCTCCCTGCCATAGAGAGGCATTTACCTTTCCACAAGCTCAATTTAGCTTCCAAGGAGGAAATGAGATCCTTCCAGAGGCTAGATCTTCTAGCCCCACCGAAGAGTAGAACTCCTAGATACTTCAAAGGGAGCTTGCCTTTCTTAAAATTAAAGATATTCAATATTCTAGCTTCCAGGTGGGGACTAACATTAAAAAAAAATAACAGCTTTAGTCGACTTACCTCTTGACTGCGGCAAGAGAATAGGCATTAAGGGCGTCCTTTAGTTCTTTAGCCTTAATAATGCTTTCCCTCCCAAAAGGAAGGTGTCATCAAGAAATCGCTGATGGGAAATGGGATTTACTCCATCAGTCAATTTTAACCCTTACGCTTTTACGGCCTTAACTTTACTATGAATTAGCTCAAGCTAAGGGACTCTACCACCAAAATATATAGAAAGAAGAAAGGGGATCCCCCTGATTCCCCCGATTACTTTCAAAAATCTTCTGCATAGCCATCGATCAAAACCGAGAAGGAAGGACTAGAAATACAACTAAAAATCCACTTGCAAAAAGAAGGAGAAAAACCAAACTTTTTAAAAACTTTAAGGAGGAATCTCCAGCTTGATCTTATAATAAGCTTTACTGATGTCAAGCTTTAACATCATTCCTGTGCAACCATTTTGATAAAGGGAATGAATCAACTCATGAGAGAGGAAAATTCCTTCATAAATTGATCTTCCAGGGCATAAAATCGGTTTTCTCTTGAGAAATCAAGGGATCCAAAAACCTTCAATCGAGAAGCAATAGCTTTAGAGATGATTTTGTAAGTGGTGTTACACAGAGAGACGGGCCGAAAATCATAAAAAAAACTCTGGTTGATCCTTCTTAGGGAAGATGCAAATAAAGGTGTTATTCAAAGCTTTGAGAACAGATTTGGATCTTTGAGACTCTTCAACCACGCCTAAAACATCCGACCCACAATGCTCCAAAACCTTTGGAAAAAGTCATCTTGGAAGCCATCTAGACCATGGGCTTTGTTATTTTCCAATGAGAACACAAATTTCTTGATTTCTTCAAAGGAGAAGGGCCTAAGTAACATCTCATTTTGCTTAGCAGAGATACTAGGAGGAATGAAATCTAAAAGTGAATTCTGAACCAGATCATTGGAAGCAATATCTCCCATCAAAGAGAAGAGAAAAAATTAATTCCTTCTTCCACAATACCTTTTTAATTAGAGATAATCTCACCATTCACCTTTTTGATAGAGGAAATGTAGTTGGAACTTCTTTTGGGTTTAACAAAGCATGAAAGAACTTGGTGTTTCTATATCCGTCCTTCAACCAATTCTCCTGGATTTTCATTTCCAATAAATTTCTTCCCTTTGTACCAATTCACTAAGATCATTTAGAATATTTTTTCCAAAATAAATTCTTCCCGCCCCATGCTTAGAGGTGAAAAACCTTCAAATTCAAATCCTGAAGTTCTTTTCCCACTCAAAAGTTTTTCTTGAATTTTTTTTTAAGCATGATGCATTCCATTCCAGAGAGATTTCCTTTTAGAATTTTTAACTTTTATGCAAGAACATACATTTTGGATCCTGGACATTATAGGAATTCCACCGCTTTAGTATATTCTCCTCCAGGAGCCGTCTCTAAGCCACATTAGCTCAAATTTAAATGGGGATTTTCTAGGAGCATCATCCAGCCGATAAAGAGGGAAACTAGGAAGTGATCTCGACCCGACTAAGGAAGCACCAAATATTCTATAACAATATTATTAAGGGACCATCTTGGAAAAACTAGGAATCTATCCAGTCTTTCGAGAGATGTTGCTAAATCCTCTCCAACGATTACTCCATGTGAACTAGCCTGCTTAGGTTATATATCCATGAGAGATTTTTTCCTAATAAAGTTACAAAAATCAAACCGAGATTGCAAATTTCTTCTAATCCCCCTTTTTATCTCTATCGAAGAGATAGCATTGAAATCCCCACCCGAATATATAATTGATCCTCCTTATCTTGCAAAAACCGGACACCTCCTACCATAGATCTTTTTACCAATGATGTTGTTAGGGGCATAAACATTAAGCGAAGAAAGCCAATTTGAGAGCCTTTAGGACAAATTGAACAAACTTTTCAAATGGGATTCTGAACCATCACCTCTAATTCAATACAACTCTCCTTCCAAAGAAGACCCAGGACCATCGTAAGAACCATTCGAGTCCACATAACTTCCCTCCAACCTCTCTGGAAGAGATGTTCTAAAGACTAACTACTTCTACAATGTCATATTTGTTTCTTGAAGAAGAACCACACTCACCTTAGTAGAAAACAAATAGCGCTTTAGCAAGCGTTTCTTTGTTAGGGGTATTTAGCCCCCGACATTCCAAGACACAATTTTCATTGCAAATTGGGAAGGAGTTTCACCTTCCCTTTTCAAATTTATCTAAATTAAAAATGCTTTGCTTACTAGAGTCCACTTCTTCCCGAGTAATCATTTGCTTCAATTTTTTACCTCTCCTTCCCGAATATCCACATTTAGTAAATTTAAGCCCTTCTTACACTCGTAACAATCTTAGTAGAAATAGGCTTAGGGTCTAAATTATCGGGATCAAATTCTCCATCTTCAAAAGTATTTACCCGAGATGGATCCCTTGCTTCTCGATACCATTAGCTTGAGCGATCCATTTAGTTGAGTCTCCATTGAAGAAGCTTTCCCCAATATCGGGCCCTCCTTAATTAATGAAGCAAGATTTCTGATTCCCTATGAACCTCCTCGAGTGTTTCTCGGAAGGGAGAGAGGGGACATGTCTTCTCAGGACTCATCATTAAGCAAAGGTGCTAAAACCCCAATTAGATCCTTGGCACATATTTGATCATCTAAAGGAGGAGGGTGGATTTAATGGGAATCGTTACTTGGAAGAGGGGGAAGTGGGCTTTTCCACAACCAAATTCAAATCCAGCTCAACTGATTTATTGGATTTGTGAGGGAAATTTTTTCTCATGTGCCCAAAAATTCCATAGTAAAATCATTTCACATTGATCCCCTCATAATATATAGGTTGAATTCGTGTACCCTTGGCAGTTTTTAGGCATATGTCCTTTAGCAGCGGGATAGACAGATCCATCACAACACAAATTTGGGTTGAAGAATTCCTCCAAGATTTTAGATTAGGATTTTTAATTTCCACTATAGAACCAAGAGACCCTGCAATGGATTTTAAGGTAGTTGGGCTTCTCAACTCCGAAGGGAGATTAGGAAGACTAAGACATAAGGGAACCCTAGCTATTTTCTCAACATTTGGCTTAAAATCGGGCATCCATGTTAGATATATAAGCTTGAAGAATTAAGAAACTCAGGGCCGTCTTTATAAATTTTATCTAGATCTTTAATAGAGGGAAAAGAACTTGAAAAAGCATTTTGTGAGGAATCTTACCTTGGGATTTATCTTTGAACCCCAAAACAAAAAGACCCAATCTAGGATGCGCCTTTTAGAAAATTTAGCTCTAACAAAATTACTGAGATGATTACTTTTCAAGGAGCTCCCCATGATCCTCGAATTTTTATTGGAAGAAAGATCCACATTGAGGGTTTGGCTCAAAATTTTAAAGTCTATACCCCCAAATTTAATCTCTCAACTTCAAAATCGATGACATATCTGGAATCTTTTGATTTGAAAGGACCTCTTGGGAAGGGTCCTTAGGAACCGAATCGAAAGGACAAAAATTTTGATGGTTTAAAGGGTGAGACCTCTCTCACAATTTTTGCGACCAAATTTTCAAAGGCCTCCACTCCCATCATTGAACTAGGGTTTTTAACACGACCCCCAACCCAAAATTTTGCACTAGTCCACAAATCTCTCGAGGAAGACAAAGGGGGAAAAAGGAGAACCGATGACTCCCAACTCTCTCGTGATCCAATTGGGATACTATTCGCACCAGCTTAAGACTCCATTCCCGCGACTCTCGCATTGTCTCTGCCAATGGTCGCCATAGAGAGCTCCGACGCCAATTTTGAAAATTTAAAAGATTCACCTTTTTCGCATCTTCGACTTTCCATCGCTCCTCTCATCCAAAAGTAGATGGATAATTGATGCAAGTAAGATTAGTTTTCATGTTTTATTGAAAATGTATAATCATGGAAATTTTGGTGAACTTAACTGATGTTGGGAAATTATATATATGAATTTTGTGTAAATCGGTTAATGCATGTGTGTGTTTTGTACAATGGTTAGAGTTGATTTTCATATATCATTTCAAGCAAGTATGATGTGTTTATTGAGTGTGTAGACGATGAAGTTTTCGGGAGATTGAACCAAAAATAAACAAATATAAAACAAACAAAAGAGGATGAAGGGGGACTAACTCACATGGGGCTCATTGGCCAATAATGGGTCACTCGGGCTCAAAAAATTGGTTGGGGGATGTAATTGTGTAATGTGACCTTATTTTAATGTTGTCTTTTATTCCTCGATTTAAATTTGTATTTCCTTTCATTCTAACCTTTAGATTGACTAATTGTCTTACCTTTGATAATTTAACTTAATTAGCTTGTATGGTGGATTGTTAAATTGATCTCCTTTCTATTTTTGGGATGTTTGGTCTCATGTTTTGAGGTTAGAAGTTTTCCATTTATGGAAAACTCGAATTTAACCTTTAATGACAATTTTAGAAGGTGTGTGGCACAAGTAAACCCCCTGCCCCACACTCAAAAACTTCCCATACACCTACCCATAGGGTAGGTGTACCTTTTTATGACACTTTGGCCACTTGAAGGCTCTTTTGTACATCATTTATTGCTTGTGATATTTCTCTCTTTTCAAAATGAGATTTTGTAAATACTTCTTTTACTTTTTGACTTTTGGGATTTGGCTTTATTTATTATGATGTGATGAAATGACATTTTGGGTTACTTGAAAATTAGTTTTGTGGATGTGCACCATTTATTTTATTTTTCATTTTATTTATTTATTTTTGTGTGAGGATTTTGGGAAAATGGGTTAAGTGTGAG